>BSBN01001049.1:0-525000 GCA_027924645.1 Cunninghamia lanceolata
CTAGGAAGGGGAGTTGTTTATTGGTTTCAAGTTCTTTGGTAGAATTTAATGCAGGGGACAATGTTGTTAAGGTGATTGTGGGAAAATTTCAAGTTGTTCCTGGCCATGTGGCCAACATATGTTGGTGTCATCCACATAGTGCACCCACGAGGTTGGTTTGAGAGGGAAGGAGTTCAAGGCCAAGATCTTCAAAATGCTCCATGTATAGGTTACGCAATGACTGGGGACAGAGGGAGAACCCATTGTAACTCCATCAGATTGTTCATAAACCATGTGTTAGAAGGTGAAGAACATGGATGTTAGGCATAATTCGACCAAGGATGCTATTTCTTGATTGGTCTTTTATCTAACAAGTGAAATGGAGTCCATAAGAGGGACTTTGGTGAAGAAGGAAACTACATCAAAGATGACAAGAATGTCATCATCATTAACCTTTTTTATCTTTGATGAAGGTCAACAAAATGGGTGGAATCTCTAATGAAGGAAGAAGATTTTCCAGTTAGAGTAGAAACTAACTTGGCTAAATAGGCAACAAGTTTGTAAGTAGGGGAGTCGGGTCGTGTCAACAATCGGTCTCAGAGGGATGTTGGGTTTGTGAATTTTAGGCGCACCATAGATGCGCGGTGTGATCTCTTTCTTCGGTAGGAAATGCTTTTTTGTGCTACCATCAAAGGAGGAAGAAGATATCACATTTCTCACTTGTTTCAAGATTTTAGAGATAGGATTATGAGGAAGGATTTGATAGTTGCCACTGTTGTTAAGGTGGTCCAACATTTTTGAGACGTAGTCAGGTTTGTCATGACTACTATGGCATTCCCTTTATCAACTTTGATGATCACCACATCATGGTTGCAGATAAGTCTCTTGAAAGTGAGGAACTCACCTTGGGGACATTTCACTGAGGGGGTTTTGTGTGTCTAAGTGCAACAACGCAATCTTGGTGAACTTAATCCGCCATCTCCTGGGGCAGGGAATGGATAGTGTTGTTTCGAATTTTGATAAGGAAATCAACTGTAGGGATGGAGGTTCGATAAATGGAAAAACCCAAGCCTCTTCTAAGTAAATTAAGGGCTAGGGGTTCAATGATCTGGTTAGAAAGATTGATGACACGTTTGTCTTCCCAGTTGTGAAGAAATTACGATGATGATGAATTGGGAAGGCATAAAGGGTTGGATGGGGGTTGACAAATAATCTTGGATGAAGAGGGGTAGGGAAGTCTAATGGACACGACCACAGGTACAAATCACTAATGGGTGTGGTGATTACAGCTAGCACGAGGGTTAGGACCCACGTGAGGAGAGGAGGAATGTTGGCTGTCGTTGGGGGTAGGGGGGTTGAGGGGGAGAACTAGAGGTGGGTCAGGGTGTCCACGTGGAGAGGAGAAGGGTGGGGGAGGCTGATGTCAAATTAGGAGGGGAACTATTGCTAGGATCGATGAGGTTTGGGTGTCAGGTTAGTGTAGGGGAGAGAGCGATCAAGGTAGGCTTAATGGGCTCATGGCTCGAAGGGACAGGTGGAAGACAGTTAGAGGACACTGTGAGAGGGAAGGGATTGGGAGTATCCATTTATTAATGATAGAGCCATTTGAGGGAGGAGCAGCAAGAAGGTATGCGGGGTGGCAGTGTAGGAAAATTAAGATTAGAGAATACATTGTCATGAATGAAAGAGATGTTAGAGCAATGAGTTGTAGGGTGATCGGGCATACCTGGATCCAGAGAATGTAGACATTGGAGAATGGTTTGTCTGACTTAGACCTGCCACCATTGAGGTAGACACAAGGAACTGAGAGCTAGCTGGTGCAGGGACTTGAGGTTGATGATCTCTATTGTGAGTATGACCCTGCAACTAGAGGAGTTAACACTAGATGGATGCATTGTAAAGGTGGGTGATGGATCATCAAAAGATACTAAAGAGGTCGAGCTGGAGTCCACGGGGAGCTGAGAGTTGTCTGGGGGTGAGATAGGATGTCGGTGATCTCCATCTGGAGCCTGTCCCTAGAGGAGCTTGAGATGTCACAGAAGACATATAGGTTGGGTCGTGTGGACGCTGGTGCCTACTCACGGTTGTAGTAGTAATTAGTAGTTTGATTCCCTGGAGCTGGTCTACTGCATCAAGAGGGGTGGTGTAGCTTGTTGTAGAGGATTGTGAAAACTTTTGATTTTCCTATTGGTGCATTCACATTTCAAACTCTCCGCTCTGGCTTGGGTAGAGATGTCAAAGAGGATCGAGATGTCTGGTCTCAATGAAGAGGCAAGCTCTAGATGGAGATAGAAGAGGTGGGAGGAAAGCTAATTAATCTGTACTCTGGTAGTTTTGATCACCGATCTCAGGAGCGATAAACCTGCTCTGTGAAAAATATGTTTCTGTGTTGGGGTTGAGTAAGGAGTGGGAGACCTGAACAAAGAGGGGATAAGATTATAATCTCTGTTGGGGTTGAGTAAGGAGTGGAGACCTGAACAAAAGAGGGGATAAGATTATAATCTCTGCATCTTTTTAAGAATGTTAAATCTGCAATTTTCTTTGAAACTTTGATTCTCATTTTTTCAAAAAGCTTTTCTTTGAAACAAATCTCCCTCCCATGAAGGGCAATGAACATCCACGTTCTTCACCTTCCAAGACGTGGTTTATGAATAATCTGATGGGGTTGCAATGGGTTCTCCTCTATCCCCATTCATTGCTAACCTATACATGGAGCATTTTGAAGATCTTTCCCTAAACTCCTTCCCTCTCAAACCAACCTAGTGGGTGTGCTATGTGGATGACACCAACATATGTTGGCCACATGGCCAGGAACAATTTGAAATTTTCCACAATCACCTTAACAACATTGCCCCTTGCATCAAATTCACCAAAGAACTTGAAACCAATAAATAACTCCCCTTCTTGGACATCCTCCTCCTGAGGAAAGGTGATGGCACCCTAGGCCATCGTGTCTATAGGAAATCCACCCACACTGACCTCTATATTCTTGCATCATCCCATCACCACCCCTCCCAAAAGGCCAGTGTGCTCAAAACTTTAGCAAGAGGGCCTTCTAAATTTCTGACAATGAGCATCTTAACCAAGAGTTATCCCACCTGACCAAAGATTTCAAACTTAACGGGTACCATACCAAGCACATCAAAAGAGCTTTTAAACTAGCTCAAGCTAGCCTCAACCCAAACCTACTAATAAAAACACTAAGATTACTTATGGTGCCACCCTCCCTTTCATTGAAGGTATCTCCAACAAAATTACCAAAATCCTTTGCAAGAAAGGTCTCAATTGTGCTTTCAAACCTTTTTCCACCATCAGAAACCTTATCCCCTCAACAAAAGACTCCCATGACATTCATTTAAACTCAGGCATCTACAAAATTGATTTCTCATGTGGCACCCCTTACATTCGTGAGACAGGAAGATCCATCAACATGAGAATCAAGGAGCACTATGCAGATATCAGACATGAAAGGGTCACAAAATCAGCCCTTGCAGAGCACTGCTCTAGCACCAAGCACCACATTCGCCTTGAGGATACCCAAGTCCTGGCCAAGGAAGACAACTTCTTCAAAAGGAAACTGAAAGAAGCTATCTTCATAAGGAAGAACCCTACCAACCTAAATAGAGATGATGGTTGGAACCTGAACCACACCTAGTACCCCCTTCTAAACTCCCTTGAAAACCAAACTCCCCCCCTCTTTGATCCTCCCTTCTCCTCTCTTGGCCTCTCCTGGATTTAACCTTTGCCCTTCTCCCCCTCTCTCATCTCTCATTGTTCCTCTTTCCTTCTCCTTTTCCTCTCATCACACCATGTTCCTCCCCTCCTATGACCCCTCCCCCTTGCTCTTGAACCCCTCACCTCCCCCTATTAACCCCTCCCTCACATGTGACCTTTCGGATCCCCCCTAGTCCCCCCCCTTTTCTTGGTCTTCTCTTTATCACTCTCCTCCCTACCGTGCTCCTCCTCTTCTCAACCTCAGTCCTTTACCTAGTTACTCTCTTGCCCCCTCTCTTGGTTTTGTGCTCTCTCTCTCTCTCTCTCTCTCTCTCTCTCTCTCTCTCTCTCTCTCTCTCTCTCTCTCTCTCTCTCTCTCTCTCTCTCTCTCTCTCTCTCTCCTCGTCCTTTTTATATTTTTATGTTTTTATTATATATATATATATATAAAATTAAACTTTATGCTTACATATATAGATAATGAAAGAAATAAAATATATAGTATTTGTTTATACTTCTATACTATTT
This sequence comes from Cunninghamia lanceolata, assembly GCA_027924645.1. Classification (NCBI taxonomy): domain Eukaryota; kingdom Viridiplantae; phylum Streptophyta; class Pinopsida; order Cupressales; family Cupressaceae; genus Cunninghamia; species Cunninghamia lanceolata. Next base: position 4,222 of record BSBN01001049.1, read on the forward strand.
CATTTACTCTTTTTCATTTTGTATTCTTATGTTGTCTTTCATTTCGTTGTCGGTCATCACTTTGTGTGCATATATATATTTTTTGCTCATATATATACACAAAGAAAATTGAAATACTTACATACATATCCACATGTATACTAATATTTACATGTGGATAAATATATAAGTATTCACATTTTCTCTCTTCTTAATTCTTTCATATATTTTTATTCTTTCGTTCTTTTGTCCTTTGGTTATTGGTTTGCGGGTCACTCCTACTTTTTGCTTATCTCCTTGTACATTCTTATATTTATAGTTATCTATTATTTCTTTCACACCTATTCTCTCATTCTTATATTTTTCTTAGATCTATTCTTTAATAATCAATTTAACCCTCCCTTACCCTTTATTTATTCATAGTTACATAAGTTATTCCATTATTTTTTCTAGCCTTCCCTCTAATCTTTATTAGCTCCTTATTTGTCTGTGCACAGGTTATCCCATATTTATAATTTGTGGCCCCCTTTTCCATTTTTGTATAGATTTTGTTAATTCATTATTTATTTTTATACTCTTATGTGCTTGAGGGCTTAGTTCCTCTTTTTTTATTTGTTTCCTCCTTCTCTTTATTTATATGCATACTTAGTTGTTAGATTGTGGTTTATTTTTAATAGGTTGTCTACTTGGGATGTCTTTTCTTCCTTTTTGAATTTTATTATTCCTTTTTTCATCCCCACATTGGTTTCCTCTCTTCTTGTCAAACTCCATGCCCACTCTCCCCTCTCCTCTCTCTTTTTATAGAACTATCTCTGCAAACACAACTCACTTATTCTCTTTTTTCATCCTGATGATGGATCACGGAGTGTGATCCGAAACATCGATCCAAAAAAGCAATACATAGTTACTTCTAGAAGCACTTCATTCTAATAAATCAAATTTTAACCAACTGATCATAAAATGAACAATTTTCAAAATTTGGTGGCTAGACCATTCCAAAATGAAGGAATAAAACAATAACAATCCTTGCAAGTATTAAAAGGTATTTTTCTAAAAATCCAAAGAAGTGTAAAAATCCAAAGGAACACTTACTATGCACTTCATGACTAACTGAGTCACCAACAAGGGAGTAGATTGTTGCACTGCACTTGGGTTTTCCAAAAACCTATAATGGGTTAGAGATCATGCTACAAGCACAAAAAATAAATAAGTCCCTTAATATTTTCATCATGCTCAAAAATTTACAAATCAACAGGTTATAACACATCCACTCCTACTTCCTAGAGTATCTATCATTCATCACTCAGATGATATTATAAGATGGTGTTATAGCAACACATAGGGATTACAATTGGAACACAAACTTTTTCCCTTCATTTTGCTTTACAAACCTCTATCCTTACCTCACCAAATAGGTTACTTGTTTACAACTTAAATAATTTGATCAAACAACATGGTGATATTCACTTTCACCATTATAGTTGTACTTTCTAGCTCTACCAAGAGGTAGAGTGCATAGTTCTCAACCATTTGGCCAAAATACCATGAGAATAACTAATATCCTCTCCTTACAACTGTTATGATTTATCTTGCAAACTTCATGTAGATTCTTAACAAAAGTTTCCTAGAAAGATACTAATCCCAAAATTTATCCATCAAAATATTGCCTAAGAGGATCCCCTTTATTTATGACCTCTACCACACATTGACACATTTTTCAAAAGGCTTTATGAGGTATTTGAGGAAATCTTATTCACCTCAACATATGCACGATTCTTTTTATATGGCAATCGGTTTTCTCATGAATCTTGGAAAACAAAAACATTTCTAAGTCCTGTACTATTTTTCTCAGCATTTTGTGCTAATATATCACTACTTGTCCTTTAATGATCCTTTTAATTCCACTTGGCTCATTCCAAGCCATCTAGAAGTTAGACAAGAACCCATCTTATCTATGTATCTTTGATATAATTTCTAGGATCTTCAACACTCAGTTGATCCTGCACCTATTTACTACTTCTGGATCTTCCCATTCATAAATTCTTGAGAAATAACAGTGATCTTGAATTCATACAGACACTGCTCTACCTGAGCTCTTACTCTAATTAGTAGTTGACCAATGTTTTATCTTTCTATTCAAAGTCTCAGAATCTTTCTGTTATACATCCTCAACAGAGTTAATTTTCTCTTGGAGTTTTAACTCCTCAGGTCTTTCTTAACCATTGACTTGGATAAGTGCTAGGAAATAATCTTCTTGACAATTTTCTTGGTTATTCCCTTATGCCACTCTGATATAAAACTAGTTTCAATTATTAGTCAATCTGCTAGATGTTTAACGAGTTTTCTAGTAATGAGCTCATAGGTCCATGTGTTGAACCGAGTTAGCTCTGTTGCAAATATGTGCCTAATCAGTGTTGTCATTGATGTCAACATATCCTTGTTTTCATTGGTGTCAATTGTATCATATTATATTACTTCTTTAGAAGACCTGTATGTTGAGTATATTGAGAAAATTAGCCTCTCCAGAAGAAACAAGTGAGTTACATCTCTCTGTCAGAGATAGTGAAGACAGCATAGTTCGGTGAAGTAGATTACTCCACATTCCTAGTGAGATGAAGATCAGAGTCTGCAAATTAAAGGGTTTGTAGAGGATTGTCTGAAGTTTCTCCAGTCAAGATTTGAGAGGTCTGCATGAAGTATTGGTGAAGTTATGGCTATCTAAGTAGAATTGGGTTTTGTAGTTGTTTAGAGGTGACAGAGTGGCAAGAATTTGGTCCGAATTGCTTCGCATTAAAATATTATGGTATGTGGATCTAGAAGTATGTTTAGGATGTTGGTGTGTGTCCTCAACTCAAGTGGTTCATGGTTTGGAGGTCTGCATGCAATCTTTCTAGTGTGACAGTCATGACAGTTGGTGTTCTTAAGTTCCTGAATGAAGATGCAAGTGTTTTTGGTGATTTGAGGTGGTGCGGTTGTTCTTGTTGATTTCATTGTGCTTGTGGTGGTCTCTGAATCATGTACCTATTGTGTTGGTGGTCCGCATTGAGGATTGAGCTAGTGGTTGAAGATTTCTCCTTGGGTGTTGTTGTTCTCTCCAGTCTTGGCCGACCGGATGCTTGGTGCGTGTTGTAGATGATCTAAGAAGAGTTATATGAAGAGTGGCATGTTGTTTGAGGAAGATTCAAGTCCTAGCTATGTTTGGCCGATAGTGTGATGGTTTGTATAAAGCATTTTAAGTCTTGTGATGGAAATTACTTGTAATGCCTATCTTGGAAAATATTCTAGATAGATGATTGTTTGGCTGACTTTGATGTTCATTCCAAAGTCAATGAAATGTATAAATAAGTGTTGTGAAGTCATGGAAAAGTGTGGATGTGAGTGAAGATGTGGATGTAGTGAGGAAGTAAGTGGGGGTAGAGCAGAGGTGTTGTGTGCTTCAATGGAACTGAATCTTGCATGAAGAAGATGTTGTTTCTCACTTCAACTTTTCAGTGTTAACCTTGTGAATGTTCTTGTAGGCAGTGAGCCTCTTTTGAGCATTGAGCCCTGGGTAGTGTGCTTGAAGGCAAGTGCCTTCCCATTTTTCTATTCTTTTAATAAAGGATAAATCTTGTGGGTTAACCCCCACTGTGGTTTTCCCTTAACCAGGTTTCTACGTAAAAATCTTGGTGTTATGTGTTGATTATGTTTCTGCTCATGTGTTGTTGATTCATTCTTTTATGGTTATATCATTAATCTATTAATAAATGGTAAAGAAGATTAAAAGAAGAAAAAGTTAAAGTTTTGAGACAACTGATTCACATCCCCTCTCAGTTTTCTACCCTTATTTCAATAATTGGTATAAGAGCCGATTCCTCTAAAAGAAGCTTGACCGCTTGAGGAGATCCAGGATGTCAACATACAAGAAGGACAGTCTAAGATTTGATTGAACAAATTACTCTCTTTGGAAGAACTGGATGGAGTGTCATTTGTAATGTATGGGTGATCCTTGTTGGTTGATAACTAAGGATGAGTATAAGCCTCTAGAGAAAGGCCCTTCAACTCCAGATGAAATCAAAGACGTTGAAAACAACATTTGGGCTAAAGAAGCATTGGTGAGTTCCCTAACTGATACAGAAATGACAAATGTCCTGGAATTGAAAATTGCTCATGAAATCTAGAAGAAGTTGGAAACTCTATATGCAGGTGATGCATATTCAAATGTGCTAAGTTGAAGAGCCTGAAGGGTAGATACAAATGTTTGAGGATGAGTGAAGATGAAAACATCACTTCCTACATGAAGAAGGTGAATGAACTTGTGTGTAGCATCAGGTGTACTGGTGGAAAATTGGAAGAATCAAAGATTGTTAGCAAGGTGCTCAAATCCCTACTTGCCTCATACAAGCATAGAGTTGCTTCTATTGAGGAGATTAGGACTGTGACAACTTTTACAAGGGATCAGTTGGTTGGCAAGCTTTCAACATTTGAAATGAGCGAGTTTGGTGATTCCCTCCCTAAATTAGAATTTGCTTTTAAGGCCAGTGTTTCTAGGAAGAAAAGATTTGATCCAGGTGAAAGCTCTTCAAGAAGACTAACCAGATATGAGAAGACAAAGAAGGAACTTGAAGCGCTTATTTCCAAAAGATTACCAAGAGGATCCGGTGAGTATGAAGGAAAATTGCCCTTTAAATATTTTGCTTGCAATAAGATTGGTCATTTTGCTTCAAGATGTCCGGAGAGGGTTTTAAAGCCAAACCCTAACAAACCTAGGTTTCAGAAGAAATGTTACTATGTCCAAGAAGCTATTGATGAAGGAGTTACAGATGATTAGTTTGATAAGGGAAGTACCTTTGGAAATGAATGGGTGTTCATTGCTATCAAAGAAGAAGATCCAGTGCCTACTAAATCTGCTAGCTGTGTGAATGTGGAAAGTTCCTTAGATGCTCAGGTTGAAGAAAAGGATGAATGGGTGATTGACAGTGGATGTTCTCATCATATGATAGGTGATAAGAGTAAGTTTGTTAGTATGGAAAGGTATGAAGGTGGAATTGTGAAGTTTGGAGATAATTCAACTGGTAGAATTCGTGGCAGAGGATCCATCTCTCTTGATGGTAAGAATAACACTAATGATGTTTTGTATGTAGAAGGGTTGAAGCATAATCTTCTCAGTGTTGGATAGTTGGTTGAAAAAGGGTATGATCTCCGATTCAAGGATGGGAAATGTAGAATCTTGGAAAGCTTTGGAACTAAGATTGCATCTGGTACATAGACTAGAGGTAATATCTTTCATTTAAGTGGTATCGGTAAAAGTTGTTTGATTGCTTAGATTGATAGAGTTGGTTATGACATAGGAGATTGTGTCATGTAAACTTTGATAACATTGTAAAGATAAGTACTACTCAAGCTATGAGAGATCTTTCAAAGCTTGTGAAACCTACCAATAGCATGTGTAAGGAATGTCAGTTGGGTGAACAGAACAAAGCTACATTCAAAAGTAAAGAACAATTTTCAAGTGGATTGTTGGAACTTGTGCACATTGATTTGTGTGGTCCTGCCAGAGTTAGGAGTTTACAAGGAGACAGATACTTTATGTTGTTGATTGATGATTACTCTCAGATGATGTGGGTCACTTTCTTGAGAGAGAAATCAGAGGCTCTTGATAAATTCAAGGTGTTCAAGGCTAGGGCAGAGAATGAGATTGGTGTGAAGATAAAGTGTTTGAGATCTGACAAAGGTGGAGAGTTTACCTCCGGTGAGTTTAATACATTTTGTGAAAAGAATGGAATAAGAAGACAATTATCTACTCCTAGGACTCCACAAAAGAATGGAATTGTGGAAAGGAAGAACCAGACTATTCAAGAGGTCGCTAGAACCATGATGATGGAAGAAAATGTTCCACATGTCTATTGGAGAGAGGCTATGAGTACTGTTGTCTACACTCTTAACTGGGTGCATATCAAAGGTAATACTAGTAAAAATCCTTATGAACTATGGTTTGGTAATGCTCCTACTATGAAATACTTGAGGGTTTTTGGTAGTAAATGCTATATCAAAATAGATGAAGATCTAGGCAAGTTTGATGCAAGGTGTGATGATGGAATATTTCAGGGTTATTTTAACCAAAGCAAGGTATACCAGTGCTTTAAGAAGAGATTGAAAAGGATTGTTGAAAGTGCTAATCTCAAGATTGATGAAAGCAAGGAGAGACCTTCCAAGTTTTGTGGATATGAATCAGATGATCAAAATGAAAGTCCTCAAACTCAAATTCAGATTGCTCCAGAGAATCCGGTTACTCAAGAAACTAGTGTAGATGTTGAGGAACAAGTTCAAGAATCAGAAGTTCAAGAAAATCCTAAAACACCCAGGTATGTAAGGTTGAATCATTCTGAAGATCAAATCATAAGAGATAAAAATAAAGGTGTTCAAACTAGAAGAAAATTTATTGAAGAATAAGAGGAGTATTGTCTGATTTCAAAGATTGAACCAAAATCAGCGAATAAAGCTTGTAATGATGAAAGTTGGGTAAAAGCAATGGAAGAAGAATTAATGTAAATTGAAAAGAATCATAATTGGGATCTTGTTCCTAGACCTAAAAACAAAAATGTAATTGGAACTAAATGGGTCTTCCGGAATAAATTGAATGAAGATGGTGAAGTTGTAAGAAAGAAAGAAAGATTGGTGTGCAAAGGATATTCTCAGGTAGAGGGAATTGATTTTGAAGAGACTTTTGCTCTGGTGGCAAGAATTGAAGCAGTCAGATTATTTATTGCCTTTGCTGCTTACAAAGATTTCAAAGTTTACCAGATGGATGTCAAGTCAGCATTCCTGAATGGGGAGTTGGAAGAAGAGGTCTACATTGAGCAACTGGAAGGATTTCAACTGTCTGATCAAGGAGACAAGGTTTGCATATTGAAGAAAGCATTGTATGGACTTAACAAGCCCCAAGAGCCTGGTATACAAGATTAGATAAGTATCTGCTAAAGTTAGTCTTTAGCAAAGGCACTGCTGACAGTAATCTTTATTTCAAAATTGATCATGAACACATCTTGATTGTTGAGGTATTTGTTGATGATATCATCTTTGGTGGAAATGAGAGCATGTATAAAAAATTTGCTGATCAAATGCAAAGTGAATTTGAGATGTCAATGCTTGGTGAAATAAATTTCTTCTTAGGTCTGCAAATCATTTAGTCAAAAAAGGGCATCTTCTAAGTATGTGAAAGAGTTGTTGAAAAAGTTTGGAATGGAGGATTCAAAACCAGTGAGTACTCATATGATAACTGGATGCAAGTTGAGTAAGAATGATGATTTCACTCTTCATACATATATGGATGTTGATTGGGTAGGCGATGTGGATGACAGAAAGAGTACTAGTGGTGGTGCATTTTTCTTGGGAAAGAGATTGGTTTCTTGGTTGAGCAAAAAGCTAGAGGCAATATCTCTCTACTGCAGAGGCATAGTATATAGTAGCAACAAGTAATTGTACTCAAGTTTTGTGGATGAAGCAAATGTTGAAGGATATCTGAATTATGTTTGAAGAGCCTATTACAATCTTCTGTGACAATTCAAGTGCTATAGGCATTTCAAAGAATCCAGTGTTGCATTCAAAGACAAAGCACATATCCATCAAGTTTCACTTTTTGAGAGACAAGGTAAATGAGAATGAAGTCAGATTGGAGTTTGTTCCTTCAAAGGATCAGATTGTGGATGTCTTCACTAAGACTCTACCTAAGGACACTTTTGAGTGTCTCAGAGGGAAGCTAGGGGTGGTTACCCATCCTATTCAGAACTAAGGTGCACTAGTGTGCATCAGTCTAGTGGAACTCACAGTCATATCTTGTGATCTGGATTGATGTTTAGGAGACGCTACTCAGGGGGAGTAGTCAATATGTTAATTCTAGAGTTTAGTTTGGTTTTATCTAAAAAGAAAAAGAGGGAGAGATGATTGCAAATATGTGCCCTTTGCCATTGATGTCAAAGGGGGAGAGAATTCATGTGAAAAACTTGGATGGAAGTGAGTAGTTGCCGGTGAAAGAGGGAGCAGTGAAGAAAGAGGTTGCAGGTGTGATAAGAGAAAGGGGGAGAAGTTCTTGTCTTAATGGTTGAAACAATTTTTCACATCATATGTTGCCATCAATGATAAAGGGGGAGATTGTTACAAATATGTGCCTAATCGGTGTTGTCATTGATGTCAACATATCCTTGTTGTCATTGGTGTCAACTATATCTTATTCTATTACTTGTTTAGAAGACATGTATGTTGAGGATATTGAGAAAATTAGCCTCTCTGGAAGAAACAAGTGAGTTACATAGCTCTCTATCAGAGACAGTGAAGACAGTGCAGTTCAGTGAAGTAGATTGCTCCACACTCCCAGTAAGATGAAGATTAGAGTCTATGGATTAAAGGGTTTGTATATGATTGTTTGAAGTTGCTCTAGTCAAGATTTGAGAGGTCCGCATGAAGTATTGGTGAAGTTATAGCCATCTAAGTAGAACTAGGTTTTGTAGTTGTTCAGAGGTGACAGAGTGGCAAGAATTTGGTCTGAATTGCTCTGCATTGAAATATTATGGTCTATGGATCTAGAAGTATGTTTGGGATGTTGATGTGTGTCCTCAACTCAGTGGTTTGTGGTTTAGAGGTTCGCAAGCAATCTTTCTAGTGTGACAGTCATGACAGTTGGTGTTCTTAAGTTCCCAGATGAAGATGCAAGTGTTTCTAGTGATTTGAGGTGGTGCGATTGTTCTTGTTGATTTCATTGTTCTTGTGGTGGTCTCTAGATCATGTACCTATTGTGTTGGTGGTCCGCATTGAGGATTGAGCTAGTGGTTGAAGATTTCTCCTTGGGTGTTGTTGTTCTTTCCAATCTTGGCTGACCGGATGCTTGGTGTGTGTTGCGGATGATCAAAGAAGAGTTATATGGAGCGTGGCATGTTGTTTGAGGAAGATTCAAGTCCCAGATATGTTTGGCCAATAGTGTGATGGTTCACATAAAGCATTTTAAGTCTTGTGATGGCAATTGCTTGTAATGCCTATCTTGGAAAATGTTCCAGATAGATGATTGTTTGGCCGACTTTGATGTTCATTCCAAAGTCGATGACATGTATAAATAAGTGTTGTGAATTTGTGGAAAAGTGTGGATGTGAGCGAAGATGCGGATGTATCAAGGAAGTAAGTGGGGGTAGAGTAGAGGTGTTGTGTGCTTCAATGGAACTGAATCTTGCATGAAGAAGATGTTGTTTCTTAGTTCAACCTTTCAGTGTTAACCTTGTGAATGTTCTTGTAGGTAGTGAGCCTCTTTTGAGTAGTGAGCTCTGGGCAATATGCCCGAAGGCAAGTGCCTTCCCATTTTTCTATTCTTTTAACAAAGAATAAATCTTGTGGGTTACCCCCACCATGGTTTTCTCTTAATCGAGTTTCCACGTAAAAATCATGGTGTTATGTGTTGATTATGTTTCTGCTCATGTGTTGTTGATTCATGCTTTTATGGTTATATCATTAATCTATTAATAAGTGATAAAGAGAATTAAAAGAAGCAGACAATTAATTCACCCCCCCCCCCTCTTAGTTGTCTGCCCTTATTTCAACAAGCTTTGATACCATATGTAACATCCCTTCTCATAATACTTGAATAAACTCGAGAATTTACAAGAAAGTAAAACATAGTAAAAATGAGGGATTTTTTTTAATTAGATATTATTTGCATAATCACAAGAAATAAAGTACAACTTTCTATATAATTTCAATCTTGAAATCATAACATAATCTAAGCTAGAATCATAGTGAAATCCTTTCACTTTTCGCTTACAATACATAAAATGCACTTGACAAAAAGAAAAGTTTTACCTCATAAATTTGACAATCACAAGTCATAACATAGAGTACACTGCATCTGAACTATTGATAACTATCTTCACAAGTCTCGACAAGTCTTTTGCTACAGAGGGAGATCATCATCTAAGTGCTTTACCTCCAACCACATACTAGTGGTCCCCTACACACCTTCCTTTCTGGAAGTGACCCTACCCTTCACGAAGGGTATAGATATAAGGAACCATTATATTTTTCTATCTGAGTCCTAGTGATGTGTCCTACATAACTCAATTGACCATACAACTCTAGACCCTTCTAGCTAAGTGTGATAATTCTGAATGGTCATGCCATCTAGACACACACCTTTGACTCGACTTGGAGACTATCTCATCCTACAATTTGACTTTGTTCATTTAGTAACTCTAGACACAAACTTGTCTATACTGAAAACTCATTATAGTCAATCGAACTTAGAAGTAATCCTTAACCTAGGATATACATGCAATATATATATATATATATATACATGCAATATATATAGATATATTCAAGTAATTCTAACCTTTTAGAGATTCCCTCTTTACTTGCAATTTCTAGGGTCTATGACCTTCTGTCACTCTTCTCTCTAACTCAAATATCAAACATCTTTGGTGCTTTATAACAGGTTTTGACTTTGTCATATAATCACTTATATTTGATAAATTACTACTAAAACTCATCTAGTCTTTCTCTATGGTTCTCTTAATCTTTCAATGTCGACCATTATGGTTTTCTTGACCTTTCACTGTCGACCATTATGGTTTTCTCGACCTTTCACTATCAACCAGTATATAGAAATATAAACAATGTCACATCTGACATAAGAGTTATAGGTTTCCTAAATCCTTCAGGTCTTAATACTAGGGTTTAACTTCTCTAACCCAAAACATGGAGATATCAAACATCCTATTTTCCAAAGATAATAACATAAATATACAAAACATGAGAAAAAATACCTCTAGTCTAGAGACCACTTGGCATCGTTCGAATTCACATTTTTCATAACATGAATAAGTATAGTATGAGAGGTATGACCTCATCCATTTAGTATATTGATGGATACCATCACTTTTCGTAACTAATATTTTGACTAAGTGTTGATGGTGGTTTTAGCACACAGCAACATAGGTGTGATTGTTGGTTTCACACCTCTCTTGAAAAGTATCCTACCCTAGGTAAGACTACTCCAAGGATAATACAGCTAGGTCTTAGCTCACTTGGAATATCTTAATGGGTATGTTCTAGCTATGCCTACAAGGGGTCTTACATGCAATCTGGAAATCTTCAAGTTTGGGGCAGCACATACACATAAACCCTTTTTATGATTTTCAGCTGATAAACAGAATAAAGTGCTGCTGAAATTCCTATTCTAATAACTAACAATGGTTTTTTAAAGAAAATGCAAAAGGTTTAGGGTTTAGAAGAATCCTAAGTTCCATTCACAATGGATAGGTTATCTTTAGCAGACAAATACTCTAAACTTTAAACCAGTTTTCTGAGTTACCAAATGGAAATGGGTGTTATAGTGCTGCAGAAAATGGTGCTGTCTTCAATGGAAGTCAAAAGATTTTTAGACCACATTTATTCGTTAAATACCTAATAGACAGCACAACTTAACTTATGAAATGTGTTGAACTTTAGCACAAATAATAAGCCCTGACTAACTTTACACAGCTCTTTACCATCAACAAACAACTAAAAGTATGGACATGGAATATTCATCAAATACTTCAGCAAACCATGAACATTATAAAAGCACAACTAACTAACTATGGGAGAGCAAGAAGCAAACCATGAAAAACACAATGATTCAACACAAGATACAAATTCTTAGAATTACTGTAGAACTTTGCTCTGTATTACTTCAAATGGCATAGAGTCAACAATTTGGCATCAAAATCTCTCTCACAAATAGTGGAAATGACATCCCTTTATATAGAAAAGCAGTATACCCTAGCTTTCAAATGAACGGCAAAGATTAGCTCAACATCGACGGTCTAGATTACATCAATAAATGCAATTATAATAGCTCACATCAGTTCTCAGATTAAATTTTGTCCTTTATGAAAAAGACAAAAAATAGTCCCCAGATACATTAAATCTAGTCAATTTGACTAGCCAACCTAGTATATTAATAGAAAAGAACATTTTAGAAGCAAGAAGAAGATAAAATTGAGTCACATGCTGCCCCGAATACAGCAATTTATAATTGTGATGGGATTGCATCATTAGAATATTCAAAATGGTGTCAAGACTCCTTGTCTAAGTCGATTTTGTCTTCACTAGAAAGCTTGTTACGATAAGTCAACCAGGCATCGAGTGCAGGATTAATGTCAGACAGGTCTGGATCCTTCAAATGATGTATCTGGTAATCAAACACTTCCAGTTCCTGACTGAAGTTGCCATGTTATCTTTCTATCTCTGCTCCTGCCTTCTGAAATGCCTTGAATTTAACTTTGAGGTCACTTGCCTTGTCTAGTCTTTCCTCCATACTGAGAGCAACGTCTTCAAAAATTACCTTATGCAACTTATCTTTGCACTTCTTGACATCAAAAGGGGCATAATCATCATAAGACTCTTCCCTACAATCCCTCAAAGAGTCATTGATGTATACAAATGATCTCAATTCTTCATTAGTTGGTTTATATGCTTCCTTTATATGTTCAAAGGTTTCCTTTCTTAAAAGTAGCTGTTGATACCACTCCATGGCTTGCGGCAACCGACTCTCAGTCAAAATATTTTCTACAACTAGAGTCTGAGCTGGCAATTCTCTGATACCTTTTATCCGAGGATACATATGTGAATAATATTCATCAAAAGAATCGCATTCTTCGTGCAAGTCCTTCCACTTGTTATGTAATTCTACAAGTCTTTTATGTGCTTGAGCAGAGGCACTTATGGCTTTGCATCCCATCTCATAAACCTTTAGTAACCAATTTTTAGTGCCTCGGGACTTTGATCTTACCTCGCTCAATTTAGTCATTTCATCAGTAGAAAGGAAAGTAGGTATTGTCCTTATATCTTCTCCTGCATCTACTGGCTTTATCAAAAATTGAAGACATGCTTGTAGTTCTTTGTTTTGCTGTTTCAAGTCCTTCTTGGACATTTCATCCTTATCCAACTACTCCAAAATTGATGTGACTGAGCCCTTGAAATCATCCACTCTTTAAGCACGAGTGGTTGGACCTAAATCAACTGTAGATATGATATAATCTTATGCCCTGACTTGATCTCTTGCTACGTCAACTGGCGGGACTGCTATTTCTGATATCCTCGATCCTCATTCATTCTTATAAATTCTTGATTGAATCCTAGCCTTTTTCTACTTCTTAGGCTTCTGAGCCTATGATAGGATGGCGCTTAGGTAAAGCTACATTACCTCTACTCGTGGCTTGGGATATGCCATTCTACCTTGCAGCCATTCAGGAGCAGAAGATTGGTTCAATTCAGATGCTCTATCACTACCAAAAACAACCAGCTCTTTGGGAGGTTCTTGCTCTGGGTCTTCATTCTTCTCTAGACTTCTTTCTTCTTCCTAAGCCAAATTCTTTAGATTTGTCATTACATTCTCCTGTACAATCTTTAAAACTTCCCCTATTTGATCTTTGTCCTGAGGTCTATCAGATATATCAATAACTTCCACATCAGCTGAAGGTTCATAGAAGTTTTCATTGTTTACTTCAGATAATACCCCTTTTTCTTCCTCAAGGGCTATTTCTAGCTCTTTCAACCCCAACTCTGCACACACTTTCTCAATCTCGGGAACCAATGGTACTACCAATGAATCCGCAGGCATTTGTGAAATAGGGACAATAGAAGAGATGCTTAAGGAAGGTGCACTGACCTGTGTCAGGTTAGTCAAGGCTGGTGATAAGGAGGAAGAAATGACAAGAGGTGAAGGAAAGGGTAGTGAAGGTAAGGGAAGAGGGGGTGAAAGGATGGTGGAAATGGGAGGCAATGGTAAAGAAGGAGAAGATGTAAGTGTAGTGGTAGTGGAAGGGTATGAGATGGAAAGAGTGGAGGAAATAGGGCTGCTAGGGGCACTAGAAGAAATTGCCAGTGAACAGGAGGTGGTAGCAATGGTAGAGGTAAGGGAGGTGTTAGGAGATGTTTCTTGAGTCATGGAGGCTGAGGTTATGGGTGAGGTGGATGCAGCATAGGAAGGAGGAATGGAAGGAGAAGTGGCAGCAAAAATAGCAGGGTTTAAGATAGCAGTGTCAACACTTTGTGTAGAGGGTTGGGTAGTCAGAGGATTAGAATCTTTCCTAGTTGTAGCATCCCCTTTACTAACGTCTTTCACTTTTACCTTCTTAGTCTTAGAGCTTTCTCCAGCACCATTTGGAATATCTTTTCTCTTGGACGTCCTGGTCCTGGTTGAGGGAGGTTGATCCTTCTTCTGGGGAGACCTAATAGATGGCTTCTTCATCTTCTTTGCTTTTTCTGCCAGGGATGTATGCTCTTCACTATCTGATTTCTTCTTTTCAGCTGTTTCTGCCTCATCTGTGACCTAAATGGGTTCATCCTCTTCTTTCCCAGAGTCCTTGTCTAATTCCATTATTGTGTACGTAAGATGGACTCCTTGTCCATTCAGAACAACCACTTGAGCTCTAACCCAGGCCTTACTCAATCTGATTGGCTCCCTCATAACAACATCTAGGGAGATCTCCTCTACATTTGCCCAATTTGGCAATGGAATGGGTTGATAATACTGCACCTCCCATGGTCCTCTGACCATAACATTTTCATCATCTTGCAACTAATCAGGGACTGCCATTATATAAAACCTTTTGATGAAATCCAGAGGTAGCCTTGCATGTGCCTTCTTCATAATCTCGTAATCATCAGGGCAGTTAGCCCAAAAGTCTTCAATGTACACTTTGTGGAAGAGCTTTTTACTTACAAATCTTTCCATCACTCTGTTTGGATCAAAATGACCCCTTGCATTGTAGTAGTGTAAATTTAAGAGTTGAAGCTCCTTGTCTGAATGTTCTACTGATGCCAGAGAAGGACATGCATAAAGTCCTTTACCGAACTTGATAGGAAATTGAACATTAGTCCTATGCAAGTGTTTAAGTTTCTCTGCACAAGGTATCAGGTGCCTCGATAGCTCCAGAAGCACTATCTTATCATCAAGATATCGAGGGAGTCTGTAGGCCATTCCAGTGAAGCCTTGTACCCTTATGTACATAAATTTCTTGAATTGGATATACCACCTACCATATCTAGTTATTTCATTCATAGCCTCAGTGGAAATCCTCAAGGCAGTATTACCCTACAGCATTCTGGCTATAGACATTGTGAATGCATCATTTACCCTTTTGAAGTGTATTAATGATTGAGATGAAGTCAGTTATGGGTAGCATTCATATACTTTTATCTGAGTTTGTTCATCATTTCCAACTTCACCAACTTTGGACAATCCATCATAGTGGTTCCTTCTTGCCAATGCATAGATGATATAGGATGTCCAACTGAAGTATTTGTTTTCACTGAAATTGCTGAAGGCTTCATGGATGTTATCACTGAGGATCTAAGCCCAGTGGAACTTAGTTCCCTTTAATATCTTAGTAATAATGACAAACATCCGGTCCTCAAATGTTGATGCTAAGGGCAATCCATACACTCTGCTCAGGAAGGTTACCAGGTCTCCTATTTCATCATGAAAGTCACTTCTGTAAAGTACTCTAGGGAGCTTGACGAGGGCAAACTTTTTACTTTTAACCCAATGGTCATTTATGTATTTTCTGCATCCCTCTACATCTTTATTGTATGTTGTCTTCGATCCTTGTTTATCTGGCATAGTCATAACCTTGTGCTAGGGAATGTCAAAGGTCTCAGCCAGAGAAGGTGGGGTTAGATCAACTAGGACATCCCCATTTGCCATCTGAATTTTCCTTGTCATAACGTCATATCTATCTACACAGGTGGCCATTACCTCTGCACATTGTATCAAAGTAGGAAAGGCAACTGCTTGTGGAATTCCACTATCTCTAAGTACTCTAGCTCTGGGCATTGGATTTGGACCAAAGACTTTTAGTCTGAAGTCATCTAGGTCGATGTGACCTAATTTTGTGTCCCCTACATCACTCCACCCGAAGTGAATCTTAGTTTCCGGAGGGCTTCCTTTGAACTCGTACTTCATTGCTTGTGCCCGACCAGTCATTTAGTCTGTAGGACCGGACCATATAAGTTTGATAAATTGAGGAAATTCCTAACATACTTCTAAGTTTTAGCTAAATCTATGCAAATCTACTATTCACCACTGTCATGCTTCTGAAGGAAATTTAAGTCTAACTGCAATAACAATGTATGCAACCAAATATCTAATGTTGCAAGAAAATTCATGAAAAAATAATGCACTACAACATTAATTTCATCATTTTGAACCACTTTCCTTTTGAAAATTTCAAGAAATTTAGTCATTTACACTGTTTTGTGCTAATTTGAGGGTTGTTTGACCCTCAGGCAGAAAAGTGCTGAATTTGCTGTCATCCGACCTCAGCGGGGAAATCGGGCAGGTCCGACCACATGTTTTACTTCCTTTTATTCTTTTGAGTTTTAGCGCAGGTTTTAGTGAGTATCGACCTGCGCGAGATTTGGAGGTCTCTGATCTCTGATGGTTGTCAAGTTGGTCAGTTGAGTTTTCGGCGCAAAAAATCTTATCGATGTAAACTCTATTGCGTTTGCATGGAAATCAGCTCGGTTTGACCTGCGCGAGTTTCGGCAGTGTCTGACTAAGTCGGTAGGAGGGTATTATCGTACAAGTTAGAAGGGGTTGCTTTTAGTGCTGAGTCAAGGTATTGTTTCCAGTAGGATTTCAGGGGGCTACCAACCTTGCGGAGGAATTTGAGTCATCTGACCAAGTCAGAGACATGATCTTTTAGCGCAAAGTCGAAGCGAAGGCTTTTCAGCGTAAAAGGTGTTTTAAAGCTTGTGTGGTTTTTGAGACCTTCCAACCAAATTAGAGAAAAGGATTTTAGGCGTGTTGGTCGGACATGTGAGATTTTAGCGCAAAATAAAACTGAGTGCTCGACGCGAGTTTTGGAGGTCTCCGACCGACCAAATGATGGTTTGTTTTGCAGGTCGGTTGGAGCTCGTTTTAGCACTGGATTGATCTAAGGGTTTTTATGGAAATTTTGCCTAATTTTTGGGCACTTAACACATGACGACTTGTTCACTCTCACAGTGAACCTAAACTAGGGTTTTTTCAAATGAAGAACTCACAGTTTTTATGAAACCCTAACCCAAAATGCCGATTTCACATTCATTTTCTTACCAAAACCCAACATCTAGCATCAAACCCCAATTACGTGTAAGTAAAAACTTCAAATAGCAGGGTTAAAACCCTACCTGGTTGAAACAACGGTGTGCTTGGCTTGCACAGATAGGTCGCGGGTTCAAGCTCGGGGCAAGTCGACAGACGGTGAATGGAGTTCCAATATTTCTAGTCTTAAACGTGATCAAATGAGTTAAAACACAATTAATTTCCTATTTAACCTTTGCCAAAAATACCATTAATGCGCAGGCATACGACTTGTCAGTTTTTAGGGTTTGCGCGAATTCTCTTCAACTCAGACTTGGCAAGGAATTTGGGTGTCAGACCTGGTCGGATGGGACTACATTCAACGCAAAGCTTGGAGGTTCAGTTTGCACAGCTTTGCAGAGATTTCAGGTTCATCTGACTTGTGGAGGTTTCAGGGTTGTCAGACTTGCAGAGGTTTCGAGGTTGTCTGACTTAGTCGGTGATCGCTGATTTTAGTGCAATTCAAAAAATGTAGTTTTTAGCGCAGAAGTCTGATAAAGAGAAATGGTGTTGAAGTTGGTAACAACAACTTTTAGTGCAAAGGTCAATTAGACAAGAATTTAGCACAAGGTCAGAGCAATAGGATTTTAGCGCTAAGGTCAGACAAGTGAGATTTCAGTGCAAAGGTCAGTTGAAGGGTAATTTAGTGCAAAAGGTCATTTCAAGGCCCTTAAAGGGAAAATAAGGATTCATCCTAGCAGATTTTTGAAGTGATTTTTTGATATAATCTTTCAATCAAGGTCAAAAATGCACTTTGACCATTTAATCACTTACACGATAAAGAGATCCAGTGACTCTCTAGCCAAATCAAAAGATGGGGACTCCATTTTGAATGGGGCGTGTGTGCAATGCACAACAAATTGCGACTCTGCTGGGAAATGCTCCTGAGCATTTTAACAATAAACGTTCAATTTGAACCCAGAATCTCTGTGTTCCCCACATATTAAACGAAAAAGCAAGGTACCTTGTCAAAAGAACCTAAGATCACTAACCAGTGCAACCATCCACATCCTAAAAACTTGAGTGTGTGCATTTGTATTCATTCCCATCCTTCAGCACCTAAGTTCACCCAGGATCCCCCTGAGACAAACTAGAAAGCTGAGATCATTCCACCACCAGGAAATGCTCAAATTTTGAAATATTGCTATGCTTTGAAATAGATTGATGACCAGTCAAGTTTGCTGGTATAATGATATTTGATGTCAATCATTTCTGGGAGTGTCTTTTGTAGGTATTTTGCAGTTTGGTAGTTTCTTTATTTGCACTGTGATGGTTCTGGTGTTGAGAAACACCTTTTATTTTTACCCAATATAGGCACTTAGTGTCACCTGCCTTTGTCTCGATCGATAGTGCATGTGGTAGGAAAAGAAATCAGCGCTTTTCACTTGACACAAGATCACCTAGACTTGCCTAGCTACTTCAGGATTATTTAAAGTGTAAAGATATATGGTTAGAAAATACTTCAGGTGCACTAACTAATAACTTATTTCCAATGAACAGACACCATACTCCTTGGCCTAACAGCGGAACCCATAGCAAAGACTAGGTGGAAACCTTAGCTTTTTGAAGGAAAACTCATGATTATTTGCTCAAACAAAGAAACACTTGCAAGTCTGCATGACAGCCACCACATCAAAACAAAGACCCCGTGGAAAAGCAAGCACAGCAAGCAAAAATAGAAAGACAACTAATCTAAGCAAAGCGCCTAACAACTAAGGAAAGCAAATGGTAGGAAAGAAAACTAAACTAAAGGCAACCTAAACTAATCAAAGCAAACAAATCTCTAACTATGTACACTAAAATGAGGCATGACTACCTCTCAGGCCTAGAAGTAGTGCTTTAGGAACTGGCCATTGACGGCCAGTGGCAGCTCCTCACCAGTAAGGCCCTTGAGTCGATATGTGTTACCTCCAAGGATCTCATAGATCTGATAGGGGCCCAACCAAAGTTTATCAAACTTACCATGTTCTCCTTTCTTCTCATGTGTCTTATCCCAATGTAGGACCAAATTAGAAATACGGAAGGCTTTGACCTTGTCTCTTTTGTCGAACCATCATTTTACGACTCCCTAATGTTTGGCAAAGTTTTCTATGGCAGCATCACGTTTCTCTTCAAGGTGCAGTAATTGAGCCAACCTAGAGGATAATCGATCATCAGTTTCGAGGTAATCTTACATAAATTGAAGTACCGGGATTCTCAAATGGATGGGAAAGATGGGTTCAATCCCATAGACTAGGTGATAAGGAGATGTGTTTAGGGCCACTTTGTGTTGTATTCTATTAGCCCATAGAGCGAACCTAAGCTGAGTATTGCAGTCTCTGGGGTTTTTGTCCAATAGTCACTTAATAACCTCATGCAGATTTTTATTTGTTGATTCAGCTACCCCATTCCCTTGTGGATAATAATTAGATGAGAACTTGAGGGTGATCCTATAATCAAATGCCCAATTAGAAAAATGTAATGATGAAAAGGTAAAGCCATTATCACAAACTAAAGCAAATGGACAACTAAATCTAGTGATAATATGCTTTTCAACAAACTCAATGACTACCTCTGTGGTGCATTTCTTACAAGCTATTTCTTCAGACCATCGAGTGCAGTAATCAGTAGCGGTCAGAATATACTTGTGGCCTATAGAGGAAGGTGATATGATCATACTAATAAAGTCGAGGTCCCACTGAGCAAACGGGCGTACCTCCACTACTGGTTGCAAAGGCATGGTTGTGTGTCATTGTCTATGTGTAGCGGTCTGGCATATATGACAGGTTCTTACATGTGAATAGGCATCTTTGAACAAGGTTGGCTAGTAATACCTAGCACGAAGAACCTGATTAGTTGTTGAGTGCGCTGACCCATGACCTATCCTGAATCTCTCGTGAAAATTAGTTAGCACTTGATCAACCTCTGATTTGTCCAAACACCTTAGATAGATACCTTCGTGATTCTTCTTGTAAAGGACTGATCCTTTTATCATGTAACTACTACTTTTAAGCTTGAGAGCTCTCCTTTGTACTGAATTTAGCTGAGGTGGATAGCGTTGATTGAGTAAATAAAATATTATATCACCGTACCACTCATCTTTTGAAACATCTTCTAATAGGTACTGTTGAGAAACCAGGTCTGGTCCCACTTCAGCCATTGTCCTAGTCAGGGCCTGACCTCTTACCAATTTCATGCGTTGAATATCTATGTCAAACTCTTGCAATATGGTGACCCACTTCCCTCTTCTTTCTCCTAATTCACTCTGCATCAGTAATGCTTTGACTGCTGCATCTAGGACTATGGCAATCACTTGACTTCTTAGGATGTAATGGTGGAATTTCTTAACTACCTTTACCAGAGCATACACTTGTTTTTCCACATTTGGATACCTTAGCTCTACGTCTTTCAATGGGGTACTCATGAAAGCAATGGGCCTTTCATCATCAACTGACCTCTTTTGTGTCAACATTGCAGCACAAGTATGCTCTGAAGTAAATGAATATATATGAAATGGTAAAGTGTAATCGGGACTCACCAAGACAGGTGCATTGGATATAGCTGGTTTAATTTCTACGAAGCCAGCCTTGGCTTCTAGAGTCCAGTCTATTTTAGCATCTTTCTTTAGCATGGCGTTGAGAGGTTGAACAATCTCAACAAACCCCGTAATGAATTTACGTACAAAGTTGATCTTACCAAAATATGACTTAAGTTCTTTCTTGTTGGCTGGGGGAGGTATCTTGAGTATTGCTTGGATCCGGTCTAGGTCGATAGATATTCCTTATTTAGATATTACATGTCCCAGCAACTTCCCTTCAGTTACTCCAAAAATGCACTTCTTGGGGTTGAGTGATATACCATAATCCTTGCATTGTTGCAATACCTTTCTCAAATCTGCTACATGATCCTCTCGCCTTTTTGAGAATACTGTTAGGTCATCCATGTATATGATAATACATTTTCCAACCAATCCCTTAAAAGCAACATCCATCGCACGCTGAAAAGTTACACCAGCATTAATTAAACCAAATTGCATGCCGCAGTAGGCATAGATGCCCCATTTACAGGTGAAGGATGTCTTCAGTCTGTCTTCATATTCTACCATCACCTGGTTATAACCAGAGTATCCATCCAAGAATGACATCATCTGGGACCCATTAACAATCTATAATACTTCGTCCAAAGAGGGCAGCGGGTAATTATCCTTTTCAGATGCTCTATTTAGATTACAAAAATCAACACAAAGTCTGATTTCTCCATTTTTCTTTCAGACCAGGACTAAATTTGCTACCCAGGTAGAATGTCTGACTAGAAATATTATCCTAGCTGATAGCAACTTCTGAACTTCTTTGAAAATCAATGGTTCTAGCAGAGCATTCACTGGCCTCGGCGTTTGTCTGAATGACTTTGCCCCTGGTTTCAACGGGATGGTGTGTGTGATGATCGAGGTATCATATGTCTTTAGATCTTCATAGCTCCAAGCTATAACCTCATGATAATCTCTTAATGCATGTATGATTCCTATCCTTTCTTCTTCAGTACTAGCTTTCCCAATGAACACATTCTTAACATCTTCTTTCATTCTCAAATTAAATGATTCACACTTTCCTCCTAGGGACTCTCCTTTTCTTTGAGTCCCTAAATTATCTGCATCAAACAATCTTTCCAATTCTACCATTCCTCATGGGATCGTATTGGTTTTCAATTTTAGTACTCCTAAATCCATTTTAGTAGGTTCCATTTCTTCCTTATCTATTATTTGAGCAGTGAACACATCTAATGAACTAAGGAAATTATTTATGTGTTGATCATCTTTGAAAACTTGGAAATTGGTGACATTATCAAGTACAGATGGAGTAGCCACAAATTCAATAGAAAACATCTTTAGTCTTGCCATGGATGTTAGCTCTAATGTACTTGTTGTTTGAGCTAGAGCATTTGCAACATGATTTTGTCTTATTGGGATGACTTGGATGTTAAAACTATCAAAGCACTTGATCAAATCCCAGACTTTGTTCCTATACCTATTCAATCTCTTATCATTGCATGAGTATTGTTTCCTTACTTGTTTCACCACTAATTCAGAATCACCAAACACCTGGATAATTCTAACCTTCTTCTGCAGTGCTAGCAGCAACCCCTACACTAATGCTTCATATTTAGTGACGTTGTTCGTGCATGCGAACTATAGTCTTTGTGATACCAAATATGAACTCCCAGTGGGGCTAATCAACTTGACCCCAGCACCAAACCCTTGCCTGCATCTTGAGCCATCAAATCTTAAAGTCCATAAGAGAAAATCCTTGTTGTTATCACTTTGTTTCACCAACTCCCTTTCATCAAGCGAAGGTTCAAGCTCTTCCTTCTTTTCATCAGTTGGTTCCTCCTTTGGAATTGTGGGGATCTTTAGTTGTCTCTGCACTTGTTTGATTGCTTCTTGACACATTTGGTAGGTAAATTCAGAATGAGATGCATCATTTATATGACACCAGTTGGGCAATAGTAATTCTTCCATTTGGACTTGCTTTCCAACAGTAGTTTGATCTTGCACAAATCTGGCTACGAGATCACGAAATCCCTCAAATACCCCAGGTTCATCTTCTTCTGAAGTTTCTTTCGCATCTGACTGAATATATGTTGCTATACTTTCTGGTCTTTCTATAAGTGGTTTAGAGGGTCTTAAGAACTTAGCATAAGGACTTCTTCTGACTGACTACTATGTGGAAGATAGACTCCCAAATCAAGTTTTGAGAATAGAATCTCATTGGGTTGGTTGTATTTTGTGATCATATGCTTCATCTTGGGCTCTCTTTCAATATGTATCTGATTAGCCAATCCTTTCCATGGAAGCCACATGTGGGAAAAGTCAGTTGCCATATAATCATTCAAAGTCCTAGACCAATCTCTGCTCAAAAGCATGCCATATTGATCTGGAATGTCCACTACTTGAATATCTATGTATTGTTGTATCCTAGGATCAGAAGCCAATTACATGTGTATTCTGTTAAATTCTCCTACTATATTTACTTCAGTTTTATCTAATTGTGTTACTTTCTGGGATGATTTGGCTGGAGTGAGCCCAAGTGCCTTACAAACTGACAGTGGCATTACATTTGTGGAAGAATCAGAATCTACTAAGTAGTTATGAAGGTTCGTATTGAATATCCTAAGTGTTAAGAGGAAAGGAGGACTTTCTCTCTTATCCTTATACAATGTCATCTTCTGTTCTACATCATTCATGTGTATCCTTTCTTTCCCTTCATCAGTATTATCTCTGGTGGTATTCTCCTTTGGTATATAATCAGTCTTAGTTTCAGCACCTATGTCTTGAAAGAAAGATGTCCTAACCTTAGGTATCTTAAGTAACTCATACACAGAAAGACTGACCTTCATTTTCTTAAGTTCCTCAGCTACATACTACCCCATTTTTACTATGTTAGATCATTGAGAATTTTCTGCGGTAGTAGCAATACCCTGAAATACTAATTGTTGGGGAACTTTTGGTAGTTCAGGATTATTGGTAGCTTTCGGGTCAAGTAGAATTTGATAGCTATTTGGAGGGATGGAAGTGGTGAAAGGGCCTTTAGGCATACTACTTCTCAGGTTGTAAGGAGTCTTGTTGTACTGCTGATATGCATTAACTTCTTCAGACTCTTCTTCCTTAGGCTGATTATCATCTTGGAATGGAAATGTATAACTGTCAAGAACTAAGGCAGTATCATACCTTTGAGAAGGAATGATTTCATAACCGGTCAGTGGAGTCTCCTGATTTTTAACATTTTGAATCTCCATCTGGAAGATACTAGATGCAATCTAGAATTCTGGACAGTCTAGTTCAGAGTGAGCATTCGTATTGTGCAGTCTGTACCAAGTGGATAAAGTAGCTTCAACCAACATCACACGACTTGGGGACCTGGTATCATTGCTCTGATTCTCCAACAGTGAAGGTACTCCTCCATTGTTGGGTCTGATATTCCAGGATCAGTTCGACCATTGCTAGAAGTTCTAATTTTGGTACTGATTCTAGTTTGGGAACTAGTTCTGACTTTGGTTCTCGGAGTACTGTTGATTCTAGAAATGTTGTTGATTTTGTCCCCTCTGCTGCATATAAGCATTCTGATTCTTGAGGTGGGTAACCTCAGCAGTGAGTTTCTTCATTTGCTCAACCAGCTCTCTAATATCATCTTTGTCTTCTTTGGTCTTGGTTGTTTCTAAAGACTGTAGGAAAGGCATTTGTGCTGGAGGCATTTTAGCTAGTCGATTACTTGGGTGGATTACTAAGGCTTGTGTTGCAGCTGGGTTTGGAATTGGATTCATCACAGGGGTATGATTAGCCAATGCATGATTTATCATGGGTATTTGATTCGGCATGGCAACAGGCCCCATATGGTTTAATGGACTAGAAGCTATTTACTCTAGTTGGGTACTTACATCGACAGCAGCAGAATATGCTTGAGCTAAACTAGTAGGTATTGGGTGAGCTCTCCTTGCAAACATGGAGGTAAGCTTATCTAGGGCAGCATAGTAGATAGGCAAGGCAGTAGCTTGATCTACAGCGTAAGGAGCTTGCAAACGAATGTAAGCTTTTTGGAATCTGTTGTTAAAGGAACTTATCATCTCACCTTCCTCTCAACGGATCTCCACAAAAGATCAATAAAGATCAGCTGGGGTGGTAGGCATATGAAACCTATCCAAGAAAGTAGTCTTTAGGTTCAGCCATGAATTTATGGATGCTACAGGGAGGTTAGCAAACCGGTAATAAGGGAACAACCTGCATATCACATCCTCATACTGTACTTGCAACATGAACATGTTAGATTCAAAGATTTTAATATGCTCATCTATAGTTGGTGCAGGAGCACCTTGGCAAATTAATGTTGCCCTAAACAAATCCTGGAGTTTGATTAAATTTTAATGATTTAACATTGTATTAAGATGAATCAAGTCACTAGGTCATTAGGAATATTCATGTTTTATCTCCATTTGCAAAATATCAAAAGTTGTCTTTCAAAAATGGAAATTGTATGGAAGGTGAAGAGTCATTTGGCTCTTGGTTCGCTACAAGACAGTTAGAAACTGAAAGGTCTTGTTGAGATGCCTTTAAAAGGCCTTGTAACCATTGAGAATTCGGGGGTGGTTGATTAAAAGGTTTTGATAAATAAAAGAACACTATTTTTTTTATGCATTCCTTCAGAAATTTGTTGTTTTCTGGTACTGTACAGCCCTGTACGGGAAAGGATGCATGCTAAATATATTGTAAGTGTTAGTTTCTTTAACCACCTTCCATTTGCAGTTGGTCTCATGCATTTTGATGTTGTTTTGTGTAAGATATTACATTTTTTGTAAAAACTGTCAAAACCCTCTGTTAGTGTAAACAGTGTGCCTTGTAAATGGTGTTTCTCTATTTTCAACAAATAGAAAAGGCTAAAAATGGGTGAAATGATATTCCTAAGTGTATGTTCACTAATTCCAAGATTGCAGAGTTATTTGATGGAGTTTGATCCTATTTATGCGATGCCCTAGTGTTGTTTCCCTGAGTTTCTGACTGTGACAGTCACAGTCATGACTGATTATGAAACTGTTTTATGTTCCTATGAAGTTTGTAAACCCTAGAAGGGTGTAGAAGGAGATGATCTAAATGTGAGATGTTCTAAATGTTTGCAATCCATAGAAAGGGTGCAGATCAAGGAAGGGTACTTTGTTAACTATTTTTATGAATGATAAAGAACTGCCATTTCTGTGAACAGTTAGAGTTAGGACAGTCTTGCTGTAGCTTATTGTCCACTATCCTGGAGGCTATAAAACTTGGTTATTGGGTTAGAGACCATGTGTTGGTCATGTTGTATTTACTCTTTGAAAGTTGTTTCAAATATTGAGTCAGTCTTGAAAGGCAAGGTAGGGGTTTGTGGTTGAAAAGTGTCATTGTTACTCACTGTAGGTAGTCTGACAAAAGTGATCATAAATGAATGCATGAAGGTAGTTGAAAGGAGTTGAGTAAAGGAGTTGGAGTCTCTAATGAAGATGAAAAAGGGTGTATACTCTTGTTTGGGTCTGTGAGACTAAGAAATAGAAGTGTCAAGTGAATGAAAGTTGTCTAGAAGATTGATTTCCTAGAAGGGTGAAATGGGAGAAGCCCATTGTTATGCAATAGTATGAAGTTGAGTTGTTCTTTTCCTCTGCATCAGATTGGTATTAGAGCTAGCAAAAGCTCTGGGAGGAGATGTTGAAACAATATGTTTGTTGGTGACCATTGTTTTTGTTTGCTAAGTTGTTTGGTTGCAGGTGCTTATCCATCTAGCTACAGAAGGATGTTTTCTGAGGTTGTGTATGTGGGAAGACAAGATGAGGTCTGTCATGACCATTCTCCAATGGAGATTAGGCTGGATAAGGGTGCAGAGAGAAACCACTAAGGAGAGATTGGTAGGTGCATCACCAGAATATGCTGTTGGGTGAGATGAATGGTTTAGTGAGTTGGTGTTGTGGAGCAGTGAGAGAGATGGATACCTGACTAAAGAAGCACTTGATGTTGCAGCCTAAAGAGTACTCCACTGATGGGAGTAGAAGGAGCCTGAAGAAGCTCTAAAGATGATGGTAGTTCAAATTTTGTTGGTTGGTTGGTCACCTTTCTATGAATGAGAAGATTTGAAGCCTGAAGCTGAGAAGATTGAAGATAAAGATAGAGGAAAAAGACTTTTATTGCAGATACATTTCCAAGGGACTTAGAAATTTTGTTGGTTGGTTGTATGGTGCAGGAGCACCTTGGCAAATTAATGTTGCCCTAGACAAATCTTGGAGTTTGATTAAATTTTATGATTTAACATTGTATTAAGATGAATCAAGTCACTAGGTCATTAGGAATATTCTTGTTTTATCTCCATTTACAAAATATCAAAAGTTGTCTTTCAAAAATGGAAATTGTATGGAAGGTGAAGAGTCATTTGGCTCTTGGTTTGCTCCAAGATAGTTAGAAACTGAAAGGTCTTGTTGAAATGCCTTTAAAAGGCCTTGTAACCATTGAGAATTCGGGGGTGGTTGATTAAAAGGTTCTGATAAATAAAAGAACACTATTTTTTTATGCATTCCTTCAGAAATTTGTTGTTTTCTGGTACTGTACGACCCTGTACGGGCAAGGATGCATGCTAAATAGATTGTAAGTGTTAGTTTCTTCAACCATCTTCCATTTGTAGTTGGTCTCATGCATTTTGATGTTGTTTTGTGTAAGATATTACATTTTTTGTAAAAACTGTCAAAACCCTCTATTAGGGTAAATAGTGTGCCTTGTAAATGGTGTTTCTCTATTTTCAACCAATAGAAAAGGCTAAAAATGGGTGAAATGATATTCCTAAGTGTGTGTTCACTGATTCCAAGATTGCAGAGTTATTTGATGGAGTTTGATCCTATTTATACGATGCCCTAGTGTTGTTTCCCTGAGTTTCTGACTATGACAGTCATAGTCATGACTGGTTATGAAACTATTTTATGTTCCTATGAAGTTTGTAAACCCTAGAAGGGTGTAGAAGGAGATGATCTAAATGTGAGATGTTCTAAATGTTTGCAATCCATAGAAAGGGTGTAGATCAAGGAAGGGTACTTTGTTAACTATTTTTGTGAACAGTCAGAGTTAGGACAGTCTTGCTGTAGCTTATTGTCCATTGTCCTAGAGGGTATAAAACTTGGTTATTGGGTAGGAGACCATGTGTTGGTCATGTTGTATTTACTCTTTGAAAGTTGTTTCAAATATTGAGTCAGTCTTGAAAGGCAAGGTAGGGGTTTGTGGTTGAAAAGTGTCATTATTACTCACTGTAGGCAGTCTGACAGAAGTGATCATAAATGAATGCATGAAGGTGCTTGAAAGGAGTTGAGTAAAGGAGTTGGAGTCTCTAATGAAGATGAAAAAGGGTGTATACTCTTGTTTGGGTCTGTGAGACTAAGAAATAGAAGTGTCAAGTGAATGAAAGTTGTCTAGAAGATTAATTTCCTAGAAGGGTGAAATGGGAGAAGCCCATTATTATGCAAAATGCTAGTATGAAGTTGAGTTGTTCTTTTCCTCTGCATCAGCAGTCCTATCTGGATCATTCACTCTGAATTTTGAGTAGAACTTATCTGGGTTCTTTGGCATATAATGATAATCATTGAATAGAAAAGGAGACTAGTTATTTCTTGCAAAGAAAGCCATGTTGGGAGGATTAATGGGAGCTGCAGTAGTACTCCTAGGGGCTGACTGAGCTTGAGGGGCTCTGCGTGTTCCTTGATCCCTTCTTGTTTGTTTGAATTCTTCTAGGGACATCAGCTCTTCTCCAGCTGAACTGGATCTAGTGTGTCTCTATCTAGTCCCCGGACTTGCTAATTTTAGCAGAGGGAAAATATGAGCCCTCCTTCTAGCGCCAATTCTGTTGATGGTGGTTTTAGCACACATCAACATAGGTGTGATTGCTAGTTTCACACCTCTCTTGAAAAGTATCCTACCCTAGGTAAGACTACTCCAAGGATAATACAGCTAGGTCTTAGCTCGCTTGGAATCTCTCAATAGGTATGTTCTAGCTGTGCCTACAAGGGGTCTTACATGCAATCTGCAAATCTTTAGGTTTGGGGCAGCACATACACATAAACCCTTTTTATGATTTTTAGCTAATAAATAGAATAAAGTGTTGCTGAAATTCCTATTCTAATAACTAACAATGGTTTTTTAAAGAAAATGCAAAAGGTTTAGGGTTTAGAAGAATCCTAAGTGCCATTCACAATGCATAGGTTATCTTTAGTAGACAAATACTCCAAACTTTAAACTAGTTTTCTGAGTTTCCTAACATAAATGGGTGTTATAGTGCTGCAGAAAATAGTGCTATCTTCAATGGAAGTTGAAAGATTTTTAGACCACATTCATTCGTTAAATACCCAATAGACGGTGCAACTTAACTTATGAAATGCAGTTGAACTTCAGCATAAATAATAAGCCCAGACTAACTTTACACAACTATTTACCATCAACAAACAACTAAAAGTATGGACTTGGAATATTCATCAAATACTTCAGCAAACCATGAACATTATAAAAGCACAACTAACTAACTATGGGAGAGCAAGAAGCAAACCATGAAAACCACAATGATTCAACACAATATACAAATTCTCAGAATTACTATAGAAACTTGCTTTGTATTACTTCAAATGGCATAGAGTCGACAATTTGGCATCAAAATCTCTCTCACAAATAGTGAAAATAACAGCCCTTTATATAGAAAAGTAGCATACCCTAGCTTTCAAATGAACGGCGGAGATTAGCTCAACACTGACGGTCCAGATTACATCAATAAATGCAATAATAATAGCTCACATCAGTTCTCAGATTACATTTTGTCCTTTATGAAAAAGATGAAAAACAGTCCCCAGATACATTGAATCTTGTTAATTTGACTAGCTAACCCAGTATATTAATAGAAAAGAACATTTTAGAAGCAAGAAGAAGACAAAATTGAGTCACATGCTGCCCTGAATATAGCAATTTATAATTGTGATGGGATTGCATCATTAGAATATTCAAAATGGTGTCAAGACTCCTTGTCTAAGTTAATTTTGTCTTCACTAGCAAGCTTGTTGCGATAAGTTAACCAGGCATCGAGTGCAGGATTAATGTCAGACGGGTCTGGATCCTTCAAATGATGTATCCGGTAATCAAACACTTCCAGTTCTTGACTGAATTTGTCATGTATTTTTTCTATCTTTGCTCCTGCCTTCTGAAATGCCTTGAATTCAGCTTTGAGGTCACTTGCCTTGTCCAGTCTTTCCTCCATACTGAGTGCAATGTCTTAAAAAATTACCTTATGCAACTTATCTTTGCACTTCTCAACATCAAAAGTGGCATAATCATCATAAGATGCTTCCCTGCAATCCCTCAAAGAGTCATTGATGTCGTATATGACTGATCTCAATTCTTCATCAGCTGGTTTATATGCTTCCTTTATATGCTCAAAGGTTTCCTTTCTTAAAAGCAGTTGTTGATACCACTCCATGGCTTTCGGCAACCAACTCTCAGTCAAAATATTTTCTACAACTAGAGTCTGAACTGGCAATTCTTTGATACCTTTTATCTGAGGATACATATGTGAATAATATTCATCAAAAGAATCGTATTCTTCATGCAAGTCCTTCTACTTCTTATGTAATTCTACGAGTCTTTTATGTGCTTGAGTAGAGGCACTTATGGCTTCGCATCCCATCTCAAAAACCTTTAGTAACCAATTTTCTGTGCCTTGGGACTTTGATCTTACCTCACTCAATTTAGTCATTTCATCAGTAAACAGGAAAGTAGGTATTGTCCTTATATCTCCTCCTGCATCTACTGGCTTTATCAAAAATTGAAGACATGCTCGTAGTTCTTCCTTCTACTATTTCAAGTCCTTCTTGGACATTTCATCCTTATCCAATTGCTCCAAAATTGATGTGACGGAGCCCTTGAAATCATCCACTCTTTGAGCATGAGTGGTCGGACCTAAATCAATTGTAGATATGATAAAATCTTCCACCTTGACTTGATCTCTTGCTACTTCAGCTAGCGGGACTGCTATTTCTTCTATCCTCAATCCTGATTCATTCTTATAAATTCTTGATTGAATCCTAGCCTTTTTCTTCTTCTTAGGATTCTGAGTCTGTGATAGGATAGCGCTCAGGTCAAGTTGCATTACCTCTAGGATATGCCATTCTACCTTGCAGCCATTTAGGAGCAGAAGATTGGTTCAATTCAGATGCTCTATCACTGCCAACAAAAGCCAGCTCTTTAGGAGGTTCTTTCTCTGGCTCTTCATTCTTCTCTAGACTTCTTTCTTCTTCCTGAGCCAAATTATCTAGATTTGTCATTACATTCTCTTGTACAATCTTTAAAACTTCTCCTGTTTGATCTTTGTCCTGAGGACTATCAGATTTATCAATAACTTCCACATTAGCTGAAGGTTCATAGAAGTTTTCATTGTTTACTTTAGATAATACTCTTTTTTCTTCGTCAAGGGCTGTTTCTAGCTCGTTCAACCCCAACTCTGTACACACTTTCTCAATCCCAAGTAGCAGTGGTACTGCCAATGAATCCATAGGAATTTGTGAAATAGGGACAATAGAAGAGATGGTTAAGGAAGGTGCACTGACCTGTGTCAGGTTAGTCAAGGTTGATGATAAGGAGGAAGAAATGACAAGAGGTGAAGGAAAGGGCAGTGGAGGTAAAGGAAGAGGGGGTGAAAGGATGGTGGAAATGGGAGGCAATGGTAAAGAAGGAGAAGATGTAAGTGTAGTGGTAGTGGAAGGCTATGAGATGGTAAGAGTGGAGGAAATAGGGCTGCTAGGAGCACTAGAAGAAATTGCTAGTGAACAGGAGGTGGTAGCAATGGTAGAGGCAAGGGAGGTGGCAGGACATGTTTCTTGAGTCATGGAGGCTGAGGTTATGGGTGAGGTGGATGCAGCAGAGGAAGGAGGAATGGAAGGAGAAGTGGTAGTAGAAACAGCAGGGGTTAAGACAGTAGTGTCAACACTTTGTGTAAAGGTTGGGCAGTCGGAGGATTAGAATCTTTCCTAGTTGTAGCTTCCCTTTTACTAACGTCTTTCACTTTTACCTTCTTAGTCTTAGAGCTTTCTCCAACACCACTTGGAATATCTTTTCTCTTGGACGTCCTGGTCCTGGTTGAGGGAGGTTGATCCTTCTTCTAGGGAGACCTTACAGATGGATTCTTCATCTTCTTTTCTTTTTCTACCAGGGATGTATGCTCTTCACTATCTGATTTCTACTTTTCAGCTGGTTCTGCCTCATCTGTGACCTAAATGGGTTCATCCTCTTCTCCCCTAGAGTCCTTGTCTGATTCCATTGCTGTGTAGGTAAGCTGGACTCCTTCTCCATTCAGAACAGCCACTTGAGCTCTAACCCAGGCCTTACTCAATCTAATTGGTTCCCTCATAACAACATCTAGGGAGCTCTCCTCTGCATTTACCCAATTTGGCAATGGAATGGGTTGATGGTACTGCCCCTCCCATGGTCCTTTGACCATAACATTTTTCATCATCTTGCAACTGATCAGGGACTGCCATTATATAAAACCTTTTGATGAAATCCAGAGGCAACCTTGCATGTGCCTTCTTCATAATCTCGTAATCATCAGGGCAGTTAGCCCAAAAGTCTTCAATATGCACTTTGTGGAAGAGCTTTTTACTTACAAATCTTTCCATCACTCTGTTTGGATCAAAATGACCCCTTGCATTGTAGTAGTGTAAATTTAAGAGCTAAAGCTCCTTGTTTGAATGTTCTACTGATGCCAGAGAAGGACATGCATAAAGTCCTTTGCTGAACTTGATATGAAATTAAACATTAGTCCTATGCAAGTGTTTAAGTTTCTCCGCACAAGGTATCAGCTGCCACGACAGTTCTAGAAGCAATGTCTTATCATTAGGATATCGAGGGAGTTTGTAGGCCATTCTAGTGAAGCCTTGTACCCTTATGTACATAAATTTCTTGAATTGGATATACCACCTGCCATATCTGGTTATTTCATTCATAGCCTCAGTGGAATCCTCAAGGCTATGTTACCCTGTAGCTTTCTGGCTATATACATTGTGAATGCATCATTTACTCTTTTGAAGTGTATTAATGATTGAGATGAAGTCAGTTGTGGGTAGCATTCATATACTTTTATATGAGTTTGTTCATCATTTCCAACTTCACCAACTTTGGACAATCCATCATAGTGGTTCCTTCTTTCCAATGCATAGATGATATAGGATATCCATCTAAAGTATTTGTTTTCACTGAAATTGTTGAAGGCTTCATGGATGTTATCACTGAGGATCTAAGCCCAGTGGAACTTAGTTCCCTTTAATATCTTAGTGATAATGACAAACATCCAATCCTCAAATGTTGATGTTGTTGGCAATCCATACACTCTGCTTAGGAAGGTTACCAGGTCTCCTATTTCATCATGAAAGTCACTTCTGTAAAGTACTCTAGGGAGCTTGATGAGGGCAGACTTTCTACTTTTAACCCAATGGTCATTTATGTATTTTCTGCATCCCTCTACATCTTTATTGTATGTTGTCTGCGATCCTTGTTTATCTGGCATAGTCATAACCTTGTGCCAGGGAATGTCAAAGGTCTCAGCTAGAGAAGGTGGGGTTAGATCAGCTAGGACATCCCCATTTGCCATCTGAATTGTGCTTGTCATCACGTCATATCTATATGTACAGGTGGCCATTAGGTCTGCACACTGTACTGAAGTAGGAAAGGCAGTTGCTTGTGCAATACCACTATCTCTAAGTACTCTAGCTCTGGGCGTTGGATTTGGACCAAAGACTCTTAGTCTGAAGTCATCTAGGTCAATGTGACACAAGTCTGTGTCCCCTACATCACTCAACCCAGAGTGAATCTTGGTTTCCAGAGGGATTCCTTTGAAGTCGTACTTCATTGCTTGGACCCGAGCAGTCATTTAGTCTGCAAGACCAAACCTTATAAGTTTGATAAATTGAGGAAATTCCTAACATACTTCTAAGTTTCAGCTAAATCTATGCAAATCTACTATTCACCACTATCATGCTTCTGAAAGAAATTTAAGTCTAACTGCAATAACAATGTATGCAACCAAATATCTAATGTTGCAAGAAAATTCATGAAAATTACCATTAATAATGCACTACAACATTAATTTCATCATTTTGAACCACTTTCCTTTTGAAAATTTCAAGAAATTCAGTCATTTACACGGTTTTGCACTAATTTGAGGGTTGTTCGACCCTCAGGCAGAAAAGCATTGAATTTGAGGTCATCCGACCTCGACGGGGAAATCGGGCAGGTTTGACCACATGTTTTACTTCCTTTTATGCTTTTGAGTTTTAGCACGGGTTTTAGTGAGTACCGACCTGCACTGGATTTGGAGGTCTCTGACCTCTGACGGTTGTCAAGTCGGTTAGTTGAGATTTCGGTGCAAAAAATCTTATCGATGTAAACTCTATTACATTTGTGTGGAAATCAGCTTGGTCTGACCTGCGCGAGTTTGGGATAGTTCGACTAAGTCGGTAGGAGGGTATTATAGCACAGGTCAGAAGGGGTCACTTTTAGCGCTAAGTCAAGGTATTATTTCTGGCAGGATTTCAGGGGGCTACCAACCTTGCAGAGGAATTTGTGTCATCTGACCAAGTCAGAGACATGATCTTTTAGCGCAAAGTCGAAGCAAAGGCTTTTCAGCACAAAAGATATTTTAAAGCTTGCAGGGTTTTTGAGACCTTCCGACCAAGTTAGAGAAAAGCATTTTGGGCGCGTTGGTCGGGCAGATGAGATTTTAGCGCAAAATAAAACTAGGTGCTTGGCGTGAGTTTTGGAGGTCTCCGATCAACCAAATGATGGTTCGTTTTGCAGGTCGGTCGGAGCTCGTTTTAGTGCCGGATTGATCTGAGGGTTTTTATGGAAAATTTGCCTAAGTTTTGGGTACTTAACACATGATGACTTGTTCACTCTCATAGTGAACCTAAATTAGGGTTTTTTCAAATGAAAAACTCACAGTTTTTATGAAACCCTAACCCAAAATGCTGATTTCACATTCATTTTCTTACCAAAACCCAACGTTTAGCATCAAACCCCAATTGTGTGTAAGTAAAAACTTCGAATAGCAAGGTTAAAACCCTACCTGGTTGAAATGACAGCGTGCTTGGCTTGTGCAAATAGGTCGCGGGTTCGAGCTTGGGGCAAGTCAGCAGACGGTGAATGGAGCTCCAAATTTTCTAGTCTTAAATGCGATCAAATGACTTAAAACACAATTAATTTCCTATTTAACCTTTGCCAAAACTGCCATTAATGCGCAGGCGTATGACCTGTCAGTTTTTAGGGTTTGCGCGAATTCTCTTCAACTCAGACTTGGTGGGGAATTTGGGTGTGTCAGACCTGGTTGGACAGGACTACATTCAGCACAAAGCTTGGAGGTTCAGTTTGCATGGCTTTGTGGAGATTTCAGGTTCGTCTGACTTGCGGAGGTTTTGGGGTTGTCCAACTTGCAGAGGTTTCGAGGTTGTCTGACTTAGTCGGTGATTGTTGATTTTAGTACAAGTCAAAAAATGCAATTTTTAGAGTAGAAATCTGACAAAGAGAAATTGGTGTTGAAGTCAGTAACAACAGCTTTTAGCGCAAAGGTCAGTCAGACAGGAATTTAGAGCAAGGTCAGAGCAATAGGATTTTAGCGCTAAGGTTAGACAAGTGAAATTTCAGTGCAAAGGTCAGTTGAAGGGCAATTTAGCGCAAAAGGTCATTTTAAGGCCCTTAAAGGGAAAATAAGGATTCATCCTAGCAGATTTTTGAAGTGATTTTTTGATATCATCTTTCAATCAAGGTCAAAAATGCACTTTGACCATTCAATCACTTACAAGATGAAGAGATCCAGTGACTCCCTAGCCAAATCAAAAGAGGGGGACTCCATTTTGAATGGGGCGTGTGTGCAAGGCACAACACTAAGATCATTATATCAACCCAAATAGGTTTGAGTCATAAAGATAACAAGATACTTTCAATCTTCTGGTCTACTTAAGTCTACCAAATTTCCATTATGACCGGTTACAGACTCATATGCATATTCATTCTTCGAATACATGTCATTAAACCTATATCTATAATCTTAAGTACAATAATCATGTGGAGTTGAGATTTGAAACTCCCAACATACCCAAATTAGAACAAATCATATCAAGAGTGTACATTGGGTTAATTTTGTCTTTTATGTGAACGACACTAAAATAAGTTCATTTGAACATATATAATGAGGACTATAATTTCCCATCCCCTAGTATGCCTATACCCTTGAGTTGGTTTAGTAGTTTCAAACTTGAAACATAGGAGTAGTCAATTATGTCTCCCAAATTACTCTACCACATATATATTACTTAAGACTTAATCAATCTTTCCCTTGAAAGTGTGGGTCCTTAAAATATTTATCAACATTCTAGATTTTAGTCTTCAAAAAGACCCTCTTGTGGCAACTGAAACATGGAATCTATTGACTCCTTGACACTCTATTCCTTGTTTCAAGGTTTAAATCTATTCTTGGTTCTAGAGTCTAGTATTGTCACAAAGAATAATTTTGTCTAGAACTTCAAAGTTTATCCAAGTTACTCAACTTTCATTTAGAATACTTACCAAATCATGGCTAAGTAGGTGTTATCATGTGACATGGTTTTATCGACCACCAGTCCTTTCTGGACTATCATAAGGTTGGACAAATCAATACTTTACTAAAGTACAAAAGATGCTACTAAATTCAATAATATATCTCAAGATAAACTATAATATAATATAACTAGTAATAGTATAATATAACTATGGGACTCAAGAGTTTATTATCTTTAAACATCAGTTATATCTAAACTTAGGGTTTTATCTTCCCTATTCCAACACGATGGAATAAGAAAAATCCTCACAAGACCATATCATTAAACTGATCTATTCTTATCATTAAGGAGGATATTGTTGGACTTATAATAACTACAATGGATGGTGGAAAAGTATTCATGGTGCAAAAGTCTAGTCTAAGGATAACATATTCCTGTATCCAATTCCAACTTGTACACCTTGGTTAGACTTTACTATAGAGACGAGTTCAATAATTTACCACTGATGGTATAATTATAAACCATGGAGTTTTTGTTCGTAAAAAGAGAGTATAAACTAAAGAGTTTACTCCTATTTCTTATATCTAAAGAGCGGACCTGGATTGGGCTTAATCAAAAGATACCCAAACTTATTTATTTACTTTTTTAAGTGTTGTGTATAGGGCTATGTAATATAAAGATATAATTCATAGGACTACTAAATTGTGGTGGTCATAAGGCATCATCAATACTTGAGAAGAATGAAATCTATTAAATGGCTGAGATAATGACCATAAAATATTAAAATGATTTCCATTCTAATTCTCAACCGAATCTAATATGGACGTTAATCAAAGATAAAGAAATCTGATTTATAAATAGCTTCAAGGATAGTGGCACATCAGAGAACTATCGATCCATAAATGGAAATGCGCTATATAGTTAATCTTGATTCACAACGTTATTCAAATATGATAATCTCTCACTACTTTCTGGGGTTTTCTTAGTTTACACTAAACCAAAATGGTCACAAGACTTTTAACTATTGTGGCATATGCTCATAAAATGTACTACAACTATATAAATGACATCGATTTACTCTCCGTTGTGTAAGACCATAGGTAGGAAACTAAGTTGAGTAATGTAAGAAATAAATTAGGATTAATATCCTACTTGCATGACATCAAAGGATTGCCTAAGACTTGATAATCTCCCATGATAGCAATGCTATTCCATTCTATTGTTCTCCTATGATAACAATTTTCTTCTCTTTCAATACAATGTTGTTCTCTCCTGAAGATAACGATGCTGTGATTTTTACCTCTCAACTCCTCAAGACAGCTCTCTCAAGACTCTCCCTGATAACTAACTTCTATCTCCTAAGATTGCTATATACTCTACCCTTGAAAACCAAAACCGTTCCTCCCATAATGGTTTCCCCCTAAAGTCGAATAAGACTCCACTTAAGTCATTAGAACTCACTTCCCACTAGCCATGGGTATCTCCACAATATGTGTCTCTCAATACTCTTATCTTGAGCATGCAATGAGAGGGGACGTGAGTGATAAAGTACCAC
This sequence comes from Cunninghamia lanceolata, assembly GCA_027924645.1. NCBI lineage: Eukaryota > Viridiplantae > Streptophyta > Pinopsida > Cupressales > Cupressaceae > Cunninghamia > Cunninghamia lanceolata. Next base: position 41,979 of record BSBN01001049.1, read on the forward strand.
TCTCTCCAACAACCAACTAATCATAAAGAGAACATTCAATGCTCTCGAGTTGGTTTAGAAAGAAAACTCTTCCATAATGTAGGTTGTTATCTTTTAAAACCAACTAACAACCTACCTCTCAAGAATAATGATATAATAATAATAATAAAGCATATATAAGTGTCAAAAGGAATTACAATAATATGGTGTAAACTTACACACAAGCATGATTGGGTCGATTCCATCTCCCCTTCACACATAAAAGAAAATCACGTCCATTTTGATTAAACAAAATATGAAATTTGATGTTAAAACTATTAACAGGAAACACACTTTTATTTTCCTTTCTGACAACGTTATTGTAGACATAAATGTATTCTCATTTACGATGCAAGGGATGTCGTTTTCATCAAGAAGTCACGTTAGTCAAAAAACTACCAACGCTCAACATTGACAATGTCAATTACACTATAAACGACTATACTCTCATTAAAAGACTCTAAACGACATCGACAACTTATCGAGTCGAGAAATAAAATTAAACAAAAAGGGGTTGAGTACCACTTACCCGAATCAAGTAGGTTCACTAATTTGCACCAACACAAGAGTTAAGATGGTGACAAACTATTCTTTTCCTTATATCTATTCCTTTCTCTTCGATGATGCTCTCCCTCCCTTTCTGGGAAGGTGGAAACCTGTTTCCTGAATGCAACTTGCAGTCACCAACTCGTGATTAGTGTATCAATAATAATTTCATAATCGATATGAAATCATAACATCTTAACAACTTATAAACACATGTCAATTATAGTCAAATAAACATAACTCATGAAAACATGTATTTTTCCTGACATTTTTACTAAACGTCAAATCATTGCATCATGCGTAATCATCTACTAATTAATTCATAAGTAAAAAGTAAAACATAGTCAAAGTTAGGGATGTAACAACTATGTCCATGTCATGGTACAAGTGTGCTAGCACACATGGTCACCACACAAAGACCACTCCATCTCAAAACATCTGAAGTAGAACCATCCCCCAACCCACAGGGAATCCCCTCGATCATCTATCTGGAACCAATGTCCCTATAATCGACCCTATTACAAACATGGGAAGCCTGTATAATCTACCCATCACCTGGGCATAGACCATCTTTTCTCTCTAGGTACCCATGTATGGGGATCTGTAAAATCCACCACACATCCTCCAAAGTTATGGTCATCTCTCTTGTGGGCAACAAGAAAGAAAATCACTCCATCTGCCACCTCACTACTAGGGCTGTCATCATCATGTTAGTTCCAGGACACACAACTGAGAGGGGGGGTGAATCAGTTGTACAAAACTTGCTTCTACTTCAAACACTTGATTCTTCTTTGTTAGTTAATAGCATATCAGTTAACCATTCATGAAAGCAAAATGCATAAACATAGGAGCAGATAAACATCAACACATTGGACACCAAGATTTTGACGTGGAAAACCCAGTTAAGGGAAAAACCACGGGGAGATTAACCCAAGGATTATTCTCTATTAGAAGAATAAGAAAAATGGATGGCACATGCCAATTAGGGCTCACTGCCTAAGCACACTGCTCACAAGGAGGCACACTACCTACAAGAGACACACTGTCTACAAGATCATAAGTATTACAAACTTGAACTAGAGATTGACATCTTTACCATGTTTGAATCAGTTCCATTTAAGTCTGAGACACTCCTGCTCTACCTTTTGCTCTTCCGCTATACGACACTCATCTGCTTCACCACACACTTTGAAATGAATTCACAAACCTTTATTTATACAAGTCATCGACTTAGGAACAATCATCTAAGTCGGCAATCATCCACAAGAACATTCGCAAGATGAATAACTCATCCGGTCGGCCAGCCTGAACAAGAACATCTTCATCCGGAAGAATATCTTCAATTCCAGGCTCTGACACTAATGCGGACCGACAATACAACCTCAACATGATCCAAGAACCTTCACAAGCTTTCCTGAATGACCAAGTACATCCGCACTTCCTCCACTTACTAGAATTCTTTTCTTCTTCATCCGGAACTTCAAGAACACAGTCTATTGCCACTGTCAAATTGAAACAGGTTCTTCCAGACCTCCAAACTATGTACAAATCAAGATGACACATCACAAGGACATCCCAAACACTTCTTCCAATCCATAGAATAGGACAATGCACTTCCGAATCTCACCGGACCTTTTTGTAACACTCTGTCACTTTGGAGCATCTTCTGGAACCGGTTCTACTTGATCGATCACAACTTCTTCATATCTTCATGTGGACCTCTGAAATCTTAACTGGAACATCTCAAGACTCATATCTAAAAACCCTTTAATCCACATCCTCTGATCCTCAACCTATTGAGTACTTTTGCCTTCTTCTCATCACTGTTCTTCACTGTTTCTGATTGAGACTAATTTTCTCAATATCCTTAGCACAAAACTCATCTGATTCTTCTTATCAATGCAATATGAGTATGTTGACATCAATGACAACACTGGTTAACCTCATACTTGCAACAATCTCCCCCTTTGTCATTGATGGCAACATATGATGTGAAAAACCATCAAGACAAGAACTCCTTTCTGTCACAGCTCCCCCTATCAGCAACAACTCTTCACATGTCTTCTCTTCCTTTACTGCTCCCCCTTTGATCATCAACCACTTGTTTTGCACATGTCTTCTCTCCCCCTTTGACATCAATGGCAAAGGGCTCATACTTGCAATTTCAACACATCAGAATCATACTGGCTGCTCCCCCTGAGTAGCAGCTCCCCATCACCAGTCTGGATCACAAGATATGACTATGAAATCCACCAGACTGATGCACATTAGTGCATCCTAGTTCATCACCGGAGGGGCCATGACCCCTAACGTCTCCCTGAGATACTCAAAAGAGTCCTTGGGAAGAGGTTTAGTAAAGATATATGCAATCTGATCCTTAGAGGGTACATACTCCAATCTGACTTCATCCTTGTTCACTTGTTCTCTCAGAAAGTGAAACTTGATAGATATGTGCTTGGTCTTAGAATGCAACACTGGATTCTTAGAAATATTTATTGCACTTTAATTATCATAGAAAATTGTGATAGGCTCCTCATATTCTACTTTAATGTCTCTTAACATCTGCTTCATCCATAAAATTTGAGTGCAACTACCTGCTGTAGCAATGTATTCTGCTTTAGTTGTAGACAGACATATTGCCTCTTGTTTCTTGCTTAGCCAAAAACCAACCTTTTTCCCAAAAAGAATGCTCCTCCACTTGTACTCTTCCTATCATCCACATCTCCTACCCAATCTGCATCTGTATATGCATGAAGAGAAAAATCTTGATCTCTAGGATACCATAGGCTATACTCAATTGTTCCTTTTAAGTACCTAAAAATTCTTTTGATTACCATGACATGAGATTCTCTAGGATCCACCTAGAATCTTGCCACAAGATCAATAGCCTACATTATATCTGGTCTAGTCTGAGTGAGATACAACCATCCACCAATCATTGATCTGTACTTTATCTTGTCTACCTTAGGAGAGTCATCATCTTTGTTCAACTTGCATCCAGTTGCCATGGGAGTATTCATTGGCTTTGAATCTTCCATCCCAAATTTCCTCAACAATTCTTTCACATATTTGGTCTGAGAAATGAAGATCCCTTTCTTTGTTTGAGTAATTTACAGACCCAAGAAGAAATTCATTTCACCAAGCATAGACATCTCAAATTCACTTTTCATTTGATTTGCAAAAGTTTTACACATACTATCTCTTCCTCCAAAAATGATATCATCCACAAACACTTCAACAATCAAAATGTTTTCATTATCTATTTGGAAATATAGATTACTATCAGCAGTACCTTTGTTGAAACCAATCTTCAAAAGATGTTTGTCCAGCCTCTCATACCATGCTCTTGGGGCTTGCTTTAGACCATACAGTGCCTTCTTTAATTTGCAGACCATATCACCATGCTCTGATAACTGAAATCCATCTGGTTGTTCAATGTACACCTCTTCTTCTAAGTCACCATTCAGAAAAGCAGATTTGGCATCCATCTGATACACTTTGAAATCTTTGAAGGCAGCAAATAGAAGAAATAGTCTGACTGCTTCAATTCTTGCCACCGGAGCAAAGGTTTCCTCAAAATCAATCCCTTCTATTTGAGAGTAGCCTTTGCAGACTAATCTGGCTTTATTTCTGATTACTTCACCAACTTCATTTAGTTTGTTCTGGAAGACCCATTTGGTTCCAATCACATTCTTGTCTCTAGGTCTAGGAACAAGATCCCAAGTGTGATTTTTCTCAATTTGCATCAACTCTTCCCCCATTGCTTTGGTCCAATTTTTATCATTGCAAGCTTCATTTATTGTCTTAGGTTCAATCTTTGAGATCAGACAACATTCATCTAAATTTTGAGCAATTTTCCTCCTTGTTTGTACCCCTTTGCTTTTATCACCTATGATCTGATCTTCAGAGTGGTTTAGAGTTACATACCTTGGAACTTTGGGAGTTTCTTGTACTACTGTTTCTTGATCAGGCTCATTCAGACAAACCTCTTCTTCTTGATTTACCAGATCAGTCTGAATCTGACTTTTAGAGGAGGTTTGAGCTCCTTGAACCAGAGAACTATTCAGATCATCTTCATCATATTCATAAAACCTTGAGGGCTTCTCAATTCCTTCATCAACCTTCACATTTGTACTTTCTATCATCTTTCTCAGTCTCTTATTGTAACACCGGTATGCTTTGCTTTGAGTAGAGTAACCCAAGAAAATTCCTTCATCACTTCTAGCATCAAACTTTCCTAGATCTTCATCTCTTTTGATGTAACATTTGCTACCAAATACTCTGAAATATCTCACAGTAGGAGTGACACCAAACCAAAGTTCATAAGGAGTCTTACCAGTATTGCTTCTGATTTGAACTCGAATTAGAGTGTAGACTGCAGTGCAGACAGCTTCTCTCCAAAACATCTAAGGAACATTTGCTTCCATCATCATTATCCTGGATGCTTCCTGGATGGTCCGGTTCTTTCTTTCTACTACTCCATTCTGCTGTGGAGTCCTAGGAGCAGACAACTATCTCTTTATACCATGCTTTTCACAAAAGTCTATGAATTCACCGGATGTGAATTCACCACCTCTATCAGACCTCAGACATTTCAATTTTAATCCGGTTTGATTCTCTACCATAGCCTTGAAGATTTTGAACTTCTCAAAATCTTCTGATTTCTCTTTCAGAAAGATAACCCACATCATCCGGGAATGATCATCAATTAGTAACATGAAGTATCTATCACCTTGCACACTCTTGACTCTTGTCAGACCACATAGATCAGTATGAACTAATTCCAATAATCTGGTAGAGGACTGATCCTTGCTTTTGAAAGAGACTCTGCTCTGTTTACCTAGCTAACATTCTTTGCACAAACTATTTGTAGGTTTCACCAATTTTGGAAGATCTCTTACGGCCTGAGTATTGCTTATCTTGATGATGTTATCAAAATTTACATGACACATCCTTCTATGCCATAACCAACTCTGATGAACTTGAACAAATAAACAACTTTTATTAGAACCAACTAGATGGAAGATATTACCTTTTGTTTGAGTACCGGATGCAATCTTAGTTTTGAAACTTTCAAAGATCCTGCATCTTCCATTTTTGAATCAGAGATCATAACCTTTGTCTACCAACTGTCCAACACTGAGAAGATTGTGTTTCAATCCTTCAACATACAGTACATTACTAGTTTTGCTCTTTCCATCAAAAGAAATAGTTCTCCTACCTTTGATTCTACCAGCAGAATTATCACCAAACTTTACCATTCCTCCTTCATACCTTTCCAAATCTAAGAACTTGTTCTTGTCACCTGTCATATGGTGAGAGCATCCACTGTCAATAACCCAATCATCCTTTTCTTCAACTTGGGCAGCCAAAGCTCTTTCTACAACTTTATGATTGACAGATTCAGAGGATATTGGATCTTCTTCCTTAATGGCAATAAACACCCATTCATTTCCAGATTTGTTTCCTATTTTTGATTCATCATCTGTTACTCCTTCATTATCATCTTCTTCATGAACATAATAACAGTTCTTTTGGAACCTTTGTCTATTAGAATTTGACCTTGCAGATCTTTCCAGACATCTTGAAGCAAAATGACCAATCTTATTGTAGTTGAAGCACATAAAGGGTAATTTTCCTTCATACTTACTGGATCCTCTTGGCAGTCTCTTTGCAATGAGAGCTTTAAGATGAGCTGTTTCTGCTTCTTCCTCTTCCATGTCTTTCCTTGCTTGATCATACCATGACAGCTTCCTTGAAGAGTTTTCTCCTGGATCAAATCTTTGTTTGCCTTTCACATAGGCACTGGCTTTGAATGTAGATTCAGTCTTGGGGGGATCATCTCCAAACTCGGTCATTTTAAATGCAGCCTATTTGCCAGCCAATTGCTCTCCTGTGACAGTTGTATGGGCTCTAAATTCATCAATGGCAGCAACCTTGATTTTGTAGGTAGCAGGAAGGGATCTGAGAATTTTGCAAACAATCTCATTTTCATCTAGAATTCCACCAGCATTCCTAATTCCACACACCAGCTCATTTACTCTTGGCATAAAGGTAGTGATATTTTCATCATCTCTCATCTTCAATCTTTCAAATTTCCCTTTGAGACTTTGTAGCCTTGCACTCTTAACAAACTCATCTCCTTCATGCAGAAGTTCCAGTTTAGTCCAGATCTCATAGGTAGTTGGCAGGTCAATAACATTTGAGAGCTCTGAGTCAGTTAAAGTGCTTAGAAGAGCCTCTTTGGTCCGCAGATTGTTTTCAGCATCTGTGATTTCATTTAGAGTTGTCGGACCACCCTGTGGAGGTACATATGGTTTTGTGACCATGGACAAGTATGCTTTTCCCATACACTCCAAGTGACATTTCATGCGACCCTTCCAGAGAGAGAAGTTGGTTCCATCAAACTTCGGACTATCCTTCTTATATGATGACATCCTGGATCTCCTCAAGCGGTTAAGCTCCTTTTAGAGGAACTTAGCTCTGATACCAATTGTTAGATATAGGACACACAACTGAGAGGGGGGGGGTGAATTAGTTGTACAAAACTTGCTTCTACTTTAAACACTTGATTCTTCTTTGTTAGTTAATAGCATATCAGTTAACCATTCATGAAAGAAAAATGCATAAACACAGGAGCAGATAAACATCAACACATTAGACACCAAGATTTTGACGTGGAAAACCCGGTTAAGGGAAAAACCATGGGGTGATTAACCCAAGGATTATTCTCTATTAGAAGAATAAGAAAAATGGATGGCACATGCCAATTAGGGCTCACTTCCTGAGCACACTGCTCACAAGGTGGCACACTGCCTACAAGAGACACACTGTCTACAAGATCATAAGTATTACAAACTTGAACTGCAGATTGACATCTTTACCATGTCTGAATCAGTTCCATTTAAGTCTGAGACACTCCTGCTCTGCCTTTCGCTTTTCCGCTATACCACACTCATCCGCTTCACCACACACTTTGAAATGAATTCACAAACCTTTATTTATACAAGTCATCGACTTAGGAACAATCATCTAAGTCGGCAATCATCCACAAGAACATTCGCAAGATGAATAACTCATCCGGTCAGCCAGCCTGAACAAGAACATCTTCATCCGGAAAAATATCTTCAATTCTGGGCTCTAACACTAATGCGAACCGACAATACAACCTCAACATGATCCAAGAACCTTCACAAGCTTTCCTGAATGACCAGGTACATCCGCACTTCCTCCACTTACTAGAATTCTTTTCTTCTTCATCTGAAACTTCAAGAACACAGTCTATTGCCACTGTCAAACTGAAATAGGTTCTTCCGGACCTCCAAACTATGTACAAATCAAGATGACACATCACAAGGACATCCCAAACACTTCTTCCAATCCATAGAATAGGACAATGCACTTTCGGATCTCACCGGACCTTTTTGTAACACTCTGTCACTTCAGAGCATCTTCTGGAACCGATTCTACTTGATCGATCATAACTTCTTCATATCTTCATGCAGACCTCTGAAATCTTAACTAGAACATCTCAAGACTCATATCTAAAAACTCTTTAATCAGAAACCTCTGATCCTCAACCTATTGAGTACTTTTGCCTTCTTCTCATCACTGTTCTTCACTGTTTCTGATTGAGACTAATTTTCTCAATATCTTCAGCACACAGCTCATCTAATTCTTCTTATCAATGCAATATGAGTATGTTGACATCAATGACAACACTGGTTAACCTCATACTTGCAACACATCACCCTATGTGCCCTAATAGATCACATATTTGCATTGAACCTCAAACCCATCAGCCACAGAAAGAATCTATCTGTGGCATCCAACGAATCCCATAGCACGCGAGTTAGCAACCTTCACTCATGTGACTACAACACATCCTTGTCATCTGTACATGTGTCAAAAACACTTTATTAGGTTCCTTTTCCTGATGGGCACTAAGCCCTGGTGCCTAGGTGCTAATCCATTCTAGGCACTACTATTCAATACAATGAACATTGAGAGGGGGTGAATCAGTGTTCTACAAAACCATTTATGTACTTGCTCTTTTATCCATTTACCAAATTCAATTATGTGAAAGAAGATTAAACAAATGAACAGAAACCACAAAGACATAACACATGAACACCAATATTTTTACATGGAAAAACCAAAAAGGAGAAAATCACGGTGGGGGTTAACCCACAAAATTTTATTAGTTATAGAAATATCGAATTACAAAAGGCTCACTGCCTTAGGGCTCACTGCTCAAAAGAGGCTCACTGCCTAAAGAAAAGAAAGAAGAAGAAGAAGAAGGTTGGCTCACTACCAAAGATGAAATGCTATGATTGCATCTACTTATGCATGATTACAGTTCCAATTAACCTTATGAATACTGACTCAAAACTCTTCATTTCAGTTTGCCCCTGTTTCTCTGCTCTGCTCTTACAAATGCTCAAGATCTCTCTTCAATTTTTGTGGCCACTCTATCTTCACATATTTCATACATACATACATCACATTGCACACCACACAACCAAACACCAAAATCCATCCTCTATTTATATCCACAACTAAATCTTTCTCATGATCAGGTCGGCAAGCAAATTGTGAAACATGGATACCAAGCGTTATATCCTATTGGCTAATTCTTGTGTTAAATATTTCAATGTGGATCCAAACCATTGTGTACATGTCTTCATTTGTGTCAGCTCTAATCATACAACCACTTACATTTATCATCCAACTCAAATTTCTTCTCCGCATAAGGATTTAACTAGCCTATCAACTTGTTCCTTAATAACATATATGATAGGTTCCTCTATCACATCACAACTTATGTTGCGGATCAAATGGGACTTCACAAATTATATCCAATGACCTCTTAGCATACCTTCTGAACTGCAGAGAAAAATACTTCTACATGTCAAAATGCGGATCATGAAATTGTTGCTCTGTCATAGAAATATTGTTGAACTGTAACCTGATATTGGACAACTTTTAGAATGTGTTGTACTGAACTTCAAAGGTTGTAATTATGGATTTAGGAAGTTTTGATGTATCCCTTTCTTGCCTCATAACCATAGAGAAGATTATGCATTTGTGGAGGAATGTAGAGTATTATATTGTGCCTTGTTCATTGTCTCTGACATACCTTTGTCTAGACTTAGTCATTTTTGCCTTCCAGACTTGTGCCTTGTTCCCAATCACAAATGACCTTCTGGAGTTATGTCTTCCTGTCATGCTGATGTGTTCTCCTTATCTTGTTGCCATCAATGACAACACTCAACTTGTCTTCATAGCAGTGTCTCTTGCCAACAATCTCCCCCTTTGGCATTGATGGCAACACTTTGTGAAAAATGCTTCATTATCAAAACTGCTCCCCCTTACTATATACATTTATTTATTTATTCTCCCCTTGAGATGTTTATCCAATTTTCACTAATCTTCTTCTCCCACTTTGACATCAATGGCAAGGGGTTTGTTCTGGAACCAAAAATTTGTCAAGACTTAAAAAATTTTATGCACTCTACCACATATTTACAAGTACACTCTTCTACTTTATTTTACATATGCTGAAGAATGTCACTAAAGATGCTCTTCATTTGAACTATCTCAGCATCCCGGCTCTTTTTAGCACCATCCAAAATTTGTATATGTTCATTGAGTAGAAAAACTAGAGTTTCTGCCTTTTGCAAATCTAATGATGTGGCAGATTGTTCAACAAGCTATGCTTCAGCTACAAGATTAGTCATTGAATCTAGTTTGGGACTGATTAGTATCCTCAATTGTCCCATTTTACTCTTTACTTGATACCTTTGATTTATTAGATCATTCAAGTCATTGTGAATGTTGATGACTTGAACTTCTTTGTTACTGGTTGATTCCTTTACTAGATCAAAAGACTTAGAGATGTTCATCAGTTTTTCTTCCAAGTCCTTAATCCTTTCTTCTATCTTCTTTGTAACTTCCAGCCATGATAGATAAAATTTATATATATTACCAGCTTCTACAATAACAATTTGAATTCTCTGTAACCCATTATCTAATTGAACCTTATCATGAGCTATTAACTTTGTCAACTCATCTAACATTTTCTCATTAAATTCTTGTCTAACTTTTGTTTCAGTAGATTTTTCAAGGGATTCGAAGTGTGTACTTATAGAGTGTATGAGTCCCTTGAGTTGACTAGAATCAGATAAAGAGGTATCCTTCTGGTATGTTGGTACCAGCTTCTCCAAAATGCTAGATGCTTCATTTATGAGATCACTATCCTCAATGTGGGACTTCAATATCTCTTTTCTTGCTTTGGCTTGAACAACTAAAGCCAACTTGAGCATCTAAACAAGAGACATTGTATCTAGGTTTATTGGACCTTGGATTGACTCAGGCTCATCTAGAACTAGTTCCTCTTTTTCCAAGAATTCTTTTATAGCCTCTGCAATGTCTCTTGCTGCATTGGTGACATCATTTTTCTGTTCCTGCTCCTAAGGATTAATGTCCATAGCCTTGTTCGTGTCCTCCTTTTGTTCATCCTCTATCAACTCCTTTTCAATCTGAAGAGTCGGAGAGGAACTAGTTTGTGCAGTTGGTATTTCTTCTTCCTTAGTCTTCTCTCCAACAATATTGTCCACTGTTTGATGTTTCAGAGAGGCAAGAGTTTCTTTTTCTTCAGCTATTTGGTCAAGTTTATCTGTCTCCTTTACAATATTGACTTCCAAAATAGATGTATTATCATCAACATTATTACCTTCATTGTCATATGTGGTGGGAAGATTGTATTTCTTCAGAGCTTCCAAAACAATTTCCTCTATTTCTTTTATCACTTTGTCAATCTCACCCATCATTAATGAGTTCATCCTTATTTTGGTTTTGAACTTTTCTTTGGTTTCTTTTGAAATCAAGTCTTCTTGTTCCGGAGTAATTTCTGGACATAATCTTGTAAGCACATGTCTTAGCTCAATATTCTTTACCCTAGTAGTCTCTTTTTTGATAGTCAAAATGCTGGCAAGACTTTCTGGGAGATCAGAGATAATCTTAATAAGGGCCCCGTTGAAGACGTTTAAGTATTTTATTGTGGCTTCTTCCAAGATTCTCTTATCATCATCATTATATTCATCATAAAATTCAATCATGGGCTTCAAGTTTCCATCAACTGTGATAGATTTTAATACATCTTGAAGAGATATTGTAGCCTTTTCAATATAAGGCTCTTCTACCTTTTGCCTTTTGTTTGATTTGTCCTTTCCGGAGGACTTTCTTGTAGCCTTGACCACCTCAACTTCCATCTTTTTTATCTCCTCATCTAATTTTGTTTCTTCTTCATCCTTTCCACCCACACTGACATACAGTCTTCTTCTCTTCATCTTCTCCCTCTTTGTATCTTTGACAAAGGATTTTTTTGATGTTTTCTCCATGTTTACTGATGGTATGGCACCAAAGAAGGTAGCAAATCTCCTAGTAGACCTCTGAGTCTTTTTAGACTTGTCCTGTTTCATCTAAGATTCTTCTTGTACTGGTTCACTCTTTTGTTTTTCTTCTCTTGCCCTTTCTGCTTTTCCCTTGCTTCTTTCATTTGTTCTTTAGTGATTCCGTATTTTGCAGCAATCTCTTCCACTTCTTTTCTAACTTTTCTAGTTGTTTTAGGTTTTCTAAATTCAACATGTAATTTTACAATTAGCTCTTCAAATATCCCAAACCTTTCTTCCTTAGGGTCCTGGGGTTTGCTAAGCAGATGTTGAGCATAATTTTCTAATATTAAGCCATCTACTTCATAGCCCATAGGCATTACCCATACAGTTCTAGGCTCCATAGATTCCATCAAACATTGATCCTTGGTGACCATAAAACAAATGGTATCTTTGTATTTTTCTACAATTTTCTTTGCGATTCTCTCCCTTGCATGCAGGACTCTAGAATTTTTTGAAATACCCCCACAGTGCTGCCTTTTTCTCATCAAAACTTCCAATGTTATTCAAGTGATTTCTAATTTGGGCAACAATTGGTCTACTACTTGACTAGAATAAGTTGTTCATGTTGGGTAATTCATTCAAAAAATAGAAGAATAGATAGATGATCAACGTACCATACTTAAATGGATAGTTCTTGCTTTCCTTTATCTTCTTTAAATTCTCCATCAATTGAATCTGCAGTAGCTCACATTGCTCATAATTGACATTCTCTTTAATCATCTGATAGGCAGTGTAGATTGCAGTGTCAGAGATAGAGTTCTCTCGATTTGTGAAATAGACCTTGTAACCTATTGCCATGAAAGTGAACCTTACCACATGATCTGTGATATCATTGATTGTCAGTGCCCTTTTGTCGAATTGTGCTCCAGCAACCTCTGTAACTATTTGGTTCTTCACTACTTTTAACATGGGCATGCTTTTGGTATCATTTAACCTTGTTACTACCTTAATGCTTCCTTTGTAATTTTGAAGGGTTGTCCCAACCACATGAATTTGTCATGGATTCAACTTAGTACATACCTTTCCCATTCATCCTCTACAAATGTAGGGAAATCCACATATTGAATGAATATCTTTTCCTTTAGGGCTGTGTATTCTTCCTTGAGATCCTACTGGTCATCGCTTAGATGCTAGAGATACAAATATGACAAGCAAATGTTGTTGTGCTCATCTAGGGAAACATGAATATATGCCCTAACATCCTCAACATATAGAACTCCATAAGGAATGTTAGAAAATGCACCCATTGGATCCACTTCTGTTGCCTTGAATGGGTGTTTCTTAAATTTAGGCCGAGGTCACTTAGTAATATCAACCACTTGCAGAGTTGTCATTTCAGAATTTTAATCAGATTTTCTAATGGGGTTTCAATGAAAATACCTTGTTCTGCTATGTTAGGGTTTCCTTTCTTCAAATTTCTCCAAACACTTCAAATCTTGGTTGTCGTTGCTCAAATTCTGCTTCAATCTCTCTAAACACCTGATAGCTTTGAGTGTAAAGTGATTTTGAGACTAAACTAGTTCCCTTTTATCCTCTGCATGACTTAACCTAATCATCATTAATGCTTGTTCCAAAAAGTTGTCTGTCCCCTTTTGATAGATACAGTCGATTGAAATTGCCCTGCAATGTTTCGCATTAGCTTATACTCTTCCAATTTTTCTTTCAGAGGATTTATCTTGTTGAATTCTACCACATATCTCCGTACTGGATTCCAACATCAACTTTCTGGTTGGGGGATTTAGATTTTTAACACTGCTCCCCTTGAGCCAGAGCTCTCAATTTACTTCCTGGAGGAAGTATCTACACCAGAGACTAGTGCAAAACCATTCTTGACTTAATTAGCATATTTCCTGATCCAGATCTTTCTCATCTCATTCTTACTTTCTACCAGATCAACCTTGTTCTTGCCCTTGACATCTCTCTGCCCTATTTTCCCTTTTTCTGTAGGATGGTCTCTTGTTACATTTATGCTTTTGCAGAATTTTGCAAAGTGTCTAGGCTTGTTGAAATTGAAACAAACAACATTTTTCTGACCTTGATTTCTTCTGTAATTGGGAATTAGTTTTGATCTACACTGATTGGCCATATGCCCAAATCTATTGCATGCAAAACATCGTCCATTAAAGGATTGACTAATCCTCGAATTGTTTCGATAACATCTTGACACACTTCTACACTCAATGGCTTTATGACCTATTTTCTTATAGTTGAAACATTAACCAGAGAAAGATGGAACATTTTGATTCATTTTTCTTCTACACTAAGTAGCCCTATGACCATACTTATTGCATTTAAAATAGTAACCATTGAAAGATGGGTACCTTTGAGCATTTGGTTGTCTGACTAGAGGTTTTTTAGGTCTTCTTCTTTGATTCCTCACCGGACGGTTTCTACCTCTTCCTTCTTTAGATTTTCCTTGCTCTAAATTTGAACTTTCTTCCTTTTCAAATCCCAAGCCTTGCTTATCATTTGGATACTTTTGACTGGCCAACAACTCATCAAGTTTTGCAGAGCTTATTTTGAATTTTTCTTTGTAGTTATTGGCTACTTCTAGATCAAACTTTAAGAGCAGAACTTCTTTCCCCAATTTTTCACATTCCTCTGACTTGTCCTTCACAACTTGGTTCAAATATTCCTCAATCTTGGTCTTTTCTTCAATCACCCTGAGAAGATTTTCTAAGGATTCACTTGTTTTAATTGCTCACATAATTCTTTCCCTCTTTCCTGAGATTTGTTGATTTGCTCTTTTAGTTTCAAAATACAATCATCTGCTTCCTTGATGTTTGCTTCTAACTCCTTGATGTCTTCTTTAGGGTTGTCAAGATCTTCTAGAGCCGCTTGGAATTGTTCATTGTCAACATATACATGATCACCAATAGGAATGCTACCATGATGACTTGCTTTAGGATAAGTGAGATACCTTTTGGTCACCATATGAACTCCTTCTTGGATCTTCCTCAAGCCGTTAGGCTTCTTCCAAGGAACCTTGCTCTAATACTAATTGCTGAATACAATGAACATTGAGAGGGGGGTGAATCAGTGTTCTACAAAACCATTTATGCACTTGCTCTTTTATCCATTTACCAAATTCAATTATGTGAAAGTAGATTAAACAAATGAACAACAACCACAAAGACATAACACATGAACACCAAGATTTTTACATGGAAAACCCAAAAAGGGAAAAACCACGGTGGGGGTTAACCCATAGAATTTTATTAGTTATAGCAATACTGAATTACAAGAGGCTCATTGCCTTAGGGCTCACTGCTCAAAAGAGGCTCATTGCCTGAAGAAAAGAAAGAAGCAGAAGAAGAAGGGTGGCTCACTTCCAAAGATGAACTACTGTGATTGCATCTACTTGTGCATGATTACAGTTCCAATTAAGCTTATGAATACTGACTCAAAACTCTTCATTTCAGTCTGCCCTTGTTTCTCTACTCTACTCTTACAAATGCTCAATATCTCTCTTCAATTGTTGTAGCCACTCTATCTTTGCATATTTCATACATACATACATCACATCACACACCACACAACCAAACACCAAAATCCATCCTCTATTTATATCCACAACTAAATCTTTCTCATGATCAGGTCAACAAGCAAACTGTGAAACACGTATACCAAGTTTTATATCCTGTCAGCTTGTTCTTGTGTTAAATATTTCAATGTGGATCCAAACCATGGTGTACATATCTTCATTTGTGTCAAGTCTAATCATACAACCACTTACATTTATTATCCAAGTCAAATTTCTTCTCCGCATAAGGATTTAACCAGCCTATCGGCTTGTACCTTAATAACATATATGATAGGTTCCTCTGTCACATCACAACTTATGCTGCAGACCAAATGGGACTTTACAAATCATATCCAATGACCTCTTAGCATACCTTCTAAACCACGGAGCAAAATACTTCTGCATGTCAAAATGCAGATCATGAAACTGCTGCTCTGTCAGAGAAATATTGTTGAACTATAACCCGATATTAGACAGCTTGTAGAATGTGTTGTACTAAACTTCTAAAGTTGTAATTCTAGATTTAGGTAGTTATGATGTATCCCTTACTTGCCTTAGAGCCATAGAGAATATTATACATTTGCGGAGGAATGCGAAGTATTATACTATGCCTTGTTCACTGTCTCTGACATAGCTTTGTCTAGACTTAGTCATTTTCGCCTTCCAGACTTGTGCCTTGTTCCCAATCACAAATAAAATTTTGGAGTTATGTCTTCCTATCATGTTGATGTGTTCTCCTTATCTTGTTTCCATCAATGAAAACACTCAGCTTGTCTTCATAGCAGTGTCTCTTGCTAATAACTACATTCTACAGTTTAGGCACTGATTATCAGGTCTGGGCGCTGATCCTTGGGTCTGGGATCTAATTGCCAGACCCAACACTACTTCCCCCTCGGTGCTGAGTTCATCATTTTTTACACTAATTCCTCCCCTTTGGGTGCTAAAACTAAACCCCTAGGTGCTAATCACCAGACTAAGTGCCATGCCTCAGTGCTAAATAATTTTTTTTGGGTGCTAAACCTTTTGGTTTAGGCGCTAAACCATCCCTTTTGCCCTACCTGACTAGGCACTGATTTGCACCGAATGGGTGCTAATCACCAAACCAGGTGCTAAACCTTGATCTAGGTGCTAATTCCCATTATTGGGGTGCTAAAAGTGGCCCATAGTCGCTAAACTATCTACCACAGTGCCTAGATTATCCCCCATTCCCCCTAGCATTTATTACTTCTAACTACCTTGAAACCCAAATCACAAAGTGTAGTTTAGACACTCACGGGTCTCCAGCCGTTGCAAGTCACAGGTACTCCCTCACGCTCTTCATGAGATGTTCCTCTTGTGGAATCCATGCCATCTTGTCTCTAAACAACTTTCTCTCCTCTAATCAAGATTCACAAGAAGACAAATGAGGATAATGAGCCCCCCATCTCTTATATATATCCCTTGAAACCCTAATTTATTCCTCTAAGCCTCAAATTTCACCTCTTATCTCCATTTTCCTCCCCACCCCATCATATCTACCATGATTATCCCTTTTCTCCCTATTCTCTTCCCATCTAGCCCCCTCCCTCTTTTCAAACATCATCAAAGATATTTTCATTTTTTTCACCAATTTCTCGAGAGGGCATCACTTCACCATCCTTTCTCCTCCTATCAGCCAACTAGGGCATGTTAATTATCCAAATATTCTTTGATATCCCATCAACCTCGATAGTAATGACACCATATCAAAGGGGGGAAAAATGTAGACACCTGAAAATGGTCACAACCACCTTCATATGTCCTTCACATTCTAAACCTAACAATTCACACTGTTTCACCCAACACATACGTTAATTAAATAATTCATAATTATTTAATTAATATTTTCCTATCTTTCCCCCATCACTATAGAAATCAATTTCTTCTACTATAGTAAATATTTTGACAATTATAGTTCATATGCACTCCCAAAAATTAAATAAATATCCCTATTTATTTAATTCCCTATTTTGTGCACTTTTGATTACTTTTAGTAATCATCATTATTTTCCTCCTAAACATGTGCACATGGGTTAGTTAAAATTAACTCACAATTACATCTCCTCGTGTTTCTAGAAGTCCATTTGTCATTCAATGTACATGCATGTACATGACAAGTGGTACTTTGGAAGCATGGGCAAATCTTCCAAATAGTGTGCATTTGTCCAATTTTCTTCTCTTCCGCTCCAAGTGTCACTATTCATGGAATTTTAAGTTCCATGTGGCACTATTCCAATACTATTCATCTAATTTTAAATTCCACTTGTCCTCTCCTCCCAATTTTAAATTCTTCATAAAATCCATACCACACCTTTTCATAAATGAAGCCTTACATGTCATACACCTAACCAATCTTAGCCATCCATCCATTCAACCATTCAATTCCATCCATTGATCTCCCCTTGAATCTTGGAGCATTTCCCTAATCCAACGTCCTCATGATACTTGTCCAACTCTCCTTGCTTGAGGATCCTCAAGAAATTTGATCCCTTGATCCTTTAATTCAATCCTAGCTCTCCATCTTCACCTCCAAAAATCTATAAATTGAGCCTCCCCCATCCATTTTCAACAAGCGATTTGAATGGAAAGAAATTTTGCCACATTGAGCACTCACATATAGCTAATTTAACATATAATATAGCATAGTATCATATCTGTAGGATACATCAATAGAATTGCATCTAGATAGGGTGCAAATATTGTTAGTTTCTGCATTTCTATTTAGTCTTCACTTGAGGTTGCACATATTAGTGAATTGGATAGGTTAGATAGATCCTAGCTTGTTCGACATAGTTCAATTTTTCTTGTACACAGTAGGAGCTTCCACACTAGAGGGAAGTGATGCAAAGGGGCTAGAGGTAGAGAAATGGGATTGGGCTTAGGTCTATATAAGGGTGGGTAGGATAATGTTTAGGCTTCCATTAAGGGACAGGGGAGGGATGTCAATGTCTAGGGTGGAATTTCTCATTTCAAAAAAAAAGTATAATGAGCATGCATAAATGGAACCATGGAGGATAAGGTGGTGTTATATATCAGACTAACATTGAGAAGATCAAGGGATTGGGAGAATGGAGGTCAGTTTGGAATCTATAGAAGCAAGATAGGTTAAGTGGAAGGAGCCAAAACAACTTCAACCTCTCAGGTCTTTTCTCTTGGGGCTCCAGAGGCAGATCAAAGGCTAGATGGATAGCAGAGGTTGGGTTAGAATCAACTCAAGTAGAGGTATGAAATAAACACTTACACAATCTAGCATAATGCTTTCATCGAGATCATGTCTGGGAGGTAGAAGGAAGAGGACCATCTTCCATGGATTGATTTGCTATATCTATCATTGGTGTAAAAGGAGGAACAAGAACAATCAATTAAGTTGGGTAACCATAAGTGGGGTAGCTAGAATATAAGGAGTGAGAGGGGGAATCCAACTCATGACAAACTTTTGATAGAGCTTGAAGAGAAAGTCAATATGATGTCAAAGGAGAAAAAAAGGAGTAGCCTAGAAATAATCAAGAGAAAAGATTCTTTTAATGGAATGAAGTTGCTACTAACTATGATGTACAATATGAACCACACCATTATGGAGAAAATTTAAGAGTTAATGAGAAATAGAAGAAATAGCTCACATTATAGTGAGCCAAGGATGGCCCAATAGGACACAAAAATGGTAAAAAGTTAGGATGATGATAATTGGAATGTCTAGTGTCTTTGGTCCAACCTAGATAAATAGGATGATGGAACTTTTAGGAAAGGTGTCTCAACCTTGCAATTACAAAGTGTGATTTTTTTGTTAGAAAAGCATAAGAACTCAATTTTGGGCTATAGAGTTGGTTTTTGGCCAAAATAAAATTTTTGAGTGGTCTGCACTGCCATTAGTAGTACCTGGTGCATAGATCTCTTAAAGCTCTTCAATTAAAAAAGGGGGCCCAATCAACCTCCTAAATCAAAAGTTATGGCCTTTGGAAGTTGGGCCTCCCATATTAGAAAATGTAAAAAATATGTTTGACATAGAAAAAAGAGATGTAAGGGGGAGTTACACATGATCCATGTTTTGACACATTGAATAAGGTATCTTTGATTGGACATAATGAAACCCTAAGAATTTGGGCACCATTTTTTGGTGGTTTTAGATCATGGTTTTGTAATTATTATTTGATGGTTTCATGTATTGTATCTCCTATATATTAGTTTCTTGAGATGGATGTTGTGTAAGAGTCTTATAGATGTTGATTTACCTCTAGATCTTTGGTTGGTGATAATCTTGTGAAAGCTTGCTTTGGAAGTATATTGTAATCTTGTTGAGATTTTTGAATAATATATTAAGTTGTTTTTGGAGTGTGGGAATTTTCTCCCGAAAGGGTTTTCCCCATGTAAATCACTGTCTTGTGGTATGATTTCTATTTATGTTTATTTCTATATAATTTTTGTAACAATTGTCAAGATCTGAAAAGTTTTTTTATAACCCTCCTCTCAAGTCTAGTGTGGGAAGTTTTTTCGCTACCTTGGCTTCCTTACAAGTGGTATCAGAGTTTGATCACCTTTGGTTTCAATTGTGGGTTGTTGAGTTTTTTAAACTAATCTAGTTTTCAGTGGGAGCTTGTGCATAAGATACTTTGTGATCTTGTTGCAAGAATTTTTAGATGGCGAGCACACTAGGGAGAAGAGGGGTAGAAATTATTTTGGTAACAATTTGAGATATGGAAGCTAAAGATGGAATATATGTTAATTGATCGATATCTTGGGATGCTATTGATGAGTATGTTTCAAGGCCCACAAATGCTACTTTGGTTGCTCAATATGATGTTATGGACCATAAAGCCAAGTGTCTAGTTAGATTGTGCCTTGGAAACTCTATTTTAATCAATGTCCATGAAGTGTCTAGTTAGATTGTGATTGCGAGTTGGTGTAAATTTACAAATATTGATTATATTGCGTGATACATTTGTTACCTTTATCATTAACACCTATGACCTATACAATGTTAGAGTCAATCTAGTCCTAGATTAGATGCTTGAGATGCATGCACCTTTTCAATGTCATGGCCAAGAATGTGCACCTAGTATTGACAAAAGGCCTTTGGATCATAGTTTTTTGAAGTGGTTGGCTGCTGTCAAGGGGGTGAATAATGGGGAGTTACACAAGATTATTGGATAGGAGTTGTTGAAGGATAGAGTGTAAAGGATTGGATAATTATGTGAAATGGTGATTACACTAGGACCACATATACATAGCCAACATTGAAGAAGAAAGCATGGATATACCAACAACACTAACAATGGCCACAAATGGGTTTTTTCTCTATCAGAATGAATTTGTGTTCTTTTAATACTTTTGGTTGTAAGATGTAGAAGGCCTTGGAAAAGAAGTAGGAGCCAATAAGGTGGTAAAAGGTGGCACCTTAAACTAGCTTACTATCTACTAATAATCACATAGGGAAGTGCAAAAATATGGGAATAAAGAGTAGCACATCCAGATAATCTTATCCTAGATTTTAGGATGAAGGTTTTCAAGATGAAAACCCATTGTACATAAAAATTGAGGAGTGTATATAGAATCCTTTGAGAATAAGGATTAACATTTAAAGATGAATTTGGTGACTTTTTCATTGGGGGCCCTATTTTGTAATGAACCAAGTTAGTGAAGGAGACTTGAGGGCCAATGTTGGCTTGAAAATGTTGTATGATTAGACTCACTAGTTGATCAATAGAATAGATAGAGTGATTTAACAAGGAGAAAAACTAGTCTAACATTGTATCTTTATGGGACTAGAACAATAACTTTGCTAATAACTTGTCTTAAAAAATAAAGTCACCAAAAAGCATTGCGAATGTGGACACATGTATTTGAGTGTCACCTTTACCATTGCATTTTAAAGTGAGAGACCTCAAAGATACTAGAGAGGGGTGTACTAAGGATGTCAAGTGACAGTAGACAACTATAGTAATATTAGGTAGTTAGGGGTTGTGAAGTCTTGGATAAGGAAGTGAGCTATTATTAAAGACTACCCATATTCTATATGAGTCGGTTTATAACAATGTCAAGTGTATGCAAGGGAGTAGTAGAAGTAGCATTCACATTAGCAGTAGTAGGGATAGCTCGTATATAAAAAGGCTACATAAGAAAGGGTTGAGAAGCACCAAGGAGGCTAGTCATATAGGTGAAAGGCAAGGGATGGGATGGATGAACAAACCCATATGAAGAGAAGGGGTTATGTGGAATCCTAGAGGAAGAAGCATGTACATGACTAGGATATATGTATGAAGTAGAAACATTTGTGATATTTGGAATATGAATGTTTGATGTCTAAAGAAGAACAAAAAATTGATTGTGGGTAATGTTTTAATGCAAATCTAGTGAGTGTTCAAAAGTAGCCCTAGAAGTAGAAGAATCATTGTTAGAAATTAGGGACACTTCACACAAGAAGTCAATAGCTTCAAGATGATTACACATCATCCATGATATGACGTATAGAATAGGGCCCATAGTGTGACGGACACACTCATCACCATCAAGGTGAGATTGAAATTTCACTATATGTCTATCAAGTAGGTGGACCTAGTACTCAAGTCCCATACATAGGGTAGCTTCATGATGGAATCCTCTATTGATATCATGAAATTCCACATGGGGAGACATATGGAGCATAATGGTTGTATCTAAATGGTCAAATCCATAGTTTGAGAAACTCATTGAAGAGAAGGAATTTTAGAAGGTTGTGATGAAGACATGTTATAGATACAAGATCACTTTCTAAAAACTTTGTTAAAAAAAAGAGGGTTCTATGGTAAAGGTCATAAGACAAGAGTAATATGAGTGCAATTAACACACAAGACCAACATGAATAAGTGAAAGGTACACCTAGAGTGTTGGGTTCACCAAACAAGATAGGTTCAAAAAAATGTAGACTAGTACAAACCTATCTATACAAGAGCTCCTTCTATAAACTCTGTCAAAAAAAGAGGATTGTGTGGTAAATCTCATAAGACAAGAGTAATATGAGTGCAATTAACACACAAGACCAAAATGAAGAAGTGAAAGGTGCACCTAGAGTGTTGGGTTCACTAAGGAGAAGGTTTCACCAGACAACTTAGGTTCAAAAAAATGTATTTAGGGGAATGGAGTTTTTGTTGTATGTTTAACCTATGTTTTGTTTGAGGTTTGGACTAGTCACCTATTACAATCTAGACAAGACTAAATGAGACAAAGAAATTTGTTTTTTTGTTTAATTAATCTAGTGCTTCATGAATACAAAAACCAAATAAATCTTTCCTAAAATTTTTCTCTTTTCTACTTAAACTCTGTTAAGAGAAAGAGAGTGAGATGGGTGAATAAAAATGAGAATAACTTGAATCTAAGGGACAAAATTTAAAATTAGAGTCCATAGTGCAAAAGAGAAAATTATATTGAACTTGGTAGATGACCTTAATAGATCACTATCCAAGATGCTAGCACATCACATTTTTGTCCATGTTGTTTTCCAATGCACATGATGTCATCCCATAAATTAGCAAAACACAACTATTCTTATCAATTTTTTGACTTTCTATACATAGGAACACAACAACAAGAAAAAACAAATACCAAGAGGTTCCAAAAATAACCAAAAACTAAGAGAAATTCTTTAAATGACGATTTTAAGTTGAAATGAAATGAAATATCAAAGCTAAAGGATGAAAAATAGAAAAACCCCTTCATGTGTGAGAATACCCAAAAACTATAGCTTAGACAAGGAGAGAAGGTTGGGGTTGTTTATAAGCTTTCCAAGGATGGGCAAGCTCTTATTTGGCCTTTTGACCTTCATGGTCAGCCAATGGTATAAAGGAACAATGGAATGTGTTTGTCCACTTAAACTTAAATGCATCTAAACTTAAGAATAGTAATGTAAAACAAATCTATTCGTATTAAAATTTAGGTCTACAAAAGCTCAATAGCCTAGTATGTTCATGTAGATAAATAGAATTGAGAAAAACTCTTGTTGTTCCAACAAAAAAGATAAATACAATAAGAGCTCAAACTAATAATGGAGAAAATAGAAATAAAGAGATAGTTTCAAACAAAAAATAGAAAATAAAAATAAAAATATGTCAAATTCAGTGGCTAGACTACTTATAAATGAAATAAATAAACAATGCTAGCCCTTACATACATTTACAAAATTTATTAATAATTCAGAAAGCATTAAATTTCTACAAGGTACACTTTATATGTACTACATGACTAATTCTAGTCACAAAAAAGGGACTAAAATGCTACACTACACCTAGATTTTCACAATTCATGGTGAGTTAGAGAACTTGCTCAAGCAACATCAAGCATGACTTCTTGAATCATTTAATCATTCACATAACTAATTGCACAACATTATTATTTACAAAAAGTCTTTCATTACCATATTTACAATCCTCATCAAATTTTATTTCTTCTAGCTCTTCTTCATCAAAATTGATATCTAAAGTTTCACCAACAAGATGTACTCTAAGAGTACTTTATCCACTCTTCCCTACTTATAGTAGGAGTATTGCGACCACAACCAAAAATAAAATCACATATTATTGAGGGTTTCTTCATTTTTGATTTAGTTATTGGAGAATTTTTCACTTGTTTTTCTTTTTTTGTTTGACACAAGTCATGACTGACGCCAAAGTATTAGTGTTAAACAACCAAATTACTTCCTCTTAGAGTGAGGGAACAATTAGTTTTTCTTGTTGTTTAATTATCTTTTTGGTACTTTTAATCTTCTTTCCTCTTATGGTTTTACATTCAAACTTAGGGGGTGCAAATTTTTTAAGATCTTTAGATAACTCAACTTCAATCTTAACATATGTGGTATCAAAGTTCTAGGTTCAACATTAGGACCTAATGATAGCAGTCAGTGGGACAAACTAGATCTAATATTAGCCTTATTGAGTGACACACGAGATAGAATGGGTTTCCTGGAACATGAGGTCAAACAAATTCCTAGAGTGCAAGAAATTAGACCTAATAAAAAATATGTTAAGTCTGAAGCTTAGCCAACTAAAGATCTAAAAAAAATTTCACCCCCTAAGTTTTAAGATAAAAACCATAGGTGAACAAAATATTAAAGGGTAAAAAGACAATTAAACAAGAAGAAAAACCAATTGTTTCATTTCCTCAAGAAGTAATATTAAGACACTAAAACTCGCATTATCCATGACTTGGGTCAAACCAAAAAAATAAAACAAGTGAAAGATACTCGAATAACTAAACCAAAAATGAAGAAACCCTCAGCAATACATAATTTTTCTTTTGGTTGTGGTCACAATACTCCTACTATAAGTAGGTGTAGACACTCAAAATTGTCTAGGTCTTGTTTACACATGACCTTGTATGTATTTTCCCTAGGTCCTAGTTACACAACACATTGTTGACATGAACTCATATATGTCCCCTAGGTCCTAGTTCATCCTAGTTCATCTAACCTCATCCCATTTAATCCCATTTATCCCTAATTCATCCCATCTTAATCATCTTCCTGATTGATTAAATAAACCCACTTTATTTAATTAATCCCACTTGATCACATTCCAATTAACTAAATAAATCCCATTTGTTAGTTAATAATCCCCCTTCACATGTCTCACATAAATCAAATTAAATTTTTTAATTATTCCCTCACCCCTCATCACATTACGACACATGTCACATGTCTCCATCATCCACTTAATGCCTTCACATGTCAAACTAATTCAAATGTAATATTTGAATTAGATTCCTTTTATTCTCCATCGTACACTTGTCATGTGACTACAATCCATCTTTGAGTGGGAAACCCTAATCCAACCCTAATCGATCCTGACCATCCATATCCTTCAACATTACTCTCAATCACAATCGTCCATTCAAATTTACCTTTTTCTATAAAGGTAACCTCTCTTGAGCCATTTACATCGAATCTTCTTCTAGCATCCTTACTGTGCTGATTTTTCCTCTCAATCTCTCATCCATCTATCTTGCATTCATCCAACCTTCCATCTATCAATCTCAATATCATGTTATGCTATTGAATCGTGAGCAATCAACATTCATCTCTTTGGGTAAACCTAGAGTGCTTTGGGTGTGGCATTCTCAACCCTATCAATGGATCGTGAATCGATATGAGGTTTGCATTTGTTCGATTTGCATTTCTTATCATTTTCTTCATCTCAAGTTTCCATGATTTCAGTAGGGAAAAGTTGATAGAGTACTTTCAAATACATCTTGTTGGTGATACTTCATATATCAATTTTGATGAAAAAGACTCAAAAGAAATAGAATTTGACTATGATTTTACATGTTATAATGAGACTTTTTGTAAATAACAAAATTGTGTAATCAACTATGTGAATGATTAAATGACTCAAGAAATCATGTTTGATCTTTTTTGAGCAAGTTCTCTAACTCACCTTAAATTATGGAAATCTATGTGTAGTGTAACATTTTACTCCCTTACTTGTCACTAGAATTAGTCACATAGTGCATGTAAAGTGTAAAATTCAGATACTTTCTTTGAGCTATTGATAAATTCTCTAAATGTTTGTAAAAACCAACATTGTTTATTTATTTCATTTATACGTAGTCTAGTCATTGAATTTGACATCTATTTATCTTGTGACTTATGGTCATGCTTGATTTATTGTTAAAAATTTGAGCTCATTTTATGGCTTATTGTTGGAGTAAAAATTCCTTAACTTTGTTGTTATTTTATAATTATGGTGGCTGTGCTAGAATACTTCAATTTTTGGTCATGTATCATGTGTTCTTCTCTATAATTTCCATAATGAACCTTTGATAGGTTGTATAAGGGAGTAGACTACAAAAAAAATACTCATTCTGGATGTTGTATAATAGTGATAATTCTTGCTAAATATAAATGAATATTATGTGAAAAGTTTAAGAAACTATAAAATGAATTGTATTTACATGGAACTCTTTCTATGAGTAATCTTGATGGTTGGTGTATATATAATGCCTTGATCCAAGTATTATAGGTATGATAAACTTGGTGAGAAGTGAGTTATAGAAACTTGCTATCATTGTATATATTATTGATGTTGATTAAGCCATTATTGGAATCATTTTAATATGATTTGATCTAGAATAGGATGAAAATTCTTTATAATTATTTTTCAGATGTGGGCAACTAACAGTGTGAGTCATCAATATGGTAAAAATTATTATCTCTACATTTGATTGACGCATAATTATATGCTAATGATTGAGAACTCAAAAACAAATTATCATTTGAAATAATTTTAAGTGTCTAAATTGGAAATGGTATTTTGTTAATCACGATATAAATGATTTTATATGATATATTTACTTGGTGAGTGATGACAAGTAGTATGATATACTTGTTACTCATCATAGATGGTTGTGAACCAGGATTGGGAAATGAAAAAAATGTTCATATATGACAAGTGAACATATTTTCTTTCTATCTATTACCTTTATGAAAGATAGATTCACCATTAGTGGTGAAGAATGAAACGATATTCTTGATTAGATTTAATAAACCTTGTAAGATTACGATCTAGATGGTCTAATTGAAGAAGAATTAAGTCTTTAATCTATTCATGATTTTTGTACATATAAGCATCGAGACAGTGAAGTCTCTTAGAGGGGAAGAATGTCACATCCTTATTTTCTATGCCTACTTAAAATATTTTTATAATGCATTGATTGGCTAACAGTTGAAAAAAATAATTATGATTATGTTGATTATACTTTGTACATGCACTCACCGCATTGGATTCTCTCTTATCATGTTTATCTCCCTTTTTTAAACTAGTTCATTCCAAATAATTTTCTATTAAAATTTATCTAAATTCATTTACATAATTAATATTTATTTTTATATAAACATAAAAGAAAACTTAACCAACTAATATTTGCATTAGTAATTTAATTATAAAAATAATAAATAAATATTTTTAATAGAATAATTGTAAATATTAGTATAATTATCTTATCTCTCAATAATAATTACACTTTGACTATATATCATAATTATGAAACCAAACAAGATAACATAGACCAACTTAATGTCAACACTCAAATATGCATAAATCAAAATGATTCCTACATGCACCTGTGATGAAATTATTTTCATTATGCCACCTTACCAACCATCTATAATCCCTGTCCTCGATGATTCTCTTTGAAATCTATAAAAGTGTTGATTCTTTCCTATCAAATTTTTAGCAAATCTTGAATAGATCTAGTATTTAAAAATATCAATTAAATCATATCGTAATTCAACATTACAAAATGTTTAATCATTACTTGTAATCATTATCATTAGCACGTCAAATAATTATCAGTATAATTATAATTATTTATCCTGATTATATACAAGATAAAAGTATTTATAACTAGACATAGAAAATAAAGATTTGATATCTTGGGTGAGGAAGATTAGCTAGGCTCACACATCAAAACACTCACTTAACACTTCAAAGAATGCAAATTACATTAATATTTTGCAAAATCTATAATGATTACTATTAGAAATAAAACATAAATCAATGTGGAACAATTTCTCTGAATCGTAGCAACAAGAATTATGAAGAGAGATAAATAAAGAACAGGAATAAAAATTGCACAATATGAATACAGGATTTAATGTCCACCAAAAAACACTTGCTCAGATTACTCTTCTCACAATTACAATGCACAAATATTGTTTGGAGTTGTGCTCAACAAACTTTCCTGAATTCACACACTCTTTTCACCTTCTCAATTCTTCCTATATTTTACCTACTATATGTCTATCTATTTATAATTACCTCAATAGGTAACTGACATAGCAGTTTTACAAAATAATGGGTACCAAACCATGGGCCAAGTCAACCCACAATAGTTCCCATTAATCATGGGTGATGACTCCACCCATATATAAGTATAAATCAAACGCATAACTATACTGGCAGAAAAGGGGGGATCTACAGATATCTGTACCTGCGGAAAAAGGGGGATCCTAAAAAAATATTTAGGGGCTACTGCCCTCGAACCCCCATTGGGGGTTGCCACCCCCAAACCTCAGTGAGGTTACATTAAGAGTGTACAGTATTTGAAATACATTGTAATATGGATATAGGCTCCATAACACAATAGTTACTTGTAATCATTAGCATTAGCACTTCAACTAATAATCAACATAATCATAATTTTTTTATTGTATACACTATAAAAGTATTTATAACTAGACATAGGATTTATAAAGGTTTGACATCTTGGGTGAGAGAGATTAACTAGGCTCACACATCAAAATACTCACTAACACTTCAAAGAATGTGAATTACATGCCTCACACATTAAAACACTCACTACCACTTAAAAGAATGCAATTTACATGCCTCACACATTAAAACACTCACTAACACTTAAAAGAATGCAATTTACATGCCTCACACACATCAAAACACATAAAGTGAATGTCAAAACTTAAACACACATCAAAGTTTGAGTGCACATACACATAATGAAGGTCAAATTCCAAACACACTTTGTCCAAGCCACAATATATTGAAAGTATGCCAAAAAGTTCAAGCACAAAAAAAATATTCAAATAAAATACTCACTAACCCTTAAAAGAATGTAAATTACATCATGCCTCACACACATCAAAACATAGAAAGTATAGGCCAAAGCTTGAGTGCACATACACACAATAAAGATCAAAGTTCAAACACACTTCATCCAAGCCACAATAATAAGAGATTGAAATCATGCCCAAAAGTTGACCCTGAACAAAGTCAAAAATACAACACACAAAAGTTCAAGCACAATAAAATATTCATCCAAACAAACACAAAATGAGTCAATTTTCACACTTCAAAAAACAAATAAAATGAGAAAGAACATTTAAAAGAACACAAACTACATGTCTCACACAATAAAACCCACAAATTGAATGTCCAAACTCACACACCTCAAAACTCATATACACCTCAAAATGCACAAACTAAAGGCCAAAGCTCAAGAACACACACAATGGAGTTCACACTAAACACATTCTTCATCCGAACCACAATAAGAAATCTAAAGTATAAAAAAAATAAAGTGAGCCAATTCTCACACTTCACAGAACTCAAATTAAATGCTAAACTCACACAACACTTCAAAGAACATGATTTCATGGCTCACACATCAAAACACACAAAGTGAATTTCCAAACTCACATGCCTTAAAGCACACAAAGTGAATCTCAAAACTCATATACACCTCAAAATGCATAAACTAAAGGTCAAAGCTCAAGCACACACACAATGGAGTCCATGCTAAACACTTCATCTACACGCTAAGTAAAATCCAAATCTCATACATTCTTTATCCAAACCACAATAAGAAATCTAATGTTTAAACAAACATAAAGTGAACCAATTCTCACACTTCGTAAAACACAAATTAAATGCTAAACTCACATATCAAAACAACACACAAAGTGAATGTCAAGCTACAATAAGTAAATGCCAAAAATAAAACACACAAACTAAATGCCAAAACTCACACTCCTCAAAATCAAAATATACTTCATCCAAGCCACAATAAGTAAATGCCAAAAATAAAACACACAAACTGAATGCCAAACCTCACACACCTCAAAACACAAAGTGAATGTCAAAAGTCATATACACCTCAAAACACACAAACTAAAGGTCAAAGCTCAATCACACATACAATGGTTCACACTAAACACAAAAACACACTAAGTAAAAGCCAAAGCTCAAACATTCTTCATCCTAACCACAATAAGAAATCTAAAATTTAAATAAACATAAAGTGAGCTAATTCTCACACTTCTCCAAACACAAATTAAATGCTAAACTAACATGACACTTCAAAGACCACAAATTGCATGGCTCACACATCAAAACACACAACAGACAAAGTGAATGTCAAAACTTAGAGATATCAAAACACAAAGTAGAGACCAAAGCTCAATTGCACACACACAATGAAGGTCAAAATTTAAACACACCTCATCCAAGCCACAATAATAAGTTGAAAATAAATGCCAAAAAAACATGCACACTTATTGAAAGCCAAAATTCTCACTTCAAAAAACACAAATTAAATTCTAAAGATCAAAGATTAAATTAAAATCACAAAAACTTAACTCGAAAACACTCAAATCAAATAAAATGAATGTCGAAATTGTAGTTAAACATCATCCAAACCATAAGAAGTTCTAAAAAACTACAAAGTTTGTACTAAATACTTTTTCTAAAGCATAAGATATAGTTTACATGCACACACAAAGAGCTCAAAGTTTAAATTTCACAAAGCAAGCCAATAATCCTCACACTCTAAAAAAACATAAATTAAATGTGAAAGCTAACTCACACAACACTTCAAAAAATATAAATTGCACTACTCTATGCCTCTAAACGCACAAACACAATGAATTTCAAAGTTTGACAAACACACTTCATCCAAGCCTCAATTAGGATGTAGAAAGTAAATGCCAAACTTAAAAACACATAATGAATGCCAAAATTCTCACTTCAAAAAACATGCACACTTACTGAAAACCAAAATTCTCACATCAAAAAACACAAATTAGATTCCAAAGATCAAAGATTAAATTAAAATCACAAAAACTTAACTAAAAAACACTCAAATAAAATAAAATTAATGTCAAAATTTTAGTTAGACTTCATCCAAACCATAAGAAGTTCTAAAAAATACAAAGTTTGTACTAAATACATTGTCTAAAGCATGAGAAATAGTTTACACACACACAAAGAGCTCAAAGTTTAAAGTTCACAAAGCAAGCCAATAGTCCTCACTCTAAAAAAATATAAATTAAATGTGAAAGTTAACTCACACAACACTTCAAAGAATATAAATTGCACTACTCTACACCTCTTAACACACAAACACAATGAATTTCAAAGTTCAACAGACACACTTCATCCAAGCCTCAATAAGGATGTAGAAAGTAAATGCCAAACTTAAAAACACATAATGAATGCAAAAATTCTCACTTCAAAAAATACAAATTAAATTCCAATGATCCCACTATAAAACCACAAAAAGTAAATGCCATAGTTAACTCACACAACACTTCAAACAATTTAAATTGAATGTCTCACACACATCAAAACACACAAAGTGAAAACACATAAAAACACCCAATGTTCAAACATAAGAAATAAAATTCAAAGTTTTAAAAAAATTCCATGAATCCATAACTAGTTGTTCATTCAAACCACAATTATGACAAACACAATTCATCTAAAAGCATAAGAATAGTTTCAAAACACAAAGTGAAGGGCAAACTCAAAAGAACACACATAATAAAGGTCAATCCAAACCATAAAGTCCAAACAATTTGAACTAAATGTCTCACACACGTCAAAACATCTAATGTTCAAACATAAGAAATAAAATTAAAAGTTTAAACAAAATCTATGAACCCATAAAAAGTTGTTCAACCAAATCACAATTATGAGAAACACACTTCATCTAAAGCATAAGAATAGTTTCAATACATAAAGTGAAGGCCAAACTCAAAAGCACACACATAATAAAGGTCAGTCCAAATAATTTGAATTGAATGTCTCACACACATCAAAACACACAAAGTGAAAACATATTAAAACACCTAATATTCAAACATAAGAAATAAAATTCAAAATTTTAAAAAATTTCCATCAACCCATAAAAAGTTGTTCATCCAAACCACAATTATGAGAAACACACTTCATCTAAAGCATACAAATAGTTTTAATGCACAAAGTGAAGGCCAAACTCAAAAGAACACACATAATAAAGGTCAAAGTCCAAACAACAATAAGAAGGCAAAGTTAGACAATATCCAACACACAATGAAGCCAAACTCAAGTCCACATACACCCTATGAAGGTCAAGGTTAAAACACACTTCCAAATGATAGGATGCTCAAGGTTCAAAACCAAAAAACATACAAAATGAAGGGCAAAGTACATATACTTCATCAACACACTTCATCTTCATTCAAACCATACAAAACACACACCATAAAAAGTCTACCTTGTATTCAACACATTTATGAGAAACACACTTCATCTAAAGCATAAGAATAGTTTCAACACACAAAGTAAAGGCCAAACTCAAAAGCACACACATAATAAAGGTCAAAGTCCAAACCACAATAAGAAGTCAAAGTTAGACAATATCCAACACACAATCAAGCCAAACTCAAATCCACATACACACTATGAAGGTCAAGATTCAAACACACTTACAAATGGTAGGATGTTCAAGGTTCAAACACAAAAAACATACAAAATGAAGGGAAAAGTACATATGCTTCATCAACACTCTTCATCTTCATTCAAACCATATAAAATACACACCATAAAAAGTCTACCATGTATTCAACACACATATGAGAAACACACTTCATCTAAAGCATAATAATTGTTTCAACACACAAAGTGAAGGCCAAAATCAAAAGAACACACATAATAAAGGTCAAAGTCCAAACCACACTAAAAAGTCAAAGTTAGACAATATCCAACACATAATGAAGCAAAATTCAAGTCCACATACACACTATGAAGGTCAAGGTTCAAACACACTTCCAAATGATAGGATGCTCAAGGTTCAAACACAAAAAATATACAAAATCGAGGGCAAAGTACATATACTTTCTCAACACACTTCATCTTAATTCAAACCATACAAAATACACACCATAAAAAGTCTACCATGTATTCAACACATATATGAGAAACACATTTCATCTAAAGCATAAGAACAGTTTCAACACACAAAGTGAAGGCCAAACTTAAAAGCACACTCCTAATAAAGGTCAAAGTCCAAAAAACAATAAGAAATCAAAGTTAGACAATATCCAACACACAATGAAGTGAAAAAAGTCAACATACACACTATGAAGGTCAAGGTTTAAACACACTTCCAAATGATAGGATGCTCAAGGTTTAAACACAAAAAACATACAAAATGAAGTGAAAAGTACATATACTTCATCAATACACTTCATCTTCATTGAAACCATACAAAATGCACACCATAAAAAGTCTACCATGTATTCAACACACATATGAGAAATGCACTTTATCTAAAGCATAAGAATAGCTTCAACACACAAAGTGAAGGCCAAACTGAAAAGCACACACATAATAAAGGTTAAAGTCCAAACCACAATAAGAAGTCAAAGTTAGACAATATCCAACACACAATGAAGCCAAACTCAAGTCCACATAGACACTATGAAGGTCAAGGTTCAAATATGCTTCCAAATGATGATGCTCAAGGTTCAAACACAAAAAATATACAAAATGAAGGGCAAAGTACATATACTTCATCAACACACTTCATCTTCATTCAAACTCTACAAAATACACAACATAAAAAGTCTACCATGTTTTCAACACATATATGAGAAACACACTTCATCTAAAGCATAAGAATAGTTTCAACACACAAAGTGAATGCCACACTCAAAAGCACACACCTAATAAAAGTCAAAGTTAGACAATATCCAACACACCAAAAGCACAGACATAGTAAAGGTCAAAGTCCAAACCACAATACAAAGTCAAAGTTATACAATATCCAACACACAATGAAGCCAAACTCATGTCCACATACACATTATGAAGGTCAAGGTTCAAACACACTTCAAAATGATAGGATGCTCATGGTTCAAACATAAAAAACATACAAAATGAAGGGTAAAGTACATATACTTCATCAACACACTTCATCTTCATTCAAACCATACAAAATACACACCATAAAAAGTCTACAATGTATTCAAAACATATATGAGAAACACACTTCATCTAAAGCATAAGAATAGTTTCAACACACAAAGTGAAGGCCAAACTTAAAAGCACACACCTAATAAAGGTCAAAGTCCAAACCATAATAAGAAGTCAAAGTTAGACAATATCTAACACACAATAAAGCCAAACTCAAGTCCACATACACACTATGAAGGTCAAGGTTCAAACACAAAATACATATAAAATGAAGGGCAAAGTACATATAATTCATCAACACACTTCATCTTCATTCAAACCATACAAAATAGACACTATAAAAAGTCTACCATGTACTCAACACACATATGAGAAATAGACTTCATCTAAAGCATAAGAATAGTTTCAACACACAAAGTGAAGGCCAAACTCAAAAGCACACGCATAATAAAGGTCAAAATCTAAACTACAATAAGAAGTCAAAGTTAGACAATATCCAACACACAATGAAGCCAAACTCAAGTCCACTTACACATTATGAAGGTCAAGGTTCAAACACAGTTCCAAATGATAGGATACTCAAGGTTCAAACAAAAAAAGTACAAATACTTCATCAACAAACTTCATCTTCATTCAAACAATACAAAATACACACCATAAAAAGTCTACCATGTATTCAACACACATATGAGAAACACACTTTATCCAAAGCATAAGAATAGTTTCAACACACAATGTGAAGGCCAAACTCAAAAGCACACACATAATAAAGGTCAAATTCCAAACCACAATAAGGAGTCAAAGTTAGACAATATCCAACAAACAAGGAAGCTAAACTTGAGTCCACATACACACTATGGAGGTCAAGGTTCAAACACACTTTCCAAATGATAGGATGCTCAAGGTTAAAACACAAAAGTACAAATACTTCATCAACACACTTTATCTTCATTAAAACCATATAAAATACACACCATAAAAAATCTACCATGTATTCAACACACATATGAGATACACAATTCATCTAAATCATAATAATAGTTTCAACACACAAAGTGAAGACCAAACTCAAAAGCACACACATAATAAAGGTCAAAGTCCAAACCACAATAAGAAGTCAAAGTTAGACAATATCCAACACATAATGAAGCCAAACTCAAGTCCACATACACACTATGAAGGTTGAGGTTCAAGCATACTTCCAAATGATAGGATGCTCAAGGTTCAAACACAAAAAACATACAAGATGAAGGGCAAAGTACATATACTTCATCAATAAACTTCATCTTCATTCAAACCATACAAAATGCACACCATAAAAAGTCTACCATGTATTCAACGCATAGATGAGAAACACACTTCATCTAAAGCATAAGAATAGTTTCAACACACAAAGTGAAGGCCAAACTCACAAGCACACACATAATAAAGGTTAAAGTCCAAACCATAATAAGAAGTCAAAGTTAGAAAACATCCAACACACAATGAAGATAAACTCAAGTCCACATAGACACTATGAAGGTCAAGGCTCAAACACACTTCCAAATGATGATGCTCAAGGTTCAAACACAAAAAAACATACAAAATGAAGGGTAAAGTACATATACTTCATCAACACACTTCATCTTAATTCAAACCATAGAAAATACACACCATAAAAATTCTACCATGTATTCAACACACATATGACAAACAAACTTCATCTAAAGCATAAGAATTGTTTCAACACACAAAGTGAAGGCCAAACTCAAAAGCACACACATAATAAAGGTCAAAGTCCAAACCACAATAAGAAGTCAATGTTAGAGTATATCCAACACACAATGAAGCCAAACTCAAGTCCACATACACACTATGAAGGTCAAGGTTCAAACACACTTGCAAATGATAGGATGGTCAAGGTTCAAACACAAAAAACATACAAAATGAAGGGAAAAGTACATATACTTCATCAAAACTATTTATCTTCATTCAAACCATACAAAATACACACCATAAAAAGTCTACCATGTATTCAACACACATATGAGAAGCACACTTATTCTAAAGCATAAGAATAGTTTCAACATAAAAAGTGAAGGCCAAACTCAAAAGAACACACATAATAAAGGTCAAATTCCAAACCACAATAAGAAGTCAAAGTTAGACAATATCCAACACACAATGAAGCCAAGCTCATGTCCGCATACACACTATGGAGGTCAAGGTTCAAACACACTTCCAAATGATAGGATGCTCAAGGTTCTAATACAAAAAGTACATATATTTCATCAACACACTTCATCTTAATTCAAACCATACAAAATACACACCATAAAAAGTCTACCATGTATTCAACACACATATAAATCATATAAGGTTAAAAAATAATCACAGTTCAATCACATGGACCAATATGAAGGACCAAAACTTCATAGTTCAAACCCATAGAAATTGTAAGAAGACACTTCCAATTAAAACAAAATCTATAAAAGTATAAAACACACATAAATGCTAGTGCATTTCAATCACACATACACTAATATGAAGTGGATCACACTTCATAGTAAAAACACATAAAAACCATAGTTCCGCTTAAAATTAGCACAATAAGTAAAAAGAGAAAATGGATGTTAAAAATTTTACATAGGATGCTCAAGGTTCAAACACAAAAAAATATAAAAAATGAAGGGCAGAGTCCACTACATATACTTCATCAATACACATCATCTTCATTGAAACCATGTGAAATACACACCATAAAAAAGTTCACATACTTCATATATAGCTCAATATGGATATTAAAATGTTCACACTTACTATTATTGTCACGGTTCATCTATAATAAGTGGATGCATAGTTCAAACACATAAAAGCCATAATAATTGAACATATGTCATAATATAAAAATGAAAACATATAAAAATGGATGTAAAAAAATTCACTTACTTCATATATATAGCTCAAGATGGATAAAAAGAAAATATAGATTAAAATTAAAAATTAGTCTTCTATCCACCCTCTTTCACACTACATAAAAACAACATAAATAGTAAAAAACTAAACAAATAGGTAGTAAATTAATAATGTAAAATTAAATTAATTTTAAAAAAAATAGTTTTTTTGTGTATTAAATTAAGCTTATTAAATTAGCTCAAGAAATTAAAATGAAATAAAACTTTCAAAGATATCAAAAGAAAATTTCAATATTTAAATTTACACACTTCCATAATAATACCATTCAAACTCTAGTGGGCGGAAGGGTGGGCGTCCTTCCACACAATGGGTGTGGAAGGACTGGGGTCTTGGTTTGCCATCCAGTCTAGCTAGGTGACAGCTTCAGAGGCTTATGGAACAGATAATGGCAACAGGTTTGTGGAAGATTTGGGGTTTTGGGGTAGGGATTCTGCCTAGGTGGCAAGTGACTTGGAAGGAAGGGATTCGATGTGACAAGGGTGACAAAATTGTAATGAAGTGTATGTCATTATTGCAAGGAGCATTGCCCTCAAGGGTGACAGAATTTTAATGTACTGTAGTCTTGGCTTGCATAAATATCATAGCACATCATCATTGCTAGTAGCACTGCCCTCAATTCTACAATTGTCCCCAAATGAGTTTTTCTTGGAAGATTCGAGAAGCCAGCATTGTTTATATAGAGAAGTCTAGTGCAGGGTATTTCACTCTTATCAATGTCTTTCGATTTCAATGGCGAGTGGGTCTGGTTTCATCATGAGGATATCAATGAAAGCTCTGGTTTTCTTGGGAATGGATACACCCATTCAGGTGGAGAGTGTAGTTAGACAACTTGCCTTGAGGGGTCCAATGACTGATCACAGACTCAAGAGGATTCTACACTTAAATGATGATTTCATTCTGTTGGCTGTGAAGGTTATCTTGGGTTAAAAAAATTTGGAGAGTGAATTCTACAGAGTTGACACTTCCATTGTGTCCCAGTTTTTAGCCTCTAAACTGGACGTAGGCATTTCGAAGGAGAGAGTTGTTCTTTTGGTAAGGCAAATTTTCATCAATAATTTGCTCGTGGGATTGGCGGATATAGTCAAGGCAGCCGAGCCAGGAGTTGGTATTTCTAGGCCTGTAGATTTGCATCTATTAGAGGACGATGAGGCAGTGGTTCACTATTATATCTTCGTGCTTGACCCTAAAGGATGGCCGCTCATTGTGCACAGAGAACAAGTTGTGGCGGGGGTGGATTTTTTATTGAAGCTTCTACAAATTGAACTGCATGGTGGCTCCTTCGATTGGATAGAAGACTTCAGGGCAAGGGCGGCTAATTTAGGTTTTAAGTAGCAGCCAATAAGGGAGAAGGATTTATTAAGTTTTGGTTTAGTCAGATATAATTATCTCCATTATGGTTTTAGTTCCAGTTTGGTGGGTGTCTAGGGTATGTGGTCTGTGCAGGGTTTTGTTCTCTCCCCTGTAGAACTATATTAGCTATTCAAATTTTGATGGCCAACAGGCCAAATTTTGGCATTGTAACTCTAGGAAGTTTGTAGGCCTTGCATGGCCAATTTTCATCTTAATGGTGACCCTGCGAGGTCAATAAGCTACCAGACTAGAAAGACTAGGAGACAACTGCAAGCAATATGTAGTCAGATATGTAATTTTCTCATTTTCAAATTAATATAAACTATACTCTTACGAATAAAAAAAAAACCATTCAAACTCTAAAAATACTATATTATTAGTTCAAAGTCATACAAAAATTAATTCAAACTATTACCAAGATTCTAATAACATAGTCTACTTTAAAAATAATCTAATGAAACAATCTACTTGGAACCACTAATAATGAAATTTTCTTATAATACTATCCACTTAAAACTATTAGAAAAATAATATAATAAAATAATTCACTAATTTTTTTTAATAAAATAATCCATCCATCAAAAATACTGATCCATAAACTTTATAGAAAGATTAATGTATAAAAACTATCTACTTAGAACCATTAGAAAAATAATATAATAAAATAATTCACTAAATTTTCTAATAAAATAAAGATTGATCCACTTTATACAATGATTAATAATGCACATTAAAAGTTCCCTAAGATTACAGCGGGAAAATATTCTAATAGAACAATCTACTTTATACAAGATTAATAGTCCAGTGGACTAACAAAATAGTCCACTTTATACAAAGATTAATAGTCCAGTAGACTAACAAAACAGTCCACTAACTTTATAAATACAACAGTTAGTTCAACATTTCAATTAAAATGTCTAAATAAAACTTTTTATTTGATAGAGATTAGACATTTCTAATCAATTTCTGAGCTATTTTTATAATCTCATCAAAACCATTAGGGCACCAAGAAGGTTTAACTGCACCAACCCACTCAAAAAGACATTATCTTTAAATAATAAATAATGAAGGTTTAAATCCTACCCTATTATGAGAAAAGATTTTAGTAAAAATAATTATAGATATACTTTACAAGGTAAAAAAATAGTCTCAAAATTAACAATGTAATTATACCTAAACAAACTGTAAGATTAAAATAATATTCTAAATTTGAAGCAACCCTCCACTACAAAAAATTAGATATATATTAACTTTAAGCAACCCTCCATTCCCTGGATTGTTGCTTTGAATTGGAAGAGTCTTCATCAATATTCCAACCCACCCTTTTCCATACAGTGAACAATGGTGATTAGAGGAAAAAACTTAAGAGCTTTACTTCGTTTCTAAGCTACATAATCTTATGTAAAATAATTTCCTAACCCTGACATAAATAGCAGAGCCTTAATCTTAATCTTATACCAAAGTTCAAGCATAAAAAAATATATTCAAATAAAATACTCACTAACACTTAAAAGAATGCAAATTACATCATGCCCCACACACATCAAAACATAGAAAGTAAAGGCCACAACTTGACTGCACATACACAAAATGAAGATCAAAGTTCAAACACACTTCATCCAAGCCAAAATAATAAGAGATTGAAATCATGCCCAAAAGTTGACCCTAAACAAAGTCAAAAATACAACACACAAAAGTTCAAGCACAAAAAAATATTCATCCAAACAAACACAAAATGAGTCAATTCTCACACTTCAAAAAATACAAATAAAATGCAAAAGAACATTTAAAAGAACACAAACTACATGTCTCAAACAATAAAACCCACAAATTGAATGTCCAAAATCACACACCTCAAAACACACAAAGTGACTCTCAAAACTCATATACACCTCAAAATGTACAAACTAAAGGCCAAAGCTCATATACACCTCAAAACACACAAACTAAAGGCCAAAGCTCAAGCACACACATAATGGACTTCACACTAAACACATCATCTAAACACTAAGTAAAAGTCAAAGCTCAAACATTCTTCATCCGAACCACAATAAGAAATCTAAAGTTTAAACAAACATAAAGTGAGCCAATTGTCACACTTCACAAAACACAAATTAAATGCTAAACTCACACAACGCTTCAAAAAACACAAGTGTATGGCTCACACATCAAAACAACACACAAAAGTGAATGTCAAAACTTAGAGACATTGAAGGAGTTCAAAATTAAAGTATATTTAATCCAAGCTACAATAATTAAATGCCAAAAATAAAACACACAAACTAAATACCAAAACTCACACTCCTCAAAATTAAAATATACTTCATCCAAGCCACAATAAGTAATTGCAAAAAATGAAACACACAAACTAAATGTCAAACCTCACACACCTCAAAACATAAAGTGAATGCCAAAACTCATATACACCTTAAAACACACAAACTAAAGGCCAAAGCTCAAGCACACATACAATGGTTCTGACTAATAGCACAATTCTAGAAACATGCTCCAATACCCCTCTACCAACTATTGCCCGAATACCCAATCTCTCCTATTCAAGCTGACTTCAACAGGCTTCTGTCACAATGGTGACATGAACTAGGTAGGGACTATAAAATTTTAACAATAATAGCCATTAAAAATAGTTCATCATCTAACCCAGTTATGCTATAGGTACTTGCCATTAACACATGCAACTTGGTCTACCAGATGACAAGAACTTATTTAACCCAGAATACACACACATATCCTCCCTACAGCCACAACAATCAAGTACCGGAAATGATAGGAAGTATTAAAAGACATATTTTTATTAACACACAATAGATCATGTCGAAGAAATAGATTCCTTCCTCTTCCATTTGGCTAACATAACATAACATTACATTGTTTACGGGCCTATACCCAATGACCTCTTCCTATCTACAGTAATTTGATTCTAATTCTGACTTTGTTTCCTTCTATTCATTCTTATTCCACTACACACCTGTGGCCTCTTCTTATTTCTCTTGGTCTTTTACCACCTCTCAATACTCAACCTCCTTCCATTTCTCTCATTCCTTCCTTATGCCATTTTTCTTTGTTCTCCTTGCAGTGACTCTCATCATCTCACTATCGGTCATTTATCAATCAGCCTGCTTCTCTATTTTGGCCTCCACCAAAAATCATCTTTTTTTCTTTTAATGACCATGATT
The DNA here is from genome assembly GCA_027924645.1 of Cunninghamia lanceolata. Classification (NCBI taxonomy): domain Eukaryota; kingdom Viridiplantae; phylum Streptophyta; class Pinopsida; order Cupressales; family Cupressaceae; genus Cunninghamia; species Cunninghamia lanceolata. The sequence continues at coordinate 83,749 of BSBN01001049.1, forward strand.
ATTTGGCTTGCGACATCTTTTTCCCTTACGATACTCTCTCTTCAAAGAGGATGTCGATTCCTCTTTCAGGCTACTTTTTGTAACTAAAGTCGAGGAGTTTCTCTTATGATTCCTCTAGCTGTCCTCACCTACCAAAGACATTACCACTTCCTCCAGAATAATTCTAGCTGCTCTGCAACCATTGCCGAGGGTTGCTTTCTTCCAACTATCGTTCAATCGCCTGCCAAAGACGCTACTTCCTTTTGAAGCTATTCTCTACCTATTCTGAGTAACCGTTAATTTGTAACTCTTCCACTTCTTACTGTCTTCAATATAAACCAACAAGTAATACAGTTGGGATGATTGACAGATTAAAAGGGTCATTTTCAAATCAAGTTCATGTGCTCGACAATAGGAGTATCTGCTACTACCTAACTTACAGTATGGTGACAGGAGCCTACTCGAAAGGTAAGGAATCTCCCATTTATTACAATGAAAAGAAAACAAAACCAAAACAAAAAGGAAAAGAAAACCAAAATTTGAAAAGAGCACAATGCCCCTGCATCAGACTCCTAAGGGGACAAGGATCATGTGCTCCTACACATGTGATGATTCCACAAATTCACCTTCTCATTTTCTTCCATTTTCTCCACAATCTCTTTGGCCCACATACCATCTTATTCCAACTTTGTGGTGCCACACTGTGGGTTGCTCTCATAAGACGTTCTTCACCAATTTTTGTCCACCTCCAATCTTTGATTATCCATTCATCTCCATACAACACTCTGTAAACAAAGGAAAAGACCTCCATGCCTTCAACATCATCAACACTCACCACCTACTATTCGCAACTTGTTCATCCAACATTCTTCCCAACCACTCTTCTTCCATGGTCAAATACTGCAACAAATCACCTTCATCCTTATCTACAGTTTCACGACCCTCAACATTTTTACTATTGACAACAATCTTTTCATTCCACTCATTCTCTACTCCTGCTAATTGTTTCCACAATTCATCCTCATTGGATTAAGCTACTACTCTCCTTTCCATGTCTCTCTCTACTTTAAAGTCCTCATACTCATGTTTGTCTTCCTCTTGGATCTTTGCTGCTCCACCACTATCCTCTTCATCTGTCGTTGCTCTTTTATTCAAATCTGCATTTTCTACTTCATTAGACACTATTGTCCTCTTTGGTGCTTGAACTCTTTTATCTAATTCTTCCTCTATTTTCATGTCACACTTGAACCTTTCAATCTATTTTTGTCTACCTTTTCTCCTCTGAAATTTATTCCTTCTCAACTCCTTTTCATCCAGTAACCTCCACATGTTTTCCTCATTTTTATAAACTTTATTCAAATCCTCATCATCAGCATCATCACAATCTGCCATCTTGTTTAAATTTTCTCTATCTTTTCTTTCAACAAAATCATCTAAAACATCATTAATCAACCCGACTTGTTTTCCTTTCATCTTGCATGCATCCTCCTCTAGCTTCCTCCCAGCTGCTCCATTCTCTTTTGCATCCTCTACCATGACTTCTTGTTCTAGGGATTGGTTCTTCTCTTCATGCCTCCAACTCTTGAGCATTGTCTCCTCAACATCACAATTGTTTGCGACTATTTGCTGTACCACCCACACTTTATTATTGGATTGTTGTCCCCTCATTGCTGCACTTGTATTTCTCATTCTTTGCTTTGTGTTTGGCCTCAAGTCATCTTCCCTAGGCCTCCTTGCTGGCCACCTTAACTTCAAATCTGATTGTCATTGGTTCATCTGCATACCCCTCTTCCTTTGGACTTGCCTATTATTATAAACACAATCAAAAGCATCTACTTCTTTACATTTTAATTGCAGCCCTTCAACCAAATTTTTCTTTTACCAATATGGGACTATATACTCATGATTCACTATTGCCTTTTCCTCATTATAAACTTGTCCAGCTATATTCACACTTCTATTCACATGATCAAAACTAACATTGCAATCTTCATAACCAAAATCAGTATCGCAACTTTCCTTTACCTCCTGCCCTAATTTGTTCTCTACATTAGCTTCTTCGATTTCCATCTCTTCTTCTTCATAGGCTTCATGTCTTACTTTTGCAACATCTTCCAAGGCATCTTGAAACTCTAGGGTTTTTTCCTCATAACCTTCGTCAAACTGCAGGACTTCAGCATTATCCTTTACTTCATTCTCAGGCACTTTGCAACGTACCTCTGTTGTAACCTCATTTAGACACACTGTTGCAATCAAACTCTGTTCATCACCTTCAATTCTGTCTTTGGGGGCTGTACTTGCCTCTTTTTTCTTCATCTTCAAGGTCTCATTCTTGACCTTCCCTATTACATTCTTCACACCTGTATACACATCTATAAACACAATATTAGCAAACAAAATAAGAGACCACAATGTCTCCATTAGTGTCTTCTTCATGGACACTCTTCTCTCTTCATTTCTCTCTTCCACAAGTGCTACTTGCTACACTTCTTTTATCCTTTCCTTCAAGTCCTCCACTATGAGAACTCCTTTAACCTCTTCTAGTCCATGTTGCTCAATAGGCAACTCTCTACTATCCCAATCTCTATGGATGCTCAAGGCATTCATCTTTTACCTTTTCCTTCTCTCCATAATCATTTTCATAGGCCACCTTACTTTCTTTTCCATTGGACATACCCAAAAGTATTCCTGGTTTTCTTCTTCATATCTTTTTTGCATGGCAATCATGTACTCTTTTAAGTCTCTTTTCAACTTTGCCAGCTCTCTTTCGAAATCTGTATTTTGCTTTTGCATCTTTCTTTCCTCTAGTCTCTCTTGTCAAGACTTTCTTTTCTGGAATGCTTCTGCATTTTCCAACCTTTTCTTGACTTCCAATCCTATCAATCTATGCATAACACACAACTCTTCAAGAACCTATGGTCATCAAATAATCAAATCAATCTCAAGCTTCCATTTCTCAGATCTTTGTCAATCTCCAACTCAAAACTTTTGAACAAGAACATATAACAATACAATTACTTCCGCTGCCCAGATCTTTCAAGGCTCTAATACCAATCTGATAGCATGATTCTGAAAATATGCTCCAATACCCCTCTACCAACTATTGCCAAAATACCCAGTCTCTCCTATTCAAGCCGACTTCAATAGGCTTCTGTCACAATGGTGACAGGAACTAGGCAGGGACTATAAAATTTACACAATAATAGTCATTAACAACAATTCATACTCTAACCCAGTTATGCTACATGCACTTGCCATTAACACATGCAACTTGGTCTACCAGATGACATGAACTTATTTAACCTAGAATACACACACATATCCTCCCTATAGTCATAACAATCAAGTACCAGAAATGATAGGAAGTATTAAAAGATAGATTTTTATTAACACACAATAGATCATGTCGAGGAAATAGATTCCTTCCTCTTCCATTTGGCTAACATAACATAACATTACATAGTTTACGGACCCAATGAGCTCTTCCTATATATAGTAATTTAATTCTAATTCTAACTTTGTTTTCTTCTGTTCATTCTTATTCCACTACACACCTGCAGCCTCTTCTTATTCCTCTTGGCCTTTTACCACCTCTCAATACTCAACCTCCTTCCACTTCTCTCATTCCTTCCTTATGCCAGTTTTCTTTGTTCTCCTTGCGGTGACTCATTAGCTCACTATCAGCCATTTATCAATCGGCCTACTTCTTTATTTCGGCCCCCACCAAAAATCATCTTTTCTTCTTTTATTGGCCTCGATTATTTGGCCTGCGGCATCTTTTTCCCTTACGATGCTCTCTCTTCGGATTGTTTGGCCCAAATTGCACACACTATACTCAGATTGTGTGGGCGACAATCACAAGTGTTGGGTGTGTTGGTTTTTTCTTCTGAATCAGCATTAGGGTTTGCCAGTTCCAATGCACAAGTAGATTCAACCAACTGAATACAGGAGGTTGCATGAGCTCCTCCCCTTCACTTCTAGTTCTGCCGCACCAAGGGGGGTGTCCCTATTTGATAAAAGTATAACCTTGACTAGCTCAATGACAGAAGGATTTTAACTTGACAGCAATAGGCAGAATACTCTCATGTATGGACCAAGATTTGTGTAACAAATCACAAGGTTGGCAACATTCTTGGACATAATGTCTGGTTAGGTATGAGAGCATGCAGGGGGTTTCCTACTTGTAATCCTACAACTAACAGATGGAAGGATGAAATGGTTTGAATGGTGTTTGGAGGGATGGGACTTTCCTAGACCCATTGAACAGACAGATTCCCAAACTAGTGCCTTATCTGGGCAACAGAGTCATATCTAAGACTGTAAATGTCTCCCCATGACAACACTAATTCATATCCAGAGGACCTGAGAATAATGCTACTGCCTGACAGCAACATGTCCAAGAAAGAGTATCATTAATGATCATGCTTAACAGATCCTATGATGTAATCTATTTCCCTTTGTATATGATCAAAAGCCTATTTAACCACTCCTTGAGCAGATGCAATAAATCAGACACACAGTATGCACATACTGAAAAACTTGGAAGCCCTTGACAACCTTGTTTGAAAGGAAAACAAATGACATACAGGAGACAATCAGAAACAATACACACACAGGTGTTTTTCATTTAAAATCAATCTGCATAGAAGGCCATCACAGAGAAAATTATCATTTACAAGACAAGATAGATTAGTACACCAAACTAAGGACTGAGTCTGTAGCAAAAAATGCCTTTCAAAATGTGAACACCTTATGTTTAGAGTCAGAGCAGAAAGCCCAAAAACGTCCAACAACCAAAATGAGTAACACTTCCTGCTTAAAAACAGCCAGAGGGAAGCGTACTCAACATTAATTACATAGCCAGAAGTCAAAAATCTGCCAGATACATCCATCAGAGGGAATGGCGCTCAGAAGTTATTACTACAGAGACAGAAAGTAGACAAGGGTGACCTCGAGCCCTGCGCCGCCATCTGGAAGTCTTCATCCATAGATCGGGCCACCTGATCATGTGTACCATTTCTCTCACCCCTGCTACAGTCGCCATTGATGGCTCAACCACCCGCAGCCGCTTGAAAACTGTCGCAGCAATCAAAATGGAGCTTCCTGCCAAAATGCGCTTCACCTCAGGTTCAAATTATGCAGGAAAATAATCCCACATGCATGGCGCGGAGAGCCTTCTATTACTTTATAAGCATGGTCGCAAAGACAAAAGGTGTCGAGCACTTTTGCCATGCTCGACACACGCCTCTCGGCCCAAAGCCCATCACCGAGACCAATGCCATCGGCCAAGCCCATGAATCTCCTACCAACCTCAATTGTCTCGCCGACCGCTACATTACAATCCCCTCCATCGGCCATAGATGAACCATCGGGCTAGCCCTCCAGATCCTTGCCGATCTACCAAGTCTCACCGACAGCACCATCCCCATCGGCCAGACCAACACTATCGGCCTAGCAAGAAACCCCTCTGCTGATATAACAACTCCTGCCGATAACACATCGGCCTGCCACTTTCGTCGGTGAGACATACACCATCGGGCAAGCTCACCTCAGTCTATCTGATAGCAAATGTTATCCCGATGAGCACCAACCCAAGGTCCTCGGTGAGACTACCATCCGTCGGAGCGACAAAAAACTTCTTTGCCGATAATGCCGATCACTCCGATGAAAGCCCCCTCGGCAAGACACACGCTGACGACTCCTCATCGGCCAAACACCTTACATCGGCGGCCCAAAAAATCACTTCGCCGATAGCCAAACACACGTCGATGGACATCCATCGGCCAGACCAAAACAATCAGAGCACTCAAGAAATCTTTCGCCGATATGCCAAGTTACTCTGATGAAAGCTCAAACAACACTCCGTCAGTGAGACCTGCCTCGTCGTCACCCCGACATGTCGAACACTAATACCACTGTCGGCCAGACTCTCAACTATCGGAAAGAAGAAATCCTCCCTCACCGATAGGCAAAGTCTCAGCGATGGAAGAAGATATGACTGCTACCATCATGATCGCTAAGACAAAAACAAACTCATGCCGATGGACAAAACATGATGACCCCTTCCTCAAGAACTATGATGCAGACGCTAAAAAACACTGAAGGGGTGCCAAAACTCAGAACTTTTTGGATTTTTTTGGGATGGTGCCTGCATGAAAATTGCTCAGAAATTGACAATCAATTCAGGCACCAACAGGGTGTTCTCTTATAAAATGTAAGAATAGGGACACATGGGTCATATGTAGCTACGACCCACTTTCAAAGAGGATGTTGATTCCTCTTTCATCTTACTTTTTGTAACCGAAGTCAAGGAGTTTCTCTTATGATTCCTCTAGCTGTCCTCACCTGCCAAAGACATTACCACTTCCTCCAGAATAATACCAGCTGCTCTACAATCGTTTCCAAGGGTTGCTTTCTTCCAACTATCATTCAATCACCTACCAAAGATGCTACTTCCTTCTGAAGCTATTCTCTAATTGTTCTAAGTAACCGTTAGTTCGTAACTCTTCCACTTCCTACTGTCTTCAATATAAATCGACAAGTAATACAGTCGGGATGATCGACAGATTAAAAGGGTCATTTTCAAATCAAGTTCTTGTGCTCGGTGACAGGAGTATCCGCTACTACCTAACTTACAATATGGTGACAGGAGCCTACCCGAAAGGTAAGGAATCTCGCATTTATTACAAAAAAAAAGAAAACAAAACCAAAATAAAAAGGAAAAGAAAACCAAAATTTGAAAAGAGCATGATGCCCCTACATCACACACTAAACACAAAAACACACTAAGTAAAAGCTAGAACTCAAACATTCTTCATCCTAACCATAATAAGAAATCTAAAGTTTAAATAAACATAAAGTGAGCAAATTCTCACACTTCACAAAACACAAATTAAATGCTAAACTCACATGACACTTCAAAGAACATAAACTGCATGGATCACACATCAAAACACAAAACACGGAAAGTGAATGTCAAAACTTAAAGAAATCAAAACACAAAGTAGACACCAAAGCTCAATTGCACACACACAATGAAGGTCAAAATTTAAACATAAAGAAATCAAAACACAAAGTAGACACCAAAGCTCAATTGCACACACACAATGAAGGTCAAAATTTAAACATACTTCATCCAAGCCACAATAATAGGTTGAAAATAAATACCAAAAAAACATGCACACTTACTAAAAGCCAAAATTCTCACTTCAAAAAACACAAATTAAATTCCAAAGATCAAGATTAAATTAAAATCACAAAAAATTAACTCAAAAACACTCAAAACAAATAAAATGAATGTCAAAATTTTAGTTACACTTCATCAAAGCCATAAGAAGTTCTAAAAAACAACAAAGTTTGCACTAAATACTTTGTCTAAAGCATAAGAAATAGTTTACACACACACAAAGAGATCAAAGTTTAAAGTTCACAAAGCAAGCCAATAATCCTCACAATCTAAAAAAACATAAATTAAATATGAAAGTTAACTCACACAACACTTCAAAGAGTATAAATTGCACTACTCTATGCATCTAAACACAGAAACACAACGAATTTCAAAGTTCAACAAACACACTTCATCCAAGCCTCAATAAGGATGTAGAAAGTAAATTCCAAACTTAAAAGAACATATTGACACTATAACACACAAACACAATGAATTTCAAGTTCAACAAACACACTCCATCCAAGCCTCAATAAGGATGTAGAAAGTAAATTCCAAACTTAAAAGCACATAATGACACTATAAAAGCACAAAGAGTAAATGCCATAGTTAACTCACACTGCATTTCAAAGAATTCAAAATGAATGTCTCACACACATCAAAACACATGAAGTAAAAGCACATAAAACACCCAATGTTCAAACATAAGAAATAAAATTTGAAGTTTTTAAAAAATGTCATGAATCCATAAAAAGTTGTTCATCCAAACCATAATTATGAGAAACACAATTCATCTAAAATCATAAGAATAGTTTCAAAATATATAGTGAAGGCCAAACTCAAAAGCACACACATAATAAAGGTTAGTCCAAACCACAAAGTCCAAACAATTCAAATTGAATGTCTCAGAGACTTCAAAACACCTAATGTTCAAACATAAGAAATAAAGCTCAAAGTTTTTTAAAAATTCCATCAACCCATAAAACGTTGTTCAACCAAATCACAATTATGAGAAACACACTTCATCTAAAGCATAAAAATAGTTTCAACACACAAAGTGAAAGCTAAACTCAAAAGCGCACACATAATAAATAAAATTTAAAGTTTTAAATAAATTTCATCAACCCATAAAAAATTGTTCATTCAAACCACAATTATAAGAAACACACTTCAACTAAAGTATAAGAATAGTTTCAACACACAAAGTGAAGGCCAAACTCAAAAGCACACACATAATAAAGGTCAATGTCCAAACCACAATAAGAAGTCAAAGTTAGACAATATCCAACACACAATGAAGCCAAACTCAAGTCCACATACATAGTATGAAGGTGAAGGTTCGAACACACTTCCAAATGATAGGATGCTCAAGGTTCAAACACAAAAAAAACATATAAAATGAAGGGAAAAGTACATATACTTCATCAACAAACTTCATCTTCATTCAAATCATATAAAATGCACACCATAAAAAGTCTACCATGTATTCAACACATATATGAGAAACACACTTGATCTACAACATAAGAATAGTTTCAACACACAAAGTGAAGGCCAAACTCAAAACCACACACATAACAAAGGTCAAAGTCCAAACCACAATATGAAGTCAAAGTTAGAAAATATCCAACACACAATGAAGCCAAACTCAAGTCCACATACACACTATGAAGGTGAGGTTCAAACACACTTCCAAGTGATAGGATGCTCAAGGTTCAAACACAAAAAACATACAAAGTGAAGGGCAAAGTACATATACTTCTTCAACACACTTCATCTTCATCCGAACCATACAAAATACATACCATAAAAATTCTACCATGTATTCAACACACATATGAGAAACACACTTCATCTAAAGCATAAGAATAGTTTCAACACACAAAATGAAGGCCAAACTCAAAAGCACACATGATAAAGGTCAAAGTCCAAACCACAATAAGAAGTCAAAGTTAGACAATATCCAACACACTATGAAAATCAAGGTTCAAACACACTTCCAAATGAAAGGATGCTCAAGGTTTAAACACAAAAAACATACAAAATGAAGCGCAAAGTACTTATACTTCTTCAACACACTTCATATTCATCCAAACCATACAAAATACACACCATAAATAGTCTACCATGTATTCAACACACATATGAGAAACACACTTCATCTAAAGCATACGAATAGTTTTAACACACAAAGTGAAGGCCAAACTCAAAAGCACACACATAATTAAGCTCAAAGTCCAAACCATAATAAGAAGTCAAAGTTAGACAATATCCAACACACAATGAAGCCAAACTCAAGTCCACATACACAATATGAAGATCATGTTAGATTCAAGACAGACAACTGAGAAGGTGGGGGGTGAATCAGTTGTCCCAAAACTTTCTTCCTATTAATAATAATAAATCAATCATGGAAACATAATGCAACAATTCAAGAGCAGAAACACACTAACACATATGACACTAAGATTTTAACATGGAAAACTTGGTTACGGGAAAAATCACAGGGTGACTAACCCAAGATTATATTATCTGTTAAAAGAATAAGAAGAACAAGATGGCACATGCCAATTAGGGCTCATTGCCTAAGCACACTGCTCATAAGAGGCCCACTGCCTATAGGAGACACACTGTCTATAGAATGATAAATATTACATACTTGAACTGAAGAATAACATCTTCACCATGCTTGAGTCAGTTCCATTTAAGCCCAATACTTCTGCTCTACCTTTCGCTTCTCTGCTCTCTACCACACTCATCTCCACTAAGACACATTTTAAATGACTTCACAACTTCTTATTTATACAAGATATTGACTTTAGGATAATCCTCCAAGTCGGCATCCTTTACAGAGCAAATACATAAATACAACATGACTAATTACAAAAGACTTCATGCGAATCATCACACTATCGGCCACACAAATCTGAGCCTTCAATCTTCTTTTGGAAACACGCCATGCTTCACAGAGCATCTTCAAGATCATCCGCTGGATGTGTAACTCATCCGGTTAGCCAAGCTTAGGAAGAACACCATCATCCGAAAGTTATTCTTCAATTATGAGTTCAATCTTCAATGCAGACCACCAACACGAACTGGACACAATCCAAAGACCTCCACAAGCTTGCCTGAATCACCAAGAACATCCACACTACTTCTGCTTACTGAAATCATTCTCTCCTTCATCTGGAACCTCAAGAACATAGTCTGTCATCACTATCATATTGGAATAGATGCTTGCAGACCTCCAGACCATGAACCAATTGAGTTGTCAATTCACATTGACTTCCTAAACACTCCACCAAATTTGCAGAACAAGATATTGCATTTTCGGATCTCACCGGACCTATCTGTGTCACTCTGTCACCTCTGAACTTCTGCTAGAACCAATTTTACTCAAGTGGCCATAATTTCTTCAAATCTTCATGTGGACCTCTCAAATCTTCACTAGATCACCTTAGGACACATATCTACAAACCCTTTGATGCGCATCCTCTGATCTTCATCTTAGCTGAGATCTTTACCTCACTATCTTCACTATTCTTCTCTATTCCTAATAGGACTAATTTTTTCAATATCCTCAATATACAACTCATCCAATCCTTGACATCAATGCAATAGGAGTATGTTGACATCAATGACAACACTAGTTAGACCCATACTTGCAACAATCTCCCCCTTTGTCATTGATGGCAACATATGATGTGAAAAACTATTTTAACCATCAAGGCAAGAACTTTTCCTCATTGACATAACTCTCCCTATCAACAATAACCATTCACATGTCTTCTCTTCATTTACTGCTTCCCCTTTGATCAGTAACCACTTTTTATTTTTCACATGTCTTCTCTCCCCCTTTGACATTAATGGCAAAGGGCACATACTTGCATCACTCAGAATCATACCAACTGCTCCCCTGAGTAGTAGCTTTCCATCATCAATCTGGACCACAAGATATGACTATGAGATCCACCGGACTGATGCACATCAGTGCACCTTAATTCAAAACCGGAGGGGTAATAACTCCTAACTTCCTCCTGAGATACTCAAAAGAGTCCTTAGGTAGAGGTTTAGTAAAAATATTTGCAATCTGATCCTTGGAGGGCACAAACTCTAATCTGACTTCATTCTTGTTCACTTGCTCTCTCAAAAAATGAAACTTGATGGATATATGTTTTGTCTTTGAATGCAACACTGGATTTTTTGATATATTTATTGCACTTGAATTATCATAGAAGATTGTGATAGGTTCCTCATACTCCACTCTGATGTCTCTTAGCATTTGTTTCATCCATAATACTTGAGTGCAACTACTTGCTGCTGCAATATATTCTAATTCAGCAGTGGACAGAGATATTGCCTCTTGTTTCTTGCTCAGCCAAGAAACCAATCTTTTCCCCAAAAAGAATGCTCCACCACTGGTACTCTTCTGGTCATCCACATCTCCTGCTCAATTCACATCTGTATATGCATGAAGAGAGAAATCATGATCTCTAGGATACCATAAACCATACTCAACTGTCCCTTTTAGATATCTAAGAATCCTCTTGATTGCCATGACGTGAGATTCTCTAGGATCAGCTTGGAATCTAGCAACAAGACCAATAGCATTCAGAATGTCAGGTCTAGTTTGAGTAAGATACAATAGTCCTCCAATCATTGACCTGTACTTTTTCTGATCAGCCTTAGGAGAGTCATCATCTTTGCTCAATTTACATCTGGTTGCCATGGGAGTACTCATTGGTTTTCAGTCCTCCATCCCAAATTTCTTCAACAATTCTTTCACATATTTGGTCTATGAAATGAAGATTCCTTTCTTTGTTTGAATAATTTGCAGACCCAAGAAGAAATTCATTTCCCCAAACATGGACATCTCAAATTCACTTTTCATTTGATTTGCAAAAGTTTTGCACATACTATCTCTTCCTTCAAAAATGATATCATCAACAAACACTTCAACAATCAAGATATTTTCATGATTAATTTTGAAGTACAAATTACTGTCAGCAGTACCTTTGTTGAAACCAATCTTTAAAAGATGCTTATCCAGTCTTTCATACCAGGCTCTTAGGGCTTGTTTGAGTCCATACAATGCTTTCTTCAACTTGCAAACCATATCACCATGATTAGACAATTGAAATCCATCTAGTTGCTTAATGTATACTTATTCTTCTAAGTCACCATTTAGGAAGGTAGACTTGACATCCATTTGATATACTTTGAAGTCGTTGAAGGTAGAAAAGGTAAGAAATAATCCGACTGCTCCAATTCTTTCCACCGGAGAAAAAATTTCTTCAAAATCAACTCCTTCTACTTGAGAGTAACCCTTGTAGACCAATCTGGCTTTGTTTTTAACTACTTCATCTTCATTCAATTTATTTCAGAAGACCCATTTGGTTCCAATCACATTCTTGTTTCTAGGTCTAGGAACAAGATCCCAAGTGTGATTTTTCTCAATTTGCATTAGCTCTTCCTCCATTGCTTTAGTCCATCTTTCATCATTGCATGCTTCATTCACTGTCTTTGGTTCAATATTTGAAATCAGACAATACTTTTCTGAGTCTTGAGCAATCTTTCTTCTTGTTTGAACACCTTTGCTTTTATCACCTGTGATCTGATCTTCAGAGTGATTCAGTCTTACAAACTTAGAAATTTTGGGACTTTCTTGCACTTCTATTTCTTGAACAGGTTCATTCAAACTTATCTCTTCTTCCTGATTCTTCGGATCAAACTAGATCTAAATTTTAGAAGGGGCTTGGACTTCTTGGACCAAAACATCATTTTGATCATCTTCATCATATTCATAAAACCTTGAGGTTTTTTCAATACCTTCATCAACCTTCACATTTGTACTTTCTATAATCTTTCTCAATCTCTTGTTATAACACCGATATGCTTTGATTTGAGTAGAATAACCCAAGAATATTCTTTCATCACTTCTAGCATCAAATTTTCCAAGGTCTTCATCACTTTTAATATAACATTTGCTACCAAAGACTCTGAAATACTTCATAGTGGGAGTGATGCCAAACCAGAGTTCATAAGGGGTCTTACTAGTATTGCTTCTGTTTTGTACTCGATTAAGAGTATAGACAGTAGTGCTTACAGCTTCTCTCTAGTAGATCTGAGAAACATTTGCTTCCATCATCATGGTTCTAGATGCTTCTTGGATGGTCCGGTTCTTTCTCTCCACTACTCCATTCTGCTGTGGAGTCCTTGGAGTAGACAACTATCTTTTTATCCCATGTTTCTCACATAATTCTATGAACTCACCGGATGTGAATTCTCCACCTCTCTCAGACCTTAGACATTTTATATTTAATCCGGTTTCATTCTCTACCATAGCCTTGAATATTTTGAATTTCTCAAGAGCCTCAGATTTCTTTTTTAGAAAAGTCACCCACATCATCCAGGAGTGGTCATCAATTAATAACATGAAGTATCTATCACCTTGCAAACTCCTGATTCTTGCCAGACCACATAGATCAGTATGTACTAAGTCCAACAATCTGGTAGAAGACTGTTCCTTACTTTTGAATGTGACTCTGCTCTATTTACCCAACTGACATTCTTTGCACAAACTATTAGTAGGTTTCACCAGTCTTGGAAGATCTCTTATAGCCTGAGTGTTGCTTATCTTGATGATATTATCAAAACTCACATGACATATTCTCCTATGCCACAACCAACTCTAATCAATTTGAACAAATAAACAACTTTTACCAGTACTAACCAAGTGGAAGATATTACCTTTCGTTTGAGTACCAGATGCAATCTCTATTCCAGAACTTTCAAAGATCTTACATTTACTATTTTTGAATGGGAGATCATAGCCTTTGCCCACCAACTGTCCAACACTGAGAAGATTGTGCTTCAGACCTTTAACATACAGTACATTACTGGTTTTGTTCTTTTCATCAAAAGAAATAGTTCCTCTACCTCTAATTCTGCCAGCAGAATTATCACCAAATTTTGCAACTCTTTCATATCTTTCAAAATCTATGAACTTATTTTTATCACCTGTTATATGGTGGGAGCATCCACTGTCAATGACCCAATCATCATTTTCTTCAACTTGGGCAGCCAGAGCTCTTTCTATCACTTTATGATTGATAGATTCAGAGGGCATTGGATCTTCTTCCTTGATGGCAATAAACACCCAGTCACTTCCAGATTTATTTCTTGTCTCTGATTCATCATCTGTTACTCCTTCATCATCATCATCATCTTCATGAACATAGTACCATTTCTTTTGGAATCTTGATCTATTTGGATTAGCTCTTGATAATCTTTCCGAACACCTTGAGGCAAAATGACCAAGCTTATTGCAGTTGAAACATTTGAAGGGCAATTTTCCTTCATACTTACCGGATCCTCTTGGCAATCTTTTTGCAATAAGGGCTTCAAGTTGAGCAACTTCTGCTTCATCTTCTTCCAAATCTTTTCTTGTTTTTTCATACCATGATAGTTTCTTTGAAGAGTTCTCTCCCAGATCAAACTTTTGTTTGCCTTTTACAGAGGCACTAGCTTTGAATGCAGATTCAATCTTGGGGGTGCATCTCTAAACTCGACCAATTCAAATGCAACTAATTTTCCAACCAATTGATCTCTTGTGATATTTGAAAAAGATTTGAATTCTTCAATGGCAGCAACCTTGTATTTGTAAGAAGCAGGTAGGGATCTGAGAACTTTGGCAACAATCTCATTTTCATCCAAGATTCCACCAGCACATCTAGTGCCACAAACAAGCTCATCTTTAGGTTTTCAATTTTTCCTTTCAGACTCTGTAGCTTGGCACATTTAACATACTTGTCTCCTTCATGTAGAAGTTCCAATTTTTCCCTAATCTCATATGCAGTTTTTAGATCTATAACATTTGTCATCTCTGAATTAGATAAGGCACTTAGTAGAGCTTTTTTAACCTGAAGATTGTTTTCAGCATCTCTGATTTCATCTACGGTTCTCGGACCATTCTGTGGAGGAATATATTTCTTTGAAGTTATGATCCAATATTGCATTCCCATACATTGCAAGTGACATTCCATGTGGCTTTTCCAAAGAGTGAAATTAGTTCTATCAAACTTTGGACTATCCTTCTTGTAGGAAGACATCCTAGATCTCCTCAAGTGGTTAAGCTCCTTTTAGAGGAACTTGGCTCTGATACCAATTGTTAGATTCAAGACAGAGAATTGAGAAGGGGGGTGAATTAATTGTCCCAAAAATTTCTTCCTATTAATAATAATAAATCAATCATGGAAACATAATGCAACAATTCAAGAGCAGAAACACATTAACACATGACACCAAGATTTTAATGTGGAAAACCCGGTTAAGGGAAAAACCACGGGGTCACTAACCCAAGATTGTATTCTCTATTAAAAGAATAAGAAGAACAAGATGGCACATGCTAATTAGGGCTCACTACCCAAGCACACTGCTCATAAGAGGCCCATTGCCTACAAGAGACACATTGTCTGCAGAATGATAAATATTATATTCTTGAACTGAAGAATAGCATCTTCACCATGCTTGAGTCAGCTCCATTTAAGCCCAATACTTCTGCTCTACCTTTCGCTTCTTTGCTCTCTACCACACTCTCATCTCCACCAAGACACATTTGAAATGACTTCACAACTTCTTATTTATACAAGATATTGACTTTAGGATAATCATTAGAGTCAGCATCCTTTACAGAGCAAATACATAAATACAACATGACTAATTACAAAAGACTTCATGCGGATCATCACACTGTCAGCCACACAGATCTGAGACTTCAATCTTCTTTTGGAAACACGCCATGCTTCACAGAACATCTCCAAGATCATCCGCAGGATTTGTAACTCATCCAGTCGGCCAAACTTAGGAAGAACATCATCATCCAAAAATAATTCTTCGATTACGAGTTCAATCTTCAATGCGAACCACCAACACAAACTGGACACAATCCAAAGACGTCTACAAGCTTGCTTGAATCACCAAGAACATCCACAATATTTCTGCTTACTGAAATCTCTCTCCTTCATCTGGAACCTCAAGAACCCAGTCTGTCATCACTGTCATATTGGAATAGATGCTTGTGGACCTCCAGACCATGAACCAATTGAGTTGTCAATTCACATTGACTTCCTAAATACTCCACCAAATCTGTAGAATAAGATATTGCATTTCTGGATCTCACCGGACCTATCTGTGTCACTCTGTCACTTCTGAACATTGCTAGAACTAGTTTTACTCAAGTGGCCCTAACTTCTTTAAATCTTCATGCAGACCTCTCAAATCTTTACTGGATCACCTTAGGACACATATCTACAAACCCTTTGATGTGCATCCTCTGATCTTCATCTTAGCTGGGATCTTTACCTCATTGTCTTCACTGTTCTTCTCTGTTCCTGATAGGACTAATTTTCTCAATATCCTCAGCATACAACTCATCCAATCCTTGAGATTAATGCAATAGGAGTATGTTGACATCAATGACAACACCGGTTAGGCCCATACTTGCAACAGATCAAGGTTCAAACACACTTCCAGATGATAGGATGCTTAAGGTTCAAACACAAAAAACATACAAAATGAAAGGCAAAGTACATATACTTCATCAACACACTTCATCTTCATTCAAACCATACAAAATACACACCATAAAAAGTCAATCATGTATTCAACACACATATGAGAAACACACTTCATCTAAAGCATAATAATAGTATCAACAAAAAAAGTGAAGGCCAAACTCAAAAGCACACACATAATAAAGGTCAAAGTCCAAACCATAATAAGAAGTCAAAGTTAGACAATATCCAACACAAAATGAAGCCAAACTCAGGTCCACATACACATTATGAAGATCAAGGTTCAAACACACTTCCAAATGATAGGATGCTCAAGGTTCAAATATAAAAAACATACAAAATGAAGGGCAAAGTACATATACTTCATCAATGCACTTCATCTTCATTCAAACCATAAAAAGTCTACCATGTATTCAACACACATATGAGAAACACACTTCATCTAAAGCATAAGAATAGTTTCAACACACAAAGTGAACGTCAAACTCAAAAGCACACACATAAGAAACGTCAATGTCCAAACCACATTAAGAAGTCAAAGCTAGACAATATCCAACACGCAATGAAGCCAAACTCAAGTCCACATACACACTATGAAGATCAAGGTTCAAACACACTTCCAATTTATAGGATGCTAAAGGTTCAAACACAAAAAATATACAAAATGAAGGGCAATGTACATATACTTCATGAACACACTTCATCTTCATTCAAACCATACAAAATACACACCATAAAAATTCTACCATGTATTCAATACGCATATGAGAAACACACTTCATCTAAAGCATAAGAATAGTTTCAACACACAAAGTGAAGGCCAAACTCAAGTCCACATACACACTCTGTAGGTCAAGTTTTAAACACACTTCCAAATGATAGGATGCCTAAGGTTCAAACACCAAAAACATATATAATGAAGGACAAAGTGCATACACTCCATCAACACACTTCATCTTCATTCAAACCATACAAAATACACACCATAAAAAGTCTACCATGTATTCAACACACAAAGTGAAGGCCAAACTCAAGTACACATACACACTATGAAGGTCAAGGTTCAAACACACTTCCAAATGAGAGGATGCCTAAAGTTCAAACACAAAAAACATACAAAATGAAGGGCAAAGTACATAGACTTCATCAACACACTTCATCTTCATTCAAACTATACAAAATACACACCATAAAAAGCCTACCACGTATTCAACACACATATGAGAAACAAACTTTATCCAAGTCCAAACTCAAAAACACACACATAATAAAGGTCAAAGTCCAAACCACAATAAGAAGTCAAAGTTAGATATCCAACACATAATGAAGCCAAACTCAAGTCCAAATACAAATAACATACAAAATGAAGGGCAAAGTACATATACTTCATAACACACTTCATCTTCATTCAAACCATACAAAATAAACACTATAAAAAGTTTACCATGTATTCAACACACATATGAGAAACACACTTCATCTAAAGCATAAGAATAGTTTCAATACACAAAGTAAAGGCCAAACCCAAAAGCACACACATAATAAAGGTCAAAGTCCAAACCACAATAAGAAGTCAAAGTTAGACAATATCCAATACAAAATAACATACAAAATGAAGGGCAAAGTACATATACTTCATAACACACTTCATCTTCATTCAAACCATACAAAATAAACACTATAAAAAGTTTACCATGTATTCAACACACATATGAGAAACACACTTCATCTAAAGCATAAGAATAGTTTCAATACACAAAGTAAAGGCCAAACCCAA
Organism: Cunninghamia lanceolata; assembly: GCA_027924645.1. NCBI lineage: Eukaryota > Viridiplantae > Streptophyta > Pinopsida > Cupressales > Cupressaceae > Cunninghamia > Cunninghamia lanceolata. The sequence continues at coordinate 102,245 of BSBN01001049.1, forward strand.
AAGCACACACATAATAAAGGTCAAAGTCCAAACCACAATAAGAAGTCAAAGTTAGACAATATCCAATACATAATGAAGCCAAACTCAAGTCCACATACACACTATGAAGATCAAGGTTCAAACACACTTCCAAGTGATAGGATGCTCAAGGTTCAAATACAAAAGACATACAAAATGAAGGGCAAAGTACATATACTTCATAACACACTTCATCTTCATTCAAACCATACAAAATAAACACTATAAAAAGTTTACCATGTATTCAACACACATGAGAAACACACTTCATCTAAAGCATAAGAATAGTTTCAATACACAAAGTGAAGGCCAAACTCAAAAGCACACACATAATAAAGGTTAAAGTCCAAACCACAATAAGAAGTCAAAGTTGGACAATATCCAACACATAATGAAGCCAAACTCAAGTCCACATACACACTATGAAGATCAAGGTTCAAACACACATCCAAGTGATAGGATGCTCAAGGTTCAAATACAAAAGACATACAAAATGAAGGGCAAAGCACATATACTTCATAACACACTTCATCTTCATTCAAACCATACAAAATAAACACTATAAAAAGTTTACCATGTATTCAACACACATATGAGAAACACACTTCATCTAAAGCATAAGAATAGTTTCAATACACAAAGTGAATGCCAAACTCAAAAGCACACACATAATAAAGGTCAAAGTCCAAACCACAATAAGAAGTCAAAGTTAGACAATATCCAACACATAATGAAGCCAAACTTGAGTCCACATACACATTATGAATATCAAGGTTCAAACACACTTCCAAGTGATAGGATGCTTAAGGTTCAAATACAAATAACATACAAAATGAAGGGCAAAGTACATATACTTCATCAACACACTTCATCTTCATTCAAACAATAAAAAGTCTACCATGTATTCAAAACACATATGAGAAACACACTTCATCTAAAGCATAAGAATAGTTTCAACACACAAAGTGAATGCCAAACTCAAAAGCACACGCTAATAAAGGTCAATGTCCAAACCACAATAATAATTCAAAGCTAGACAATATCCAACATGCAATGAAGCCAAACTCAAGTCCACATACACACTATGAAGATCAAGGTTCAAACACAAAAAATATACAAAATGAAGGGCAATGTACATATACTTCATCAACACACTTCATTCAAACCATATGAAATACACACCATAAAAATTCTACCATGTATTCAAGACGCATATGAGAAACACACTTCATCTAAAGCATAAGAATAGTTTCAACACACAAAGTGAAGGCCAAACTCAAGTCCACATACACACTATGAAGGTCAAGTTTGAAACACACTTCCAAATGATAGGATGCCTAAGGTTCAAACACCAAAAACATACAAAAGTAAGGACAAAGTGCATATATTTCATCAAACACACTTCATCTTCATTCAAACCATACAAAATACACACCATAAAAAGTCTTATCATGTATTGAACACACATATGAGAAACACACTTCATCTAAAGCATAAGATTAGTTTCAACACACAAAGTGAAGGCCAAACTCGAGTCCACATACATACTATGAAGGTCAAGGTTCAAACACGCTTCCAAATGATAGGATGCCTAAAGTTCAAACACAAAAAACATACAAAATGAAGGGCAAAGTACATAGACTTCATCAACACATCTTCATTCAAACTATACAAAATACACACCATAAAAAGCCTACCAAGTATTCAACACACCTATGAAACAATTTCATCTAAAGCATAATTATAGTTTCAATACACAAAGTGAAGGCCAAACCGAAAAGCGCACACATAATAAAAAGGCTAAAGTCCAAATCACAATAAGAAGTCAAAGTTAGACAATATCCAACACACAATGAAGCTAAACTCAAGTCCATATACACACTATGAAGGTCAAGGTTCAAACACACTTCCAAATGATAGGGTGGTCAAGGTTCAAACACAAAAGACATACAAAATGAAGGGCAAAGTGCATATACTTCATAACACACTTCATCTTCATTCAAACCATACAAAATAAACACTATAAAAAGTCTACCATGTATTCAACACACATATGAGAAACACACTTCATCTAAAGCATAAGAATAGTTTCAATACACAAAGTGAAGGCCAAACTCAAAAGCACACACATAATAAAGATCAAATTCCAAACCACAATAAGAAGTCAAAGTTAGACAATATCCAACACAAAATGAAGCCAAACTCAAGTCCACATACACACTATGAAGGTCAAGGTTCAAACACACTTCCCAATGATAGGATGCTCAAGGTTCAAATACAAAAAGTACATATAATTCATCAACACACTTCATCTTCATTCAAACCGTACAAAATACACACCATAAAAAGTCTACCATGTATTCAACACATATAAATCATATAAGGTTAAAAAATAATCACACTTAAATCACATGGACCAATATGAAGGACCAAAACTTCATAGTTCAAACCCATAAAAATTGTAAGAAGACACTTGCAATTGAAACAAAATCTATAAAAGTATAAAATGCACATAAATAATCACACATACACTAATATGAAATGGATCACACTTCATAGTAAAAACACATAAAAACCATAGTTGCAATTAAAAATAGCACAATAAGTAAAAAGAGAAAATGGATGTAAAAAGGCATACTTCATATATAGCCTAAGATATAGCCATCAAAACACATCTAGTTGGATGCTTAAAAATTCACACTTGAAAATATAAACAAATAAAACCCATAAATAAGAAGAGCACATTTAGCACAATGCATATAGTCCAATAAACACATTCAAATACAAAAAGTACATATACTTCATCAACACACTTCATCTTCATTCAAACCATACAAAATACACATCATAAAAAGTCTACCATGTATTCAACACACATATAAATTATATAAGGTTAAAAAATAATCACACTTAAATCACATGGACCAATATGAAGGACCAAAACTTCATAGTTCAAACCCATAAAAATTGTAAGAAGACACTTGCAATTGAAACAAAATCTATAAAAGTATAAAATGCACATAAATAATCACACATACACTAATATGAAATGGATCACACTTCATAGTAAAAACACATAAAAACCATAGTTGCAATTAAAAATAGCACAATAAGTAAAAAGAGAAAATGGATGTAATTCGCATACTTCATATATAGCCTAAGATATAGCCATCAAAACACATCTAGTTGGATGCTTAAAAATTCACACTTAAAAATGTAAACAAATAAAACCCATAAATAAGAAGAGCACATTTAGCACAATGCATATAGTCCAATCAACACATTCAAATGTATGTAAAAAAGTTCACATAGGATCAAGGTTCAAACACAAAAAAATATACAAAATGAAGGGCAAAGTTCACTACATATACTTCATCAACACACATCTTCATTCAAACCATGCAAAAAATACACACCATAAAAAAGTTCACATACTTCATAGATGGCTCAAGATGGATGTTAAAATGTTCACACTTCATCTATAATAAGTGGATGCATTGTTCAAACACATAATTTAGCCATAATAATTGAACATACTTCATAATATAAAAATGAAAACATATTAAAATGGATGTAAAAAAAATCACATACTTACCTCCTTCACACTACATAAAAACTACACAAATAGTAAAAAACTACATAAATAGGTAGTAAATTAAAAATGTAAAATTAAATTAATTTTAAAAACATATTTTTTGTATATTAAATTAAGCTTATTAAATTAGCTCAAGAAATTAAAATGAAATTTAACTTTCAAAGATATAAAAAAAAAATTCAATATTTAAATTTACACACTTTCATAATAATACCATTCAAACTATAAAAATATTTTATTATTAGTTCACCTCAAAGTGGTACAAAAATTAATTCAAACTATTACAAAGATTCTAATAACATAGTAACATAGTCTACTTTAAAAATAATCTAATGAAACAATCTACCTGGGACCATTAATAATTCATTTTAACAAGATAATCCAATGAAATTCTTATAATATTATATTATAACAAATTCACTAATTTTTTTTAATAAAATAATCTATCCATCAAAAATACTAATCCATAAACTTTATAGAAAGATTAATGTATAAAAACTATATACTTAGAACCATTACAAAAATAATATAATAAAATAATTCACTAAATTTTCTAATAAAATAAAGATTGATCCACTTTATACAATGATTAATAATCCACATTAAAAGTGCCTTAAGACTGTAGCAGGAAAATATTCTAATAGAACAGTCCACTTTATACAAAGATTGTCCAGTGGACTAACAAAACAATCCACTTTATACAAAGATTAATAGTCCAGTGGACTAACAAAACAGTCCACTCACTTTATAAATACAACAGTTAGTTTAAAATTTCAATTAAAATGTCTAAATAGAACTTTTTTATTTGATAGAGATTAAACATTTCTTAAAAGTACTGCTGATAATCAATTTCTGAGCTGTTTTTAGATCTCATCAAAACTGTTAGGGCACCAAGAAGGTTTAACTACACCAACCCACTCAAAAAGACATTATCTTTAAATAATAAATAATGAAGGTTTAAACCCTACCTTATTATGAGAAAAGATTTCAGTAAAAATAATTCTACATATACTTTACCAGGGGAAAAAATTAGTCTAAAAATTAACAATGTAATTTTATCTAAATGTAATTATACCTGAACAAACTGTAAGATTAAAATAATATTCTAAATTTGAAGCAACCCTCCACTACACAAAATTAGATATGTATTAACTTTAAGCAACCCTCCACTACAGAAAATTAGATACATATACTAGCCTTCCATTCCTGGCATTGCGGCTTCGAATTTGAAGAGTCTTCATCAATATTCCAGCCCACCCTTTTCCATACAATGAACAATGGCGATCAGAGGAAAAAAACTTAAAAGAGTTTTACTTCATTTCTAAGCTACACAATCTTATGCAAAATAATTTCCTAACCCTGACATAAATAGCAGAGCCTTAATCTTAATCTTAGACCTAAAATCAGGGTACCACCAAGTTCAAATCAATGCTCCAGCTACCTTCATGAGGTTGATGAATGAGGTACTTAAGCCGCTTATTAATTTTTGTGTGATTGTATATTTCGATGATATATTGGTTTTTAGTATAACATATGAGGAACATATTTCTCATCTCAAGCAAGTACTACAAGTGTTGAAGAAGAAGTTGCTTTTAAATGGGAAGAAGAGTGAGTTTGCAAGAAGTTGCTTTTATCTTGGACTCGTGGTGCAGAATGGTGAAACCAAGATTGAGGCCATTGTGGATTAACCAAAGCCCACATTTATTTCAGACATTAGGAGTTTTGTTGGGGCCATCCAAGCTCCTTTACATGTCATCACAGACGCTAGGAAATGTTTTCATTGAGTTACAGAACAGCAGTGTGCATTTGAAGAACTCAAGTACAAAATCAATCATGCACCTGTACTTGTTTTTCCCAATCTTCAGCAACCTTTTGTGCTTGACACTGATGCTATAAGAGTTGTTCTGTTGCAAGAAGAAGGGTTGTTCAAAGGCACTGTCCTAAACTATAGTACATATGACAAGAAGTTGTATGCTTTGGTCTCTTGCAGTGAAGAAGTGGAATCACTTTCTCATGGGCAAGGAAACAATAGCCCAAACAGATCATCGACCACTCCAATACTTGGAGGCACAAACAAAATCCAATAATCTCATCACTACAAGTGGATGAGATTCCTAAGACAGTTTCATTTGGTGATCAAATACAAATGGGGTGTGACTAACATGGTGGCTGATCAGTTGTCAAAACCAAGACTAGCACTTCTTTCAGTGGTTAGTACCCTTACTTTGTTGGAGCTATTTGCTAAGGAAGTTTCTATTGATGATAAGGATTCAGTGAGATATATCAGCAGACCTAGAGGGAAAGTGGCTAATTTTGAGCCAAATCTTGATTATTTCTTGAAGATGGGCTCTAAAGTGGGAAAGTTGTACATACCTAAGGAGAAGGTTGTTATTTATGCATGAGGCTCATACCTTGAGAGTTGCAGAACATTTTGGAGTTCTAAAACAGTTTAAAACCTTCAGCCTTATGTTTATTATGTTTATTGTCTCTATGTGCAGGAAGATTTGTTAAACTTCATTAGGCATAAGTAAGCCAACTACAAAGTGGGAAAGTTGTACATACCTAAGGAGAAGGTTGTTATTTATGCATGAGGCTCATACCTTGAGAGTTGCAGGACATTTTGGAGTATCTAAAACAGTTTAAAACCTTCAGCCTTATGTTTATTGTCCCTATGTGCAAGAAGATTTGTTAAACTTCATTAGGCATAAGTAAGCCAAGCAACCGGAAACTTGGAATACCAGCCTGGCAGCCACTACCCCTGGCTACTAGACCATGGGAGAGCGTCTCCAAAGATGGGCTCCTTTACAAAGGGGGTTAAGTTGTAGAACCTAAGGAGAAGGTTGTTATTTATGCATGAGGCTCAGTTGTAGAACCTAAGGAGAAGGTTGTTATTTATGCATGAGGCTCATACCTCGAGAGTTGAAGGACATTTTGGAGTATTCTAAAACAGTTTCAAACCTTCAGCGTTATATTTATTGGCCCTAAATGCAAGAAGATGTGTCAAAATTCATTAGGGGCAGCAAGTTATGTAGCATAAGTAAGACAACTAGACCATGCAAGAACATCTCCATGGATTTTAACCCTAAACAAACCTTATTAAACTCATTTGTTTACTTTTCCCCCAAAAAACAGGGCAATTTCTAATTCCTACTATTATTAGAAAAAACATTCCCCAATTTCTAAACCAAACTAACACTACAGTTTAGAATATGATCCGATGGAGCATCATTTAGGATTCCTCAGTTTCCATTGAATGATTATTTTGTGAAGCTTCCTGTTTTGGTTTAACGGTTACTTTCTGATGAGCTTCAGAGGCAGGCCCAATTACTATATGATACTCTTATATTTAGTTTCTGATAGGCCAAGGTGACTCCATAGGCGCTAGAAAGCCTAGAGTCTTTTTGTGTAGTGTTGGCCTTATACAGATTTGAGCATTGCTTTTGTTGTCTCTGCGTATTGTGCAGGATCGACCATCTGATATGTTATTTAACCCTAAACAAACCTTATTAAACTCATAGAAGTCTTCTTTCTGAAATGGCAGATTTAACCATAGGCCAGAAAAAATAATATAACCTTAGTCTTCTTTCTGAAATGGCAGGATTTAACCCTAAGCCAGAAAAATTAATATAACCTTAGTCTTCTTTCTGAAATGGCAGATTTAACCCTAAACTAGAAAAAATAATATAACCTTAGTCTTCTTTCTGAAATGGCAGAAATAGAAAAAGATTCAAAACACTGGAAAATGCATATCTCCACATTGGGGAAACTTCAACATGAATAAATTTCTAAATTAAAAATGATCAAGCTTTAAAACACTTAGAAAAACTCTAATCAGTATATTGGGGGAAATTTTATGCAGAAATTTGTAAACTAATAATCTAAAAAATTTGAGAGCATAGAAAATAAAATTCAAACAATAAAATTTAAAATCATACTTACCAAATGCATCCTGTCCCATTAGTCTGGTTTCATTCTATGGCTTTAATTCAAATTTCTTTACAATGCACTACTCACAAAAAGCATGTAAACAGACAGAGCACGGCGTGCCACATACAATCCAAGTTCAAAAAAAGAAACACAACACAAAATGCAAATGCAGAAACCAAAAGTCTCAAATCAAAAACCAAAATCATGAATTTAAAACCAAAACAGGATATGAAGTCAAAAAAAACAATGGAATATTTTACTGTAGTATTATGTATTTATAGAGCACGGCCAGGCCTCAACGGTTTGTTTATAGTCCGCTCCTCAACGGCTACTCCATTGGAGCTCTTTCATGCTTATCCTAACTAAGTATCTATGGAACAGCTATTATAAAATTAATATAAAATCCATTGGAGCTCTGTCATCCTTATCCTCTCCCTTCTATTTAAAATTAGAGTCCTTAGAATGAACTTGGTAGATGACCTTAATAGAACACTATGCAAGATGCTAGTACATCAAGTTTATTTATTAAATAGTTTTATTATTATGTTTATTATTTCATCTTACCAATTTTAAAATATATTTTTTTATTATATATTGTTAGAAGGATAATAAGATTCAATTTTACAATATATTGCTTAATAAGTTCTATTGTTATGTTAGCTATCTACTTTTGTTGTTGCTTCTAACTACTTATTATCTTGTTACTATCACATCTTCTCAATAATTGCTTTCATTCATATAATGTTAGATCTCTTCATTTATAAATAACTTCAAATGTTCCATGCTTTTGAGGAAATGTAACAACAAATGCATTATTTGATGTCATTGTACAACTATGGCACGTTGCTCAATTTGATATATTATTTTATGATGCGAACATACGTGACTACATATGCAAATACTTTGAGCCAATAAGATAGTGTCAACAATGATCTCGCATGGCATAGTTCAATAGGTTCTTTTATAACGTAAGCCCACATTCATGACCACATATACAAATATCTTAGGCCAATAAGATAGTCACACCTTGAGCCAAGTGAATTTGATATTTTTGACCTTAACTCAATCTAATAATATAGGACAAGATCTTATGTCCACTAAATGTCTCAAACACAAAATCAAAAATATTTTGGACATGAGAGCTTAAGTAAATCTGAGTTTATAAAAGCCTACATCCATAGGGAGCATTGGAGCATTCCATAGGTGAAGTTTGAATCTAGATGACCAAATAAATTAGGAAATTCGGCCATGTCAATCACAAGATACAATGGCTAAATTTTGTTACACTTTAAGGAATTAGGTTGTTTAGCCTTGAGCCATCAATCTTACATTGAATAATTTGCACCATAGATACTTGTCTAAAATTAACATACCGAGACTAAAATAACTTGACAACCTACCTTTAATTGGAAGTTTCTCCCTATTAATGCCCCATGACCTATGCACATGATATTGATGTAGTCTACACCATGATAAATCTGCGAGTGTCTTAAGTAGTAAAGCTTATGATAAAAATAAATAGATAAAATGGGTTTTTTTTGGGTTGCTTAGTTGGGGTGTTACAAATCATGAATATGAATTAACATCAATCTGCACAAATGTAATCTAAAATCATTTACCCAAAATTATTGTTCTAAATAAACATTAGTCTAAAGTCGTAATTTGAATTAACATTATGCCAAAACACATAATAAGATCAAATCTAAGATGTCAATTTATTAAAGCATGAATAATATAAACCAAGCATTTAGATTAATAATTGATCCATTTTTATCATAAAATCCTTAAAGTATTGTTCTAATACTAATATTAGCTGAAACAAAAAAACTACAAAGGATTACACATAATTCCCATCTATCTGTAATATCTTCACATTAGCTATGTTTTTTGTGCTGCAACATTGATTTGGAAATAAGGGAACAAGTATGTAGTAGAGAGTATTTGTAGGCTACAATTATAAGGAAAGGTGTCTCAACCTTGCATCCTAATGTGAAGAACACAAAAAATATAATTTTCAGGCTACATAATAGAAAAACTCAATTTTTGAGCTATAGAGGTTGTTTTTAGCCCCAAAAAATATTGGAACGAGTCATAACCAAAGCAAGTGGGTTATGGTAACATGGACTTGTTTGAGATCTACAATTTAAAAAAGGGGGCTCAATAAGCTTACTAGATCAAAAGTTATGGCCTCTAGAAGTTGGGCCTCCCACATAAAAAAATATAAGAACATCTGCGACACATAAGAGTTGTAAGAAGAAGTTACACTTGTTGACCAAATTATAATGTATGTTATAAGACGTTGTAAGGCATATTTGAATGGAGATAATGGAGCCAAAATGGAGCACCCAAGTTGGTGAGTTGATTATGATGAGCTTATATGACACACAAAATGATTATATTATATTTAGCTTAAGGATTCATCTTGGGATTAGGGTATTTAATTTTTGTTAGAAATTTGGGTGCCATATTTTAAAGGTGGTTTTATCTCATGCTTTTCTAACTACCATTTGATGGATTCATGTATTACTTCTCCTATTTATTGAGTGTTTGAGATGGAGATTTCATAGTGAGTTTTATAAGTATTGTTATGCTATAAGAATTACTCAAGATCTATTGTTGTTGATACTCTTGTAAAGGCTTAGACTCTACAAGTGTATTGTAACCATTTATTACTAAATAATATATTGAGTTTCTTTAGAGTGTGAGTTTTTCTCTCAAAAGAGTTTTTCCCACATAAATCACTATGTTATGGTATTTTATTTTTGTGTTTATTTCCTTATAACTATAAATGATTAATTTATTTTTTGCATACACCTCCACTCATATATTGGTGTAGGAAGCATATTCCACACCTCTTCTTCCTTTAATTTTGTATCAGAGCTTGATCACCTTAGATTTTAGGTGTTAGGGACAAGGGTTTTTTGTACTAATCTTAGATTGAGTGAGCTTGCATAGAAGGTTATCTTTTTGTAGGAAAAATGGAAAGTACATCAATAAACTTTAATAATATCAATTTCCAACAATAATTTAATTAATGCAACATTGGTAATATTTATTGTAAATAAATATATAAATCACTTATCTGTGAAGCACTGAGATGTTGTTATGTACGGCACTCGGAGGAGTAATCATAGGTCCTGACTATTCCCGACAAAGAGCACCCCCACAGGAACTGATTCTTACACATAACCAACTCTACCTCATGACACAAACAAACACAACCCTAGCGAGGACACTCCTGGGTGTACATTGTACCCTGAGTTGGACACACTATATGTGCTCCTTCTCCAAATGCTCAGTGCCAAGCCAATGACCCTAATCCTCACTCCTTTGTACCCTCTAATTCCTGTATACTTTTGCCTATATATTTTCCTAAGGTACTAGCACTATAGTTAAATAAATGTGGATGTAGCACTATCAATGTCATGCTATGAATTCATTTCACTTAACTTCATCTATAACTATTCTATTTCATAATTTTAGTTATTTTCAGTAACACTTTCTAATGTAATTTAATCACAAGTAGATTTAACATGAGATTTTTCTAGATTTAACAACCTAATCATAACTATATATACTTCTATATGAAATAGATCATGAATTTGAAATTAAGGAGTTAATTCAATTCTATTTACTAAATCCCCTAATAACTTTTCAATTTGGTCACTCATGTACTACTTAGTAAATAATATACATATCTCATACTATGCATTCACCCATCATTCACTATTATATTATAACTTACATCTTGTTGGTGATATTTCAGATTTTAAATTATTGAATGATCCCAACAAACACATCAATATCATTTGCTAACAACCATTGATCCATAATAAGCTTTGGTTAGAAAATCTAAGCTAAGATAACAACCAAATCATTTCATAAAACATAAACATGACAATATACCACATAACAAACCAAAGCTACACTTACGGGTTCAGAACCGAGTATAGTTGTTAGGTTATACTTTAGGTATCTCAGAACTGAGTGTAGCTACGAGGTGAGGTTCAAAACAATCCAAAGTGCATAGAAATAGATATAAAGCATTGTAAAGGTTTGTTACAAGAATTTCACAATATGACACATGATCACATCATGACACAAAAGTGATTCTACTAGTCAAGTGTCAATAACATATTAATCCCATCTTCATACATGGACTAGGTCCATTTTTATTGTTGTTGTAGGGATGCACAGTCCGTATCAATATTTATTTGTTATCGTCATCTTCTGAATAGTAGAGTCACTGAAGAATGAAAAACATAGAAAATGAGAGAGGAGACAAAAGTGACTTAGGAACACAACGTGGGAAAATGCCCCCAAGGCACCACACACAACAATTACAATAAGATAGAGGAGAGTAGAAGAATAGAGAAAAAAATAGAATAAGTGTCACAACAGAGGTGCTCTCCTTGTATCCTTGACCTTACAAGAGTATCAAGAGTCATCCAAGGAGACCTAAACAATATTTAACACAATATAGGAGAACACAACACAACACATACACATATACCTATATATTCATTTAAGAGGAGGCCAAAATTGTGAGCATATTTTGAAAGGTGCTCTATCAAGTGTGGTGAAATAGATGAGAGATTCATACCTATTTGATTTTCATTACCCGAGTAGTCACAGGATGCTTGTTTCATAAAATTACTTATATTTGAAATCGTCTGGTGCTTGCGGGGAGGTGAATCATTACCTTTTTCCACAAATGACTCACGCCTTGCTCTTTTCCTTTCTTTTGCTTTCTTATTCTTCTTTGTGTGATGAATAAACCCCTCTCGATGAAATGGGATGCTTTTCATCATCACAACTTTCTCTTGCTTCAAGTGATTACATGTAGGCTGCTCCATATGTGTATCATGTATAGTTTGGTTATCTCTTGATCCATAAAGGGATAATGGAGAAGGAACCTCATCATAGATACCTTATGCTCGTGGTCTAGGTAGATCTCCATTTATCATCTTATCTACTTCTATCATGCCAATTATTTCATTGTAATCAAGCTATTCATCTCCATGCTCTACTTCATTTTGTTGTTCTACCATATTATTATGCTTAGGGAAATGATTAGTGAATATTTGTAGATTTTGATTCAGAGGGGCCACTGACTTATTTACATTCGCATTCACACCAATCACTTTTATTATGTTAGAATCAATTAGGTCTTGAATTTCATGTTTAAGACGCATACATCTTTCAGTGTCCTACCTCGATGAACAACGATAATGACAATAGGGATTAGCATAAAATGAAGGTCCTTGCTTCTTTTTACTATCTAATGGATGAGAAGGAAGGAGCTTCAAAAGATTGTTGTTTACTCCTTGAGGCATTATCAAATGAAGAGAATTTGATAATGGAGTGAAATGTATTTGCTATTTCTTGAATTGAAATGCTGTTTGATTAGATATTGTAATGGTGGACACTTGTGATTGAAAGTTATTTGAATCTTGCCCATTGATCTTAATGAAATTCTTGTTATGCTTCTTAAATGAATTTTGAGATGTTTCAGTTGCGGATTGACCAATAGGAGCCAATGAGGTATGATTCTCATACTGACTAGCCAAAAGTTAGTGATGCACGGGCATCGTGCACCTACCAATTTTGGTTTTATTCATTTTTGTTGTTTTGGTCTTGTTAGTTTTACTTTATGAATAAGATGGATTTTGTCTTGTTCCTTGAAGCTCCTATCATTTTGTAAATTGGGAATTAAAATGAAAGTTTATGTCACCCAGAGTATCGTTGCAACTCCTGTCATCTGAGTGGCATGATCTTGGTTAGAAAGGGGGTTTTATATTTGTCAGTTGTTACACTACAGATAGATCAGAATAATTTGCTAATTGGTTGAATCGACAATTGGACAATCTTGGACAGTGGTTAGAGGACAACTGATAAAGCATCGTAGAAGCTAAAGAGACCATTTCAAAAAAGAATCCAAAAATAGGAAAAACACCTACATTCATTGTGAAAAGGCAGGAGGAAGAATAACGCCAACAACAGTTAAAAGGAAGAAGGATGGTTGAATAAGGGAGGAGGCTGCATGCCATTTGGAAACAGAGGTCATTTACAGTGAGGCCGAGAACAATCACAGAGCAACTGAAGCAAAAGAAAGGAAAAATGAGTTCAAAGAAGGTGGCCAATTAGATAAAGGTAGATAGTGAGGAGAGGCTGAAGGCCGAAAGGAGAAAAGAGAGGCCGATAAAAATACAGGAGGCTAAGTCTAGAAGAGGCCAAATATATATAGACAGAGGTGAGGCCATCAAGGAAGGAGGCAGATAAAAAGGGTCGATTTGGAGGGGTCGATAATCAGAAAATAAGAGGGTTGTAATCAGAGAGAGAAAAAGAGAAAAAGGTGAGCTGTGAAGAAGAAGAAGAGGTAGTGAAATAAAGGACTGATGGAGGCTAATCTATAGCATGTAATGCCCACCCTAGTGTGTGCCTTGTGTGCTTTTGATTCATGTGTTATATGTTGTTCTGAGTGTTTATCATTGTATTATGTGATTATTATGCTTTGATGCATTGCACCGAACTTGTCGATGAGGTATATGGTGCCATCGAGGGGTTCTAAGGGTGTATTCTACATGAACATTGAGGTGTTTCCAATGGTGTTTTGCTTTATTATTTGGCTTTCCAACTATGCATTATGAATTGCATACGTTGTGTTCATGTGTGTTAGATTATTGTAGTGCTTCAGCTTCATTGTTTTCAATTGTGTAATATGTTGGATTGATGTGATGTCTTCAGTATGATTGTGTTAGTTGATTTATGCATATATGAATTTATGATGTCAATTGATTGTCGACCCATGTTTATGATGCTTATGCAATATTATGCCACGTTGGGTATTATGATGTGCTTTGGCTATTTTATGTATGGAGCAGGTATGCCTGATGGTTTACTTGAGTGTGTAGGTAATTACAGGTGTTAACTAATGTGGGAAATGTGGAGAAGGTTGACATGGGATGCTAAGCCATCTCTGTAACACCCAGTTTTGTATTCACCCTAAAAACTAAGTTTTAACCAAAGGTAATATATTTTTTTTTCTTTGAAGGTATAAGACAGAAAAGTAATTTGTTTTCTAATTTTTATAAACGAGCAATTCATCCATCGACTAAAAATAATCATGAAATTATAGCTCATACAAAAGGATATAATCATCTACAGCATTAAACAATATGTTGTCAAAAGTTACTTAGAACAATTCCAAAATAGGAACTTACCAATGTCACTGCATCTCGATTGTCGACCATCCAAATTCAAGTCTCGGCAATCCTCAAGAATAAAGAAGAGAAAGTATCTTCAAGGAGCTTAACCTCCAACCACAGATCGTCGGTCTCCCACACTCCTTCCTAACCGAAAGTGGCCCTACCCTACTCAAGAGGATAGACTTAGGATAACCAATGGTGTTTGCCATCTGAGTTCTGGTGTTGTGACCTATGTGACTTGTTATCATGCAATCCCCTAGATACCGTCTAGTCAAGCATGACCACTCCACAAGCTACGCCATCCAGTCACAGTGAACTATCAATGCACTTGAGGCTCATGCATTACCTTGGCCAAAGGATTTGAATTTTAATTAGTGTTGTACCAATACAAGTAATACATTCACCCACCCCAACTCGACTCGAATGGATTGCAATCCTACAAATTCCTATAAATAAGTTCAATACAACGACCTCGATAACCTCAAGGTGTTTAAAATTTATCATGAATTAATGCATGGCAACGAGGTTTATTTTCTCTCTACTTAGCTCATGGAAACATTTTCATCTACATGAAAAGAAGAATGCATTCCTAGCTTATCGATCATTCAGATAATGCTATACGTTGTTGTAACGATCTCTAAGTTAGCCCATTGTTTAAATTATCCACTCTAGAGTGGACACTAAACTCAACTTTGTTGTTTCAGAAGGAAATTACTATAAACCAAATTATAGAATATAAATATTCGAAGTCCCTAAGTTTAAAATTAAACATTCTAAAGAATCTTCTTTGACTATCAAATCTTCGACATAGCTTCATCTTTGTCAACCTAAGCATTTATAAACCCTATCTTGTTGTTTCTACTAGCAAGAAGATTGCTTGCAAGTCTATGTTAAATACTTGACAAAAGACTCATTACATTGTTCTAAAACTTCATTATTTAAACTTGTATAGCTGCAATGACCAAAAGGTAAGTCTATCCCTTCTCTCGGGAACACTATAGTTTGAATACTTTAAAAGCAAAAGAGTTACCTTCAAAAGCAAATAGTCTAAAGCTTGTTATTATTCACAGCTAGGTTAATAATTTCACCATGGTCGACTGACCATTTTTTAGCCCAAAAAAAGAGGATGACTGTGAAGTCTTGCATGTTATGACTTACACTTCTCACTATTGATATTCCTTTATCGATGGTTGTCACAAACAAATCTTTTACTCTAATACTAGCTGACTTTTAATCTTGACAAAGCCAAGCAATGGTATTCAACTGCCTAAAAGAGATCTCATTCTATGTCAACAAAGGTTATGCCACAGCGGCTTGTATTAGCTGTGAGATGTTTTACGACCAAACACTAGTCTCTAATGCACATAACACAACCAAATAAACTCCTTTAGAAAACATTACAATGATTTTAGAAGTGCGACTGTGGTGCGGTGCAGTGCAGGAGATAAAACATTGATTCTGTTTAGATAGTGATAAAACACACTGGTTACAGATGGTAATTACTCACACCTTGCATCTTTAAGCAAAACTAAGTTCTTTCAAAATGCAAGAAAAGACATTACTTATCACAACATAACTGAAAACTACGACTGCGCAAAGATGAGGTGAAGAGAACCTGAAGTTATTCTCCAGTGTCTGCTTATAGACTGGTCCAAGGTGTTCGATCTTCCCTTCATCGTTCACCTTGTTGCTCCTTGCTCAGTCTTGTCCCGCTTCTCCTTAGTTTTCTCTCTTCAAAAACTAACTCTTACTACCCCCTCCATCCCATCTAACTATGAAGGATAACTATCTCCTCCACCTACAAGACCATGCCTATAGATAAGGGTAACTACCTGGCATGCAAAAACATTCTTCTCTTAACGAGACCACAACTAGAAAATGGTTTGGTCATTCCACTCCTCCATAATTATTCTCCATAGTGGAGTTCCATACTTGGCGAGGTGGCAGTTTCTAGATTTAACAACCCATCCCACTTCTCATTAACTGTTATGAGTATAAAACAAAAGCAAACATTATAATAAAGGCTAGGCCAACGACTAACTTGAGGTTTAAAGCTTGAAAGCAAAAGACTATTCAAAATAAAAGACATCTTAGAAAGAGCTTAAGTGTGTCCCTCTCAAGCTTATGCCCGATTACTAACATCACTAAAGAATAAAGGAATTTATCTCAAAATGACACTTTAAATATAACTAACAATAATATTATATGTTCCAATACCAAACGACCAAGGGTACTACACACCATGGTCTCTAGATTTAAAACATTATTTAAACCCTTTAATATTCGATAATAGCCTAATAAAGAACAATTCAACATCCGTCAAATTTTGCAAGGAGACGTTTACGTCATACGCTTGTAGAGTTTTACGACAATAACAATGAATTGAGCACAAACACAAAACAAGGCTTGGGATTGACTTACGCACAACTTTTGACTTTTGCACCGAACCAATAACAAGACACGACTTACAACTTGACCATAAGTATATACATACATTTACATATAAACAATATATCAGTCATTCATATTTGACGACATGATTCAGAGTATTACGACACTGATGCTGATTTCCCATACTCAATATGATGACTTACGAAAGGAGAAATACCTATTCTTGCAAACCTTGACATCTCAACTAAGATTGACTTAGCCTGAGCTCAAAGCTTAACTCAAAGCATCTAGGTTTGTCTACCTAATATTTGTTTTCAGTGGAAAGCACCCATGGGTTATTCTAGAGTCTATTCTCTCTTTCTCAAAGATACTTTCTCTTCTTCTTTCTTCATGGCAAATATGTTCCATTTATTCATGTCTTTGACAATCTCACATACAATTTGTGGTCAGAGTACCAATGTTCTAATCAAAACATATTTATATCAAATCATTTCATTTTCATATCGAAAGACATTTTAATTCATAACATCAAATTGATCATAATCAAGTAGATTCCATAATTTCATAAAATTAACATTTTCTATTCATATCATCAGTTCCTATGATGTTAAAACATATCCACATAACTATACTATTTAAGAAAAAGTAAATAGTTATTATTGAATCCAAAAAGGGGATGTAACAATCTCACCCTTATCCTTGTGGAAACCCGTGATGTGTGTTTGGTATCATTTGCGTGTGTTTCCTTAGCATTATTGCACTTTATTTTAAAATGTTTCGAAAAACATGTTTTCCGTGTTTTCAGATTTAATTAATGATTTTAATTTTGAAATTGCTATTTTTTCTTTATCAAAAATGTTTGTTGCATCATTATATGCTTGTGGAACAAATTTGAGTGATTTCAGTTTAATTATGAAATTTGATATTTTTCCATAAAAACGTAGAAATTGTGTTAAATGAGGAAACAAAATGCCTAGTATGGCATGTTTGTACTTTTCAGAATGAGATTGAGTTAAATGGCAATAACTTGTTTGGAATAGTTGAGTTCATTTGACTAACTATTTCCCTATCTATTTGAGTGAATTATTTGGTTGTTTTAAGTGAAAAAGGGTTTATTAATGTGTTATTTGAAATGCCTATTTGATTTGCAAAAGAGACATTCAATTATTTAATTGTTGAATTAAATTAATTCAATGATTTAGTTGTGCAAAGGCTATAATTTTGAATTGTTTGATTAAATCACTAAAAGGATTAATTTATTACCAAAAAAGGAATAGTGTCTTTGGAGGAATAAAAGGAAAAAGACATGTATTTTTCATTATTATTTTTCTCTCCAAAATTTGCTATCCTTTGTTTGAAACCCTCTTGCTTGAAAAATGGATATCTAATTGCTTGGAAGGGAGTTTTGCTTGGAATTGCTTGGAGTTTGGATTGGATTCAGGAGCTTGGTGTTTGCTTGTTGTGTGTGGATTGAATCTGACATTGAACCTCATTCTTTTCCTTGGATTTTCCTTGTATTGGAAGATAAGTTTCTCCAATATTCTCATTTAAATTGTTTTATTTTGTTTCCTTCATGCCACACCATCTAGAATGGTTGAAGATGGCTTTGCTTAGTTGTAGGAAGCTTAGAAAATTTATTTCAGCTGTGTATGCTTTTACTTTTATGTATTTTCATTTTTGGAAACATGAAAATATAGACAAAACCCTAGCAAATTTTCTGTGGAAATCCCCAACTCATTTTTATTGCATATATTGGTTGTTGGGCATGTTATCTATGATGGGTAGTTGTCAGATCATCCATAGCTATTGAAAAACAAAAGTTAGAAAATTGGTCAAACTGTGGTCAAGGTGCCAAAGAGAGCTCCAATGGATTTTTTAGGGCCTTATGGATATTTTGCACTTCTAGAAAACATGAAAATTGAATTCTATGCATTTCCTTTATGATTTTCTTTGAGGGATGAGTTGACTCCTTCATATTATGTAATTCTACATCTTGTGAGACTATGTCGTGTTTTGGGACATTTTGATGCATTGAAATATGTGCCACTTATTTCCCTATTTTTGAAAACCTAAAAATTGCTTTATATGAATTTCCTTGATGTTTCAATTTTTGGGATGAGTTGTCTCCCAATTAGAATGGTATTTTGTATTTTTTGAGAATATGTTGTGTTTTTTTCAAATTGTGATTTTGTCACCTCCAAATTCGTGCCATGCCCAATTGGTCAAATTGGTGCTATGGGTGTTTAGGAAGAGGTTTAGGGTAGGAAAGGAGTGGCTCCCATTGTGCGCCACGACCCAAAGAGGTGATTGGAATTTATCGAATGGAATTTTTAATCAAGAATAACATTTAAACACATTGGGTAATAAAATTTAATAATAAGATCATCTACACCAAACTGCATGTGCTGGTGAAGTGTCCACCTTGCTTGGGTTTGGGTGTAAAGAGCAATCTTTGGTGTAGTGTCTAGTTTCTATGAGGATTTGATGCCCTCATGTTCTACCGCGAGGTGAGTATTGTCCTCATTTGACACTCCTTTTCCTAACTACCTAGGTCTCTCTTCCTTCTTCAATCGTCAGAGTTTGACTCGACGTGTGATGTTTACCATGTGATTGCATGTGCATTGTGATGCCTGATTTATGCTTGTATGTGTCTATGATGGACTGTGAATTATGCCTCATTTGGCATGCATTAAAGGTGTGATTATTTCCCTTATGCTTGAATGTTGTGATGTCACTTTATTATGCTTGGCAAGTGTGCCATGTATTGTTTATATGCATTATATTGGTGATGTTTACCATGTGTTGTTTATATACATTGTATTGGTAGTTGTGCAATGTGTGTTGTGTGCATTGATTGGCGTGTATGCCATATGTTTCTATGTATACCCTAGATGTGTGAGATGCTCTTAGCAGGTTTGCCATGATCACCTTCTCCGTAGCTCGGGGTTTGCCTGGAGTTGCATAGACATCTATTGTACTCGACAATGGTAATATGGTTGGAAGGCGAGCAACATTTCCCCATTTGTCCTTCATGATGATCTTCAGGTGCTAGATGGATTCCTTGATCTTTTTGTAGGTGGTTTACCTTGTGCTTTATGCCTTGTTGCACCTTGGAGAGCATGTTGGTTTTGGGTGGTTTATGCACTTGTATTTTATCATTATTGATTATTGTAACCTCTGTAATGTAGGTCTTTTGAGACCCTTGTAATAAGATGTAATAAATTCTTTGAGTGTATTTATGATGTTGGGTATGATTCATCTATGTTTAGTATGAAGCCCTTCGAATATTGTAATTATCGGATATCGTCTTGTATTTTTCCACGCCTTGGTTTGTGAGGACGTTGGCATTTTTGATAGATTTTACATGTTAGAATCTAGCTATGTTAGCATGTTTAGACTCAGTTATTTGATGTTTATGGATATGCTTGTGTTGGATCATATTCATCGCACATAGGTGGTGAGGATCCTATCTTTTCTTTTGGCATGTGTCGACGTTGGTGTCAAACATGCATAGCCTTTTGTATCGCTTTTGTCCTTTTTGACCTAAGGACATAATTGGTTTGACAACTTAATATTTTTGGTTAAAATGAATCATCTTTGGCATTGATTATTGTTTTTAGCCTTGTATGTGTTTTGGTGTCATTTCCATATTCACTCTTGGATTATTCCCTCCTTTGCATTGGGATGTGTGCCTTTACATGAGTTTGACTAGTGACCATTCTAGTTGGTTGAGGAATCATACCTCCTAGTTGGACTATCCCATGGGTGAGTGTTACCCTTGTGTTTGGGATGTCTTGTGTCATCATGGAATAGAATGAGGTGGATGTCACCCTCATCCTACTCTATGTGTTCACGAGGGAGCGAGGTCGTGGACATGTATCTGATCCTCGTCATGGAGTGATCTCCACCTCTCTCTTGGTCATTGTGGTGAGTTGTCACATGATGAGTGAAGTCTTCCGCTTGTGCCACCTTGCATTGTGCAATGGTGATGTCTTTTTAGGTGTTGTTGTACATGTTGCAACACCTTGTGTGTGCGTGAGCGCAATGTGACATGTAAATGTTGCACTTGCAAATGTGAAAAATTTGTTGGTTTGGTGTTTGTTTGGCTAATGTCCTATGTGAAAGCTTGGGGCATTACATAACAGGCCAATAGCAGGAGGAAAGGAAAAGTAAGGAGGGAACGGTAGGAGGTGGTTCAGGTTATGGTAGATTAGAGGAGGCCGATAGTTCTAGGCCCATGTGATATGTAATGTCATGTTATGATAATGATATAGAATAGTTGGAAAGATGTTGTTGAATAGTGTCTTGTGCTTTCATTGTTAATAAAATATACATAATCATACTTCCTATCATTCTTGGTATTCGATGGTGAAGATTGTAGAAAAATCATGTTTGATTGTGGATCATGTGTATTATCCGATTTAATAGGTTCCTGTATTTGTGTGGGTGCTATTTGAGATGTCTATCACTAGTTTACAATCTGAGAATACTTTTCTCTAGAATGGCATATGTTCTACTATATAATGGTAATGCTTCCATTACTGCTAGTTCCTATCACCATCGTGACAATAAGTCTGTATAAAACTAGTTGAGGTTAAGAGACTAGGTAGAAGTAAATGGTGAGTATAAGTGAGAAACAAAACATGAGCATTGAATTTAATTTCTCATGCTATCAGATTGGTATCAGAGTGCAGAAAGATTTGGGTTTGAATGTTGAATGTGTATTTGATCTCTGTTGAAGTTTGTGTGTTGTAGTGTTTTTGCTGATTGACAAGGCAAATTGGAGAGAAAGAAGCCTAGGTGAGGTGACTGGAAGATGAAAGAAGAAAGATGAAAGATGCAAATTTTGAAAGGGAGCTAGCAACATTGAAAAGAGACTTAAAAGAGTATATGATTGCAAGGCAGCAATTTCTTGAGGAAGAGAGCCAAGAATATTTTTGGGTATGGCCAATGGAAAAGAAAGTAAAGTGGCCTGTAAAATTGATAATGGAGAAAAGAAAAAGGCAGAGCATAAATGCCTTACGAAGAGTAGATGAGGATGGAAAGAGTACCCATAGAAGATGTGATAGCAGAGAGTTGCCATTTTCAGAGCAACATGGATCAAAAGAGGTCAAAGAAGTTCTCATAGTGGAGGACTTAAAGGAAAGAAGAGAGAAAGAGGAAGTGCAGCAGAAAGCACTTGAAGCAGAAAGTGATGAAGAGAGAAGAATGTCCAGGAAGAGGGCATTAATTGGGACTTTGTGGTCTCTTATTTTGTTTACTAATATTGTGTTTGCAAATGTATATGCAGGTATGAAGTATGCCATAGGGAAGGTCAATAATGAGGCCTTGAAGATGATGAGAGATGGGGCAAGAATAGATCACGAAGAGCGAGTGGAAGATGAGAATGAGAGAAGGTTGGTTACAACTGAGTGTCAAGAAGAGTTTACAGCAGTGGTACAATGTAGAGTACCTGAGAATGAAGAAGAGTCTGATGCTGAAGAGCTCTAGTTTGATGATGAAGATGAGAGGGCAGCTCCTGAATTTCTTGATGCCTTAGAAGAGGTTATAGAAGTGGAGCAAGATGTTGATGGAGAAAAAAAGTTGAAAAGCCAAGAAACTAGAAGTGGATGCAAATTGGGGCAGCAAGTTATTGCCCATAAGGATGATGTAAAAATGTTGTTTTTGATTTTGTATATCAAAGCAAGAGTGTGAATGAACAAGTTAATAAAAAGAAAGAGAAAGTGATGGATCATGGGTACATAATCCCATGTTGGAAAAAGGAAAAGATTGGTGAGGGGCAGCAGTTAAAATGTAAAGAAGCAGGTTCTTTTGATTGTGTTTATGCTAACAAGCAAGTGCAAGGAATGAGAGTTGTGCAGATGAATAAGAGGCAGCCAAATGGGAGGATAACTTGGCCAGCAAGGAGGCCTAGGGAAGATGATTGGAGGCTAAAAATAGAGTAAGGATTGATAAGCGCAAGTGCAACTATGAAGGGACAACAATCCAATAATAAAGTGTGGGTGGTGAAGCAAGCAGCACCAAATAGTTGTGTTGAAGAGAAGACAATGCTCAAGAGTTGGAGGCATGAAGAAGAGAACCAACCCCATGAACAAGAAATCCTAATAATGGATGAAAAGGAAGATACAAGAGGTGAAGAAGGGGTCAAGGAGAAAAGGACCAAGATGAACCCAATAGAAAATGGGAAAGGAAAAGGTGAAGCAAATGAAGAGGATGGAACACATTTGAGAGCCGATTGCCTAGAGGTTACAAAGGAAGGTAAGCAAGCTGAGTTAATCAATGATACTTTTGAATTTTTTGTTAATTTTGTTGAAGGGGAAGATAAGGAAAAGTTGAGCAAGGTGATAGGTGAGCAATCTACTTTTGATGGTGAAGAATATGAGGATTTGAATGAAATGTATAAATATTAGAAGAAAATGTGGAGGATTATGGATGGGAAAGAGATGAGGAGGAGTAAATACCAAAACAAGCAAGAAGGTAAGAAAAGGCAAATTGGAGAGTGTAGAATGAACAAACTTAAGTGTAGATACAAGGAGAAGTTGAATTAAAGTCATGCACAACAAAAGAGGACAGCAGTAGCATTTGAGAATGCAGATTTGGAAATGGGAATAGTAGCTAATAATGGAGGTAATGTTGAAACAACAGTATGCAAGGAGGAAGAGGATAAGCAAAAGTGTGAGGAAGGCATTGTAGACATGAGGAAAGAAGCAGATCATTGGATTGTTGCTGAGAAAGAGGCATATTTAGCAAAAAAATTAATGTGTTGGGGTGTATATAATGAAGCTAAGAATGGTCCAATGTTGCAGCAGTTGGCTATGGATGATAATTGGCTAGAAAATCTGTTAAGTAAGGAGGTAGGAAGTACAAATGTAATGAAGTATGCAACTGAATCAGGGTTGGTATGTAGAGATGTGGAATGAGTAAACTTGAAGGTTTTAAAATCTTTAAGGACTGGTTAAGCAAGAATAGAAAGAGAAGGATGAAGGGGGAAATGTTGTCATGAGTGGAGAATTGAATAATCAACTGCAATATAGGAGGAATGTAGTAGCAGTAGCATCAAAATGTTCAAAGAAATGAAAGAAAGATTAGGAAAGTTTGAACCACATGTACAGGAGCACATGATCTTTTGTTCTTGGGGAGTTTGATGCAGGGGCATCATGCACCTACCAATTTTGGTTTTATTTATTTTTGTTGTTTTGGTCTTGTTAGTTTTACTTTATGAATAAGCTAGATTATGTCTTGTCCTTGAAGCTCCTATCATTTTGTAAATTGGGAATTAAAAAGAAAGTTTCTATCACCAAGAGTATCATTGCAGCTCCTGTCATCTGGGCACCAAGATCTTGGTTAGATAGGGGATTTTATATTTGTCAACCATTACATTGTAGATAGATCAGAATAATTTGCTAATTGGGTGAATCGAAAGTTGGACAATAGTTAGAGGACAACTGATAAATCCTCATAGAAGCTGAAGAGACCATTTCAAAAAAGAATCCAAAAATAGGAAAAACACCTACATTCGCTATGAAAACATAGGAGGAAGAAATAATGCCAGCAGTAGTTAAAAGGAAGAAGGACGGTTGAAGAAGGGAGGAGGCCGCATGCCATTCAGAAACAAAGGCCATTTATAGTGAGGCTGAGAACAATCACAGAGCGGCTGAAGCAGAAGAAAGGAAAAACAAGTTCAAAGAAGGTGGCCAATTAGATAGAGGCCGATAGTGAGGAGAGGCCGAAGGTGGAAAGGAGAAAAGAGAGGCCAATAAAAATAAAGGAGGCTGAGTCTAGAAGAGGTCGGATATATATCGACAGAGGTGAGGCCGTCAAGGAGGGAGGTAGATAAAAAGGGCCGATTCAAAGGGGCCAATAATCAGAAAATAAGAGGGTCGTAATCAGAGAGAGAAAAAGAGAAAAAGGCGAGTCGTGAAGAAGAAGAAGAGGCAATGAAATAAAGGATTGATGGAGGTCAATCTATAGCAGGGTGATAGCAGGAGGAAAGGAAAAGTAAGGAGGGAATGACATGAGGTGATTCGGGTTATGGTAGATTAGAGGAGGCCAATAGTTCTAGGCCCATGTGATATGTAATGTCATGTTATGATAAGGATATAGAATAGTTGGAAATCTGTTGTTGAATAGTGTCTTGTGCTTTCATTGTTAATAAAATATACATAATCATACTTCCTGTCATTCTTGGTATTCGATGGTGAAGATTGTAGAAAAGCCTTGTTTGATTGTGGATCATGTTTATTATCTGATTTAATAGGTTCCTATATCTGTGTGGGTGCTATTTGAGATGCTGTCACT
This sequence comes from Cunninghamia lanceolata, assembly GCA_027924645.1. Lineage (NCBI taxonomy): Eukaryota > Viridiplantae > Streptophyta > Pinopsida > Cupressales > Cupressaceae > Cunninghamia > Cunninghamia lanceolata. The sequence goes on from BSBN01001049.1 coordinate 127,682, forward strand.
AGTTTACAATCTGAAAATACTTTTCTATACAGCGGTGTATGTTCTGCTATATAATGGTAATCTTTTCCATTACTGCTGGTTCCTGTCACCATTGTGATAGTAAGTCTGTATAAAACTAGTTGAGGTTAAGAGACCAGGTAGAAGTAAATGGTGAGTATAAGTGAGAAACAAAGCATGAGCATTGAATTTAATTTCTTGTGCTATCATTTAGTAATCTTAGAGAGTTGTGCATAGATGTTGGAAAGAACTATACTTCATCAAAAGTATCTTATCACATATGTTCAATTGCAGATTCATAATGAATACTTTTTGAACATCCACATCTATAATCTGATATTGAATTTTAGCAAAGAGAGCTTCATATCGACTGATGAATTCCATTAGTTTCTCTTTTAGACCTTGTTTACAATGGACCAAATCAATCAATGAGATAGTAGGTCCAATGTTTTCTTAGAAATATTGCAAGAATTGATCAACTAACTATAAGAAGGAATGTATTGAATTAGGAGGTAGAGAGCAAAACCATTCCAAAGTGGTATCTTTGAGAGATCGAGGAAAGAGTTTTTCTAACAATGCCTCGTCAAAGAAGAAATCACTACACATTGTTGTGACTGTTACCACATGAGTATTAGGATCACCTTTACCACTATACTTTTCAAAGCGAGGAGTCTCAAATTTGTCAGGCATTTCAACTCTTAAGATTGTGTACTTGATAAGGACTATGAGCATGATATGTTGGTAAGGTGCGATGAGAGGAGCTAGTTATGATCCACTATGTGGGCCAGTCCATGGAGCATATCAACACATTCTCGTCCTTCTTGCAATAGTCCTCTTATACCATCAACAATAAGTATCACTTCTTGAGCTAGATGTGTGTTGGTAAATAGATTTGTCACTACATATTTGAATGTGACTCATCGAATGAGTAGCAACAAATGTTCCAACAATTGAAGAAGTTGTTACCGGATTAATAGATTTCCTCTGTGTTTGAGAGGGGCAACTCCCTCATATGATGGGGGTATTTGTAGTTTTTGTGTACTTTTAACCTGAAAGTATAAGGAGGAAAAGGAAAACTAACAACAAAAATGATTTACTAAAACCCTAATAGCAGACAAATGAATACTGGTTTAGATTTCACAAACTCAGGGAGAATTATGTAGGGATTTCACCACAGGCATTAGAAACTACGTTCCTAAACCTATATGATGAATTGCACAACAATAAATTCTAATATACAATGATTATGAAAAGGAGATGACAAATCTCAACATACGAAGAGACATGTTTCTCCAACACATTCAAATCGAGATACCAAGATATGATTTTGTTTCATTACATCAATTGCACGGTTTATACACATGCTTCAAAAGATGACCAATGATTCATATGATGACACATAGGTATTACTCATTTAACATACGAGAAATCAGTAACAATAACTCAGAGGTACAGTGGAACACATGAACCAAATGCTCTCTTTATTATCTTTGTGAAATTATACAATTTCAAGAAGCCTTTATGTATAAAGTATTAGATCAAAGGTCTCTAAAAAATCTTATCCATAAGTTCCCTTGTAAAAGTCTCTTACAAAAAGTCCCCCTCATAAGAGTCTCTTGAAAAGTCCCCTTACATATGAAATAGTCTTGTATTTATAGTCTTTTTCCCATAACCACCTTGTAACTACTTCCTAACTACTTTATAACTACCATTTTTGAAATACAATAATTTAAAAATAATCTTTATTAGAGTTAGATTTTACCTAACTTTTTCGGAAACAAGCTCATTTTCTAACCCACAATTACAACATGTGACATAAGTCACTTTCGAGTTGTGAACTTCACTAGGTTACTTTCCATCTCCATTTTCTCCATTTCGATGGTCAAACCTTGTTAGATCTTTCCAAATCCTCTAAATACCTGAACCTTAGACTCCTGTGTCTATGCATTTGAAATATGGACTCTAAAAATAGTATATCTTCCACTAACAACATTAGAATGAAGAGATATACTGAAACACATTTTCCTGCTGCAATTAAAATCATAAAATGTCATTGCCATCCATTACTCACCTCAATCTCACAACATTATGTAGAGAGGGCTAGTTGAAGGAAATCCTACACATTTTGCTTACTTCACATACCCTATGAATTGGTAGAAATGCTTGGTCTTTACACCTTATTGGACAAAAATGTTTCCTTTAACTACTTGTGTATTTGCTTCAATTCATTGATATTGATCTGACATAGAGTATCTCTGTATCTCATGAAGAAGAAAGGTTTTCTCAAGCAATTTTCTAGCAGGGTGTTGATCCTTGTTTTCCTTAACATGGGGCTTGCATCGATGACAAACTGCAATAGGCATTTGTGTCCTTCACAATAGCTATGCAATCTTTAACATTTACTTTACCCTATATTGTCCTTCGTAATAACCTTGATAATTTGCGAGTCCATTGAGAAGAGCATTATACATAATGAGATCAAGATTACAACTTTCATGAACCATTTCATTGGAAAGTTTAAGTGCATAGCCGATCTTTTTCACTTTCAACAATCCACATATCAGTGTTCTATAACTGATGGCTTTAGGGTCACACCCAAAGCAATGAAAAATGTAATACTCAGTTACAAAAGAAAGTTTCTAATGCCCATTTAACAGATCCATTTTGTACACATACCATTATCACGACATTCTACATTATGTCAAGCAATTTACATGCCTTCTCTTTTCAAACCACGCCTTCCACAATGAATCCATCTTGTACATATCTTTCAACCATTTCTTTTTGTGAGAAAATGCCTCTATTGAGGAAATATGCCAACAGTTTTACATGCTTTCACCACGTTTCATCATTTCATTTCATAGGTAATGAGCATATGCCTACATATAACATTTCTTGCTATGGCCTCTTTAACAAATCTATTTCAATACTATTGTTGTAAGAGCTCTTTCTTTGACATGGGAATGTAGAAATACTGATAGAGATTATGGATGAATTTATGCTCACTAAATGTATTCACTTGAAATCTTCTAAAGCCTATTCATCGAACCCATTTTGTGAATTTCTTGCAATTGTGGCAGTCTATGAGATAACAATCTCTTTTGATATGGCTAGGCTTAAATCACACACTCTAAGTTTTGACTGCTTAGGCGGCATGTGGGCCTGCTCATTTTGTGGACGTCCATTTCCATCTCTGAACCATCACCGTTAACTCCAGTTCAAATTCGGTTCCCATGCAAGAGTTTAGTAGATGCCTTAAAGTATTTGATTTCCAAAAAAGAAAGGAGATGACATGCCCGTGCATCATACAAAAACATGGGCATCCTCACGAGATCAATTTACATTTGCCATAGCCTATGCTGAAATGGGAGCTTTGGAACACGGTATGCATATTTGTGAAAGCAAAAAGGATAGAGGAATTTTGTCAGATGTTGTAGATGGAAATGCTCTGGTAGACATGTATGTGAAATGTGGAATCAAAGAGAGGGCACATGAACTATTTGATCGAATGCCTCAAAGAAATGTGGTCTCATGGAATACCATGATTGCTAGATACACATAAAATGGATTTATTGAAAAGGGTTTAGAAACTTTCAAGCAAATGCTATTGGCAGGTGTAAATCCAAATTTTGTAACCTTCGCCAACATCCTCCCTACCTGTGCCAAAATGGGAGCTGTGGAACAAGGTATGGACTTCCATCAAAGGATAAAGTATAGAGGAATTTTGTCAGATATTGTAGTCGCTAATGTATGCAAAGTGTGTAGGCATAGACAAGGCACGTGAACTGTTTGACAAAATGCATCAAAGAAATGTGGTCTTGGAATGCCATGATTGTAGGATATGCACAAAATAGATTTGTTGACAAGGCTTTAGAAAGTTTTAAGCAAATGAAATTAGCAGTTGTGAAGCCACTATCCTCCTTGCCTGTGCCAAAATGGGATCTTTGGAGCACAGTATGGACATCCATCAAAGCATAATGGTCAAGGAGAGTAGTAAAGGTAGCAAATCACAAAGCAAAGTAAGTGAACAAAAGATCTAGACACCTCCAATGGTTACCCAAGTGCTCGCAATATTAGCCAAATTAAGGCAACCATACTAAGGGACAAAGTTGTCCCCTATAAAAGGTTGAGGAAAGCAATTTCTTAGCGTCCAACAAACTTCATGGACACTCGATGTGAAGCACAAGCAATTGCTAGTGAGAAAAGTGATCTAAAGAGAGAAGAAAGCAGAGAGCACTAAGGAGATGAGTACAAAGAATAGAAATCAAGAAAAAAACTAACTAGAATCAACATTTACACCTATAGAAATCACAATAAATGTCACTTCTATCCGCTTTTCTTCTCTTCTCATACACCCACAGGTTCTACAATAGTGGGTTTGGCCCTTATTGGTTTCATTACACCTGTCACATCCATTTCTACCACTTCTGTTGTTGGATGCGCATATCCTCAATCCTTATCTTCCCAATTTGCCTTTCAACCTAACATCCTTCCATTGGAGTGACATGCCCTCAAACCTTGGGTTTAACCCAACCACCATACACTTAGTCTCAATCTCTCCAATCCCCTCTATATTCCCAACCTCCCACATCTTCTCATTAGATGATTTGATACCATTCTTCAACCTTACTTCTAGTGTTTGACTTGCCAATGTCCCTACTTTAATAAGTGATCCAAAACCTATGCTCAAATAATGCAATGATTAAAAGATGAGGCTAATGAGAAGAAGCAAAAGGATAAAGACATTGATGGCAAGCATCATGCAAGAAAGAGAACAACAATATCGGATGAGTAGAGATAAACCTTACTCTTTGCACATGTCATTCCCATAGTGATCAAGCCCGTGGAACAAATGAAAATGATGGACTACCAAGTATTAGACCTAGGAATTGGCATGGAGCATGCTAGGGAGTGGACAAAGTAGAGTTGATGCAAGAAAGGCCCAAGATGGTGGCCACATATTATTTGGCTATGGAGAAAAGACTACAAAAGGTAGATGTTGAGTTACAATTGGAAACTCAAACTTTTCATAATGTTGTTGTAAGAGCTAAGTCCTTGCAAAAAGAGTTGAATAACATGCAAAAAATCACTTGGGCTAGGTCCTTAGATCATGGTTAGTAAAGTAAAGAAGGCAAAGGAGATAGAGCTCAAGGCGGCCCATAGGGCCAAAGAAAAAACTAAAGAGCTAAAGAAGGAAGTTACAACTTTATGAACCTAGTTGGATGACAACAATCAAATTAATTTAACCCTAGAGCTCACAAACATAGCCTCAAAACAGAAAGTAGATGCATTAGAACTACACATAGACTCTTTGAAGGAGAAAAATAATTTGGAGACTAGAGGTCCTAGAAGTTCAAAGAAAACCAACTTAGTCCTCAGGTCAATCAGGTACAAGTAGGCTTGGAAATTGACGGTCACCCCTGCATTTCATATAAAAATTTTATGACAGTTTTATCATTTAACTACCTTTCAATTGACATTTTAAAAAATAAATAAATTGTCAAATAAAAATTTAAGCATTTGCAGACTATACCAAACTACTGGATAAAAGGACAATAGGGGTCAAATGCACTTGACTTTTCTCTTGATTTCTTGGATGCTGTAGAAAATTGTATATAAATTAGCCGGGCAATATGAATGATGAAGTAAACGGTTCATTTTTTTAGCATTTTAGTTGCTAGGTTTTCTTTTCATGGATGTGCTGTGCAACCTGATAAATATTTAGAAAGGCTAAAATGTGGTGGATTCAATTTTTTTATTTCATAAATTTAACTGTAAAGAAATTTGACATTTCCATTGAGTTTTTTAATTCTATAATCGCAACAAATGAGATCTCCAAAAAATGTATGATTGGTAGAATATTTTACTTTATTTTAGCAAATCTATACAAGTAACAATAATATACACTTTAATACATTTTCTACATCTAGTTGCAAATTGTAATTTCAAAAAGATAGCAAAGCAATAAGTTTTTGGCCATACCTTAAGAATAGCTCTTGAAGTCTAAGTAAACTTTCAAGTGCCACACTGTGCTTAGGTGGACTTGGAAAATTGAATAATAATGGAAGAAGCAACAACAATCTTTTGATCCATGTAAGTAATTGTAAATAAGCTCTTAATTACAATTTACAGTTCTTCTTATTCTCTTTAATTGTAATTTGTAAAGTTATCTTATTCCATATAAAATAAACAATGAATTAAAAATAAAAAACTTTTTCTTTAAAATTTTTTCTAAATTAAAAATTAGATATAAATTACAAATTAGAAATAAATTATTCTATAGAGAAAGCAAAGATTTGTTTCTAAATTGAATCTATTGAAGAGAAACATTCTAATTTAATGTATATTCAAGATAGAGTTGATAAACATTGTAAAAGAAGACATTATTTATATTTCTATAACAAAAAATGATATATATTATAATAAAAATATTATATTATATTTGCTTATAATAAAATTTTATGATTTACTAATAATTTAAGGAGTCATATATACGGTTATATAAAAATTTATCAAGTCAAGGTATATGGTCCAATAAATTTTAGAGTTGTAAAATATGGTCTAAAATGACAAAAACAGTCAAATAGACCATCAAATTCCAAGCTTGGGTACAAGACAAGATGGTAGAAATGGAAATTTTAGTGGTGAAACACCAACAAAAGGCTCAAGCAACAAAGGTCGGTGAAGAGAAGACTAAGAAAGAAGTCATCACCTTGAAGTCAAAGGTTGATGAGCTAGGAAACAAAATGAATGAATTACAGGGGAGAGAAGGACATAAAAAGGAAATACAAGATGACACCCAAATTGAAAAGTTTAAGGTTAGAGAGTAATGTGAATGATGACCTATCTGCAACTAGACAAAAAATACTAGCTTAAGATGATACCTTGGCTTAACTCAGTAAGAAAATGATAGTTGAAATAAATAGAGTTTTAGGTTGAGGCAGAGACTAGAGTGGTGGGCACATAGTTAGTATCCTTGGACTTAATGAAGGAATTGTGTAAATTCTATTGGGATAGTGTCACTTAGGACACTACTGGATTGAGAAATGATGTAAACTTTGTTTGTGCCAATCATATGCAAGCATAGGAGATTCAAATAGAATTTGATGGCATCACAATCACTCTGGCCCCCATGACTGCAAATGTGGAAGCATTCAAGCACAAGCTTTCCACCTCACCAACTGACATATTAACTAATGTAGGTATCATCGATAGAAGGAAGGCAAATAGGAAGGTGTTCAATGTAGGCTAAGGGGATACAATGGTGCAAAAGTGCAAATCCCAGTTTACATCATTGTAATGGATGGTTTTGACTTTGTTAAATCTTATTGACCAACTATTGCAACAAGGGTTGTCTTCCCCATTCAACAAGCACAAAAGGAAATTGCCTGCGTAGAGGTTTTGTAGTAAATTGATGAGAAGAAGAATGAGACTACATTAAAAAAGTGGCCTTTGGTTCCAATTGTAGAAGAATCCTATAAAGTAATCAAACCATCAATTGAGTTGGAAGTCCAAGTGTAGAATGCAATAACAAAGGTGTGGGGCTTCTTCTATGACTTGTTTGAATTAGATTGTAGATTCTCACTATTCAACATGCTTGAAGTTACTTTAGGAGATGAATGGGGGTAGATCAAAGTTGCCCTTGATAGTTTGTAGTTGTTTTTTGTGGAGTTGTGCCTTGAAATTTTGATGTAGGGCGACTTTGTGCCCAATGGATTTCTGGATTCATCCCTTAGTCAAAAAGTCCCTAGCAATTTGCTAGAAACTAGTGATTTCTCACTACATTTCAAAAATTGATTTTTTTTACAATTTTGACTTGGTTTTGGTGAGGGACACCATGTCCTCCATGTTTTAAGTTAGCACAAGCAGAGAAATATTTTTGTTGAATTTGGGGCTCCTACAAATCATTGATTTCATTTATCTAATGACTTGTAGAGAGTGTATTCATTTTTTTTTCTTTTGATGCTAGGAGCTTATGTCAACCATCCATCTCAATGAACCAAGGGTCCATGAAGAATCTTAAGGAAATTGAAGCCCCATTGCCACCAACTTCTACTATGGTTGGTTTTTTAAGAATTATGAAATTAAGAAACTAGAATAATAACATTTGGAGGGGTAGTATAATCCATACATAATGAAACACCTTTGGGACAAACTTGTGAGATTGTTTGTTCAAAGGTGCCATTGTTTTCTCTAATCCCTACCAGTTTGACATCAACAACTAAAGAGAAAGGTTTGGCCACCATAAAAGAGCCAATTGAAACTAAAGGAAAGAAATATTAAGAGATTCCATGATAAATGTAGGCAAGATTAAAGTCCTGCTACAATATTGCTAAGCATTATGATAAAATCAAAGTAAGGAAATAGGAATTCAAACTAAACTAGCCTCATCTGCTCCTCAATCAGCTCCTCACCATTCTTCTATCATTAGAAGTCATTTTAGTTTTAAAAACTCATATTTACAAAGTTAATATAGAGTAAGATATCACCCACAAAAGAAATCTTAAGACAAAAAGTTAATAGATAATTGATAGTTATGGATTACAACAACTCGTATTTCAGATTTGATAAAGTTTATGGGTTGGTTATCAGGGAACCCTCTAGATGCCTCATTTTGAAATTAAAAAAAAAATAATGAACTAAATGTGATAGACACCCTTACAACTATCTCTATAAGTTAACATTTTTTATACTAATCCTAAAATATAAATCATACTATGTATAAAGCTATAAAAAATGTTTTAATGTTGATAATTATTTAAGTATAGTTGTGAAATTACTTACTATTATAAATTTTTGACAAACGAGTTATCTTTAATAATGGGAAGGATTGATCCAATTATGCTTCAATAAAAACTATCATATATTATTGGAGTTTGTGAAGCTAGAAAACAATACAACATTATCAAATTAACTTTCTCATCATTGTGCAAAACTATGGTTCTATACATGAGTGGCACTAAAATGAGTGCATAAATATCAATTTCTATAGGCTCTAGGAAAATATATCTAACAACAATTTTAATATGTCTAGCACTCACCAAGGAATAAAAGTCGTGATCCCCAAGAAATAATAAAAGAATCATCTCTTTACAAAGTCTTAATTTTTTCATTTCACCAACATCAACTAGCTAATTCAGTATTCAGACAATTACATCACTCAAAGCACATAATTCTTTCTTCATTTGATCCATCAACAAAAGGTTTTTTCAAGTTCATGTCTTGGGCAAAAGGTGTATAATGAAATATTCTATGTGACAACATCTAGAACCAAACCCTTTGCTCTTATCTCATTCAAAAATGATAAAGCCATATCAAGTTTGTTTTCCTTACAAAAAATCAATCAATACACCAACTAGAACCAAACTAGAAGGGGAGAGCCTTGGCCCAACGCATTGTGCGAATGTCTGTGCATCATGTTGTTGTCTATATGACAGTAAAACCAAGAAAATATTTGACTGATGCTTTTGTATAGGTTCAACTAGTTACTCAATCTACACATGAGGACCCAACAACACACCAAATAACAAAATCTATTGGCAAACACATTGAAATAACTAATTGAAATATTGGAATTACAGAATAAAGCAAGGAAATAAAAAGGAAGAGATTATCAAACTCCTGTGCAATTGAATCTCTCCAAATATTTGCAACAACAAAGACCAAAGAAAATTGTTGGGGTTGTTTGGTAGCTTGCATTTAGGTCAAGCCCCTATGTTGGTCTTTCGACCTCCACAAACAACTAATATGGAAAAAGATTGAAATATGTGTGTGCTCTTACTTCCTAAGTGCATCTAGGAAATTAACAATAATGACAACATACGAAAACTATGAGTATCAACCCTCGTCTACAGGGAAGAATATCGTAGTGTACATAAAGGAAAATAGTGTGGTGGTCTACACCACACATTTACTAAAATAAAGATAATGCAATGTACAATAAACCCAATGAATAACACTATTTATTTTCAATGAAATAATGTTACCAGGTTTTAAGGCAATGGAGGAGGTTGCAAACTCTTTGAGTGTCAAATCTATGTGTGAACAATGTCAATCCCTTAAGAGAGAGCCTCCACAACAGCCAAGCTACAAGTAGGAAGCAAAAAAAATTGAAATGAGAGATACTGCAACTTAGAGAGAGCACCAAGACTCATCAAGAGTTATTTTTTGAGAGCCAAGAGAGTTTTCCCAAAAATCTAAAGTTGAAAGAAGAAGAAGAGGAATGAAAAATGGTTTCAATTTTTGTTTATGTATGAAGGAATAGAGAATCCAAGGGTAGGGAACACTTATAGAGGCCATTTCATTGTCGAATGAGCATTACCACTGATGGAATCAAGTGCCAAGGTGGGGGAAACAATGATTTTAAATTTTGGGATCTTCAGGATGCCATCGCATCACACAAACATTTGTGTGTCATGCCTTTGTCCTGAGAAAATTCTTCAATATTCAACACATGTTAACTCAAAAAATTAGAAGATATAAACATGTGATGTGAAATTTGGCAAACCTTGGTGAGGGGTGAAATAGGCCAAGGTTAGGCTCAAGTGGCCCTAAGAACATACTATGGGAGAAAACACCAAAGTATGTCAAAACACAATGTGAAATTGTGAGGGTATATGATTTTCTACATTACAAAACCATCAATGATAGTGTTATATGTCACTTCATTAAATTTCAAATCCCTTGTTTCTATTTCCTCTAACATCTTTCCTACCATGTTCAAGTCCCCTGTCCTACAAAGTACGAATACAAGAATAGTATATGTCACTACATTGGGAATATAAACCCTTTTTTCCATCTCAAAAAGAAATGTAAATTCTTCTTTTCCCCCATTAATTTGAGATAAACTAGAAATCATAGTCTTATAGGTAACACCATTTAGGGAGTAGCCTTTTCATAACATCTCTTTAAATAACTTTTGAGCCTTTTCCACCTCATGTAATTCACAGAGACCACATATCAAATAATTATAAGTGATCGCATCTATCTTTTACAAACCCTTTGAGAACATGTTATCAAAATAATCCTAACCTGTGTCTATCCTACCATCTTTGTAGAATCCATCAATAACTACATTAAACATCACTTCATCAAGTAAAGGACCAAACTTTGTCATTTGTGCAAATAGATCATAGCCTTTCCTTATTTTTCCAATCTTGTAAAAGCCATCTTTTATGCTAGTATAATTGTAGGTGCTAGGAAAGTAGCCATCTTATATCATTTTAGCTACTCACCTAGTGCTTCAACTACTCTTTCTACTTTGTAGAGGCTATCATTGAGGGTGTTAATTTTAATAATATATAGAAAGCAATAACCATGTCTCATTCCAACTACTAGCCTTAGAACTTAATCTCCCTATCCACCTTGTATAGATGATTAATTAGGGAATTGTATGTAATAATATTTAGAGAAAGACTGACATGTATCATATTAAGAGCTTCATATATTTTATCAGTCTTCTAGGTTTGATATATGAGAGTGATATATGTAACAATATTAAGAAAACAATAAGCATGCCTTAGACTATACAAAAGATCATAACTTCCTCAATTTGATCCTATTTACACAAAGCCTTTATGAGGGTTGTATAAGTGTTATTGTTTGGATTTATTTCTAGCTCTTAAGAAAGGAGTTGATTATGTACAGATCTGTCACACCCCATTTTTAAACAAACGTATTTATCATTTTTATTTTTGAGAAAACATATAGTCAGAGAAAATATTATGATAAAAGTAATGATATAAAATGTATTTGATTTATATTAGTTTATATGCAAAGAATAATTGTTTATAATTTTTTGGATAGTGCTAATAATGCTTCGGACTCCTTGCAATTTGTGACGAATGTAGTAAATAAGGATCCTTTAGTTTCTTTTGTAGATCAAATTTTAGGGGAATTTAATGATTCTTTCCTTTTAGAGGAGGCGGAAAAGTTCATTGATGAAGTTATTTTGAAAGTAGGGGAGGAATTAATTAATAAGATAGCTGATGAAGTAATGGTTGAGGAAGATGTGGAAGGGAGTGATGTTTTTTCCTTGATTTCCCAAACTCCTTTAGAGGAAAAATGTAGTCCCACTCCTCCTGCTAAACCCCAGGGAAGGAAAGCAAAATCCAAGGTTACAGAAGAAGAAATTCAAGCAGGAGTTTAGACAACATTGGAGAAAATGTTAACTAGATCATCAGTGAGGAGAGCTTGTTGCTCTCCTCAAGACCAATGAAAATCCTAACATGGAATGTTAGGGGTATTAACACCCCTAACAAAATATGCCTGATAAAACATCAGTTGGATTTATCAGGTGTAGATTTAGTCTTTCTTCAAGAAACAAAACTCTCAGCGTCTTTAGCAGAGAATTTTTTTATCAAATGGAAAAAATGGAATTTCTCTGTTGTGGTAGCCTCTGGCACTTCAGGAGGTATGGCTCTTCTTGGGAATAAATTGTTAGTGGATGTTCAAGTTGTCTCTACAGCTTCCAATTGCTTACTAGCAGAGATTCATTTTGGAGTAGAATCTTTTTGGATAATTAATGTTTATGGTCCAACTTCTACTATAGACAAAAAAAGACTCTGGGATTCTTTAAGTGTTATTTTACAAGATATTCAGAATGAGAAGTTAATTATTGGAGGTGATTTCAATGCCATCTTGAGTTTAGATGAAAAATCACGAGGTATAAGCCCTCCCTTAAAGACTATGGCAGATTTTTCTGAATTTGTTTCAAATAATGGTCTAATTGATTCTATTCCCTTTAACGATAAATTTACTTGGTTAAATAGAAGGAAGGGTTTCTTGTAGATTGCAAAAAGGTTGGATAGATTTCTTCTTTCCTCCTCTTGGATCTTTCAGTAGTGCTCATTTTCTTCTTTGATTCTTTCTTTTTTAGGATCAGACCATTTTCCTGTTCAATTAAATTTGGAATTCATGGAAGTCTTTCAAGGTAATAAAAAACCTTTTAGGCTAGAAGCAATGTGTTTTCATGATTTTGATTTTGTTCCATTAATAAAAATGTGGTGGGAGTCTCTTCCTTTCATTAAGGGGTCTAGAATGTTTCAAATCTGTAAAAAACTTTATCTCTTAAAAGAGAAAATCAGAGGTTGGAATATTTCTCATTTTAAAAATATTTTTCAAGAGAAGGAGATAATTTCAGATAAAATCCAATTCATTAATCAGCAAATTATTAATCAAGGGATGGATAATCACTTGTTTGAATGTCAAAAAGTGCTTCAGTCAAATTTGGAGGAAATTCTTTTGAGAGAATAGATCTTTTGGAGACAAAAGTCAAGAGAAACTTGGTTGCAGGCAGGAGATAGAAATACTAGAATTTTTTCATGCCTTAGTAAAAATGAATAGGCACTTAAACTAAATTCAGCTCATCCAAAACAAGGAAGGAAATCTCTTGTCTAATTTTGGTGATATTCAAAAAGAGGTTATTTCCTTGTTCTCCTCTCTTCTTTCAAATAATAATGCTTCCTTCTCAGAAGAGCAGTGTAATTCTTTATTGAGTAATATTCCCTGTTTGGTAGATAAAGAAGATAATCTTATGTTGCTAAAAGAATTTTCCCTTGAAGAAGTTAGGGGTGTTGTTTTCTCCATGGATCCAGATAAGGCTCCAGGTCCGGATGGTTTCACTCCAATGTTCTTCCAGAAATGTTGGGAAATTGTAGGTAAAGATGTTTGACTTGCTTTGGAAGAGTCAAGGAAGAACAGTAATATTCTAAGGGAAATGAATTCTACTTTTATAGCCCTAATTCCAAAACTTACTTCTCCAACCTCTTTTGCTCATTTTAGGCCTATTTCATTGTGTAATACCTTGTATAAAATATTTACTAAAGCCATCACTATGAGATTGGCCTCCTTAATTCCAAAATTAATTTCTGATGAGCAAGGAGGATTTGTTCTAGGAAAAGAGACAACAGATGGAGCATTAATAGCTCATGAAGTTCTACACTCTATTAAGGAGTTAAAACTTCCAGCCATGATTTTACAATTAGACATGAAGAAGACTTATGATAGAGTATCTTGGGATTTCTTGTTGAAGGTTCTTGGGAAATTTAGTTTTTCAAAAAAATGGTGTAAATGGATTTAGTCCTGCATCTCAAAAGTAAAGTCAGTAGTCCTGTTAAATGGAAGTCCTACTGATTTTTTATAAGTCTCTCAAGGTATTAGACAAGGGGATCCTCTATCTCCTTATCTTTTCATATTGATGGCAGAAGCTTTTAGTCAGGGTATCATTAATCAATGTCAGCTTTCTAATTGGAAGGGTATTGTGATTCCTTGGGTTCCTTTTCCTATTACTCATACTCTTTTTGCAGATGATACTTTATTGTTTGGATTTCCTTCTTTATGTGAGGCTAAATGCATTTAGACTACAGTCACAAATTATTGTGATGTTTCCAATCAAGAGGTTAATTTGGACAAGTCTAAAAAAAATTCTTTAACACTAAGGCAAATATTCAGTCTAGAATTATTTCTCTTTTGAAATATAAATTAGGGTCATTACCTAGCCAATATTTGGGCATTCCTTTATTTTTTGGTCCTAATAGGAAGTCTTTTTGGGCAAAGATTTCTAAGTCAACTCATAATAGAATTGCCCTATGGAAGGGCAGATAGCTTACTTTGTCTGGTAAGATTACTCTTCTTAAGTCAATCTTGTCTGCTCTTTCAATCTATATGCTCTCAGTCTTGAAAATTCCCAAAGGAATTATAGAAGATATCTAGAAATCTCTTAGGTCTTTTCTTTGGAAGGGTAGTTCAAAAGTCAGTAATAAGATCCCATTGATTTATTGGGATAAGGTATGTATTCCTAAATCTTTAGGGGGAGCAGGTATTCATAGCTTAGAAGCTCAAAATAAGTCTTTGGGTGCTAACGCTTAGAAGCTTTATTCCAAACCTCAGTTAAAGTGGTGTAAACTTATGCAATATAAGTATTTGGATTCTTCTATTCCTAAAAGAATTTTCACAGTAGAGAATCCTCCTAAGGGATCTAGTATGTGGAATTTTTTAGTAGCCTGCAGGGGGGTTATTCTCCCTAATCTTTCCTGGAAGGTTTTTAATGGCTCTAAGGCTAGTTTTTGAGTGGATTCATGGAATGGTTTCCCTCCTCTTTCTCTTTGTGATGGTTTGGATCAGGCTAGAGATTTCCTTTTACTTAATTGGGGGAGTAAGGTGAGATATATTTTTTTAGTAATCAGGGATGGTTCCTTCTCCTTAGTGGTGTGGAAAGACTTTTAGCAGTGTGATTTTCCTCAGGAACAAAAAAAATTGCTTTCTTTTTAGCTTCAAAAAAGGAGAATTTGTTTTTCTGATAAGGTAGATGAATTAATTTGGACCTTTTCAAATAATGGCTCTTATTCTGTTCATGATGGTTATAGATCCTTGGTTTTCAAACAAGGAAGTCAGATGTTGGACTGGCCTTTCTCTCTTTGCTGGAATGTTGCTTGTCTTCGTAAAGCGGGTGCTTTTGCTTGGTTGGCACTTCAGAGGAAAATTTTGACTAGTCAAAGGCTTACTAAACTTGGTTTAGCAAAACTTTTAAATGTGTTTTCTGTGGAAAATGTGATGAGGAGCCTGATCATCTCTTTGTGCTTTATCTTTTGCTTCAACTTGTTGGTATTGGTTATTTTTGAAGCTTAATTGGTTTTCTCCTTTACCTAATTCTATTTTGGATTTGTTTTGTAGCTGGCCAATTCTTTATAAAGGCTCAACTTTCTCTTCTATTTGGATTGTCTCTCCTTCTGTTGTGATATGGAATTTATGGTTAGAGAGAAATCAAAGGATATTTAGAAAAGAATTCCAAACTTGTGAAATTATTTTGTCAAAGATTGAGAAGTCTATTTCATAAGTGGTCATGAGCAATCTACAAAGGAGGGGTTCTTCAAACTTAAATTTTTCCTCCTGGGATGATCAGCTTTGGAAATCTTGGAAGTCTTTAAAGCCTTTTCCAGACTTGGGATTTTCTTCAAACTTTAAAATTGATAGAAGTTCCATTAGATGGTTGTTTCTTGCTCCAGGGTTTAAAAAACTTAATTTTGATGGTGCTTCGGAGGTAATCCAGGTCCTGCCTCAATTGGGGGGGCTTTAAGAGGGGATTCGGGAGAACTTTTAGTGGCCTTTTCTTTAAAAATATCAAAAACCACTAATAATCTAGCTAAGGCTATGGCTCTAGTTGAAGGTTTGAAATTAGAAAAGCAGGTGAACATTGTTAACCTTCACATAGAAGGGGATTCTTTGGTAATAATTAATGCTTTGAAGAAAAATGTTGCTTTAAATTGGAGGATTCATTATCTTTTACAAGAGGCATGGGATTTGTTTAAATATTTTGATAAATTTATTATCTCTCATTGCTACAGAGAAGGTAATCTTTTGGCAGATTCTTTAGCTAATTTAGCATTCGATTTGGAGGTAGATCATTTGATTTTGGACAATGGGAACATTGGAGGTTACCCTAATATTTTAAATCTAATTAAAAAAGAATCTAGTACTTGTATAGTTTGAATGCATGCAAAGCATGCTCCTCTTAATACCTCCTACTTATCCTTTCTTGGCTTTAAAGTTGCTAATTCGTGTGTATTAATGGTTTCATGATGTCATTTGCTTGTGCTCTCCTTTCATAGCAGGGTAATCTTCACTGATTCCAATTTTTCAGTTCTTCACTTCAGATTGCTGGAATGTGGCATCATTTGAGAGGACTTGTAATGATGTTGTGCATTAATATTCGAAGTCCCTCGGTTTATTTAATCTCATTCAATGTTTGGTTTATTCATCCCCTATTTCTAAGATTAAAGATGGAGATTCAATTGAATCGTAGACTTCACTTCCCTGTGCAAAAATGGGAAACGACCTTTTTTGGTAATGTAAATGCAGAGGGTTTAGCTTTTGTGTTTGCAATTGATAATCAAGATTCTGAAGAAGCTGTGTGTGAGATGGTAGGGAATGATTTGTTGGACTCCTGTGTGTGTTCTCTATACCCTTCTCAGATTTTATCAATGTTTGCTTCTAATGTGATGGATTTGGTCTAGGATTCCTCTGTGGTAAGACAGTTAATTGCAAAGTTTGTTCATCATTTTTTGTATTCAGAGGAAGTGTTGTTAGATGCTTTCCAGAATTATGACTTGGTAAAGTCAGGTGCTCTAATTGGTGGCTTGTTTTCTAAATGCAATATTCTTCATTCTCCTACTCATAATTGCACCTTCAATGCCTTTGGTTCGGCCATCTAACTCAAGAATGAGGAATTGTTGAGCATCCCTCTTCATGCTCATAGAGTTGAGTTGGGTGAACTACTGGTGAATCAGGTGGAAGAGAAGTTTAATGCTCTGCTCTTTTTGATTCAGTTCCATCCTCAGATTTCTCCTTCTCCTGTGTCACCAATTGAACTAGATGCTACCTAGGGTAATGTTATGTTGCAAGATCTTAATGCTCCAGTTGATGGTTATAAGGTTTGCTTGTATTTAGTTACTAGTTTTGTGAATTTTTTGACAAAGGCTTGTCCTTTAAAGCTTTGTATAGTTCTGTGGAGATGTTTACTACAACAATTTTGTTCTCTTTCAGCTGTTGTTTCGAGGGATATTTTCAAATCCTTTTCATTTTTCCAAGGAGTTTTTGGGGGCAAAGACTATATCTCTTTTTTGTATTATTCTATTTCCCCCATTCCCGTTATTGTAATCCCTATAAGGGAAATTGTAAATTTCAAGCTACAACTAGAGGTTTTCTTGCTGGCTCTTTCCTGCCAGTATGCTCTATTGAACCAACTTTTTGTAACTTTTTAATATTAATATATATAATTATAGTGGCTTGCCACTTTTGTTTAAAAAAAAAATTGTTTATGACGTTATTATTAAGCACATGGTTAAATGATGTAATGGATCCATTATGCGACTAAGGTGGATGCAGGAACAGTGTTTTTCCTCCTCTGAGATGAGGAGAGAGAGTAGCACCATGGAGAGGATGCTAGATCACATGAATACAATGATCCTTATACCATGTGGAAACACACACACATACTTATTAGAGGATAAGCCAATTTTAGATTAAGTCTTAATCTCTATGTCTTTGGCGAGTCTTATAAATATTTTTAGCATTGAGATCATTTTATAATTGTTAAGTTTGGTTGTCATCAAGTCGATGGCTAAATCTTCTCCGTTGATAGATAGTAAGGTAGTGTATACCTTTGAATGTTGAGTCAATGTAATTAATCAACCAAACAAGTCCAATTTTGTCAATTAGGACTAAGTCAACTTTGCGAGTCTCCATCATTGATAATTGTGCTAAAAAATAAGAATAATTAAAGCATTCAAAAGAATGCATTGACATCTATGAAATAGGTGTACTATTGTTGATTTTAAATTATTTTTAAGCTTATTTATGATTAAATATAATGTCTAGTTTGAGAAAGAAGTAAAGTCTTTGGTGGATAGAATCCCATCATTTCCCCTAGATGCTAAGAGGAGTGGGGAGGAGTAGTAGCTCCATACTCCCTTTTTCTAGCATGAGAGGCCGTGAATGGATAAGGGAATAGTGGAGAGTTAGTAAGTATGTAGTTGCATAACTAATGGTAGTGGGAGAAAGGATTTAATGGGATTCTTTCTTGCATAAAAGTACTTCGAAGAAAGTAAAGACAAGGTGGAACTCTAGTATTGGAGAAGCAAGAAGGGATATGAAAGCTAAGGAGTATCAGTTTTGCTTGTTTTAGCATTATAGGTAAGCGTACCATCCTTAATAAACTATATAGATACTTTGAGTATGCAATTTGATATCTGTAAGAAATAAATAGATGGTGGTTATATAGATAAACCCTACTTTGTGTGCCTTAAAAGGCTGATTTACTTGCATGATATTGTAGTTCATTGTATCAAGAATTACCCTACTGTTGTTACACTTTTGACAGAGGTCTTTGTCTGTAGATATATAATATAATGGTTGTCTGTTATATTGTAAAATGTCCCCTAAGGACTTTTACCTCCTAAGTTTAGCTCTTGAATCCCTTGATTTTAATCATGCATCTTAGAAATGAATCCCAGAGCAAAATTCCCCAAAACCCATGACAAATGGGACATAAGGGACATTTGTGAGCTTAATCTAGCCCTAAAATAGGTTCCTAGGCAAGGGCACCCACACCCTTGTCCTATCCTATTTTGTTAGGGCCCCAAATTTGAATGTCAATGGGTGACCATTAAAAGGTTTCCTTTGTCGACATCTTAAGTTTGAATTATGAAATTGTAGCAGGAATGCATATATAATCATGTTTAGGACTTCATTTGTAAACTAGAAGATGATTTTGAGATTAAGGCAAACTTATGATCATAGAGCATTCAAGGCATTCATTGTGTTACAGAGTAGAATTGTGTTGTTGTTGTGTTTGTTATTGCAGATTTGGCTTCATCTTCTCAAACCCTCATCATTCCAAATCACCTTCTTCCTAATCACACCCTAATCATCCTAGTCATCATCCTAATCAATCCAATTCATACAATCATGTCATTCTTAATCATATCCAGTTCAAGTCCAACAAACACATCATCCCCTATCCATTCATTATCAACCAATGCCACCTCAACCTTATATGTCACCACCCTCCACTTCATATCAAGTCAATGCCACATCAACCAATCCATCCACTTCTTCCCATGTCAATGGCACATCAAACTATCAAGTCACTTCACAACAAGCACATGTGAACTTAAGTCCTTTTTTGCAACAAGTCCAAATGCCTTCAAGTTCTCATGCCACCATTGACAAGGGAAACACTAATCTAGGTCATGCACCCTATAAGTATATCATACCACTATCCAATCAAAAACCTATCCTAAAGCCACTATGTCCTAGTCCTAATCCAATGGTCCCTACACTTTCCAACCCATTAACCCCTTAATTAACCTTAACATCCTCTAATCCACTTGCCAATACATCAACTCCATGTCCTAAGTTCAAACATTACAAAAGTAAACATGTGGAGTTATCCAAATCCACCAACCCATTCAATTCATTGACTCCTCCATCCAATCAAAATCAAAACCCTAAGCCAACACCTTCCACTCCTACACCTATATAGGATGTGATCCAAGGGCTACTAGCAAAGAATCAAACATTGCCATGTCATCCAACACATATGCTTGAATCTATCAAAGAGTCCCCAAACATCATGCCAAGTCCTTCAAACCAATCA
This sequence comes from Cunninghamia lanceolata, assembly GCA_027924645.1. Taxonomy (NCBI): domain Eukaryota; kingdom Viridiplantae; phylum Streptophyta; class Pinopsida; order Cupressales; family Cupressaceae; genus Cunninghamia; species Cunninghamia lanceolata. Next base: position 147,834 of record BSBN01001049.1, read on the forward strand.
TGTCATCCACAACCCCTTGAGCCTATTCAAGAGTCTCCCCCTTTGAGTCCAAGTCAACCTCCATCATGTTCCCATACAATTGACCATCTAGAACATGTCAAACCTAGAGTAGTGAAGAGCCTTCCACTTCCATTCCAAATCAAGAGGTATGTCAAGAGAACAACCCTAAGCACATGGAAGCATCAAGCTCCCATCCTAATAAATGATAAAATCCCTTCCATGCAACCCATTCATAACATGTACCTTTTTCATGATCAAGACATTATGCATAATGAAAAATCTATCCATGAGAATCTTGATCCTATTCATCCCCCCACAATCATTGATGAGAAAGACACCCAAGATCTACATGCTCCATCTAATGCAAGTCTTGTTGACCTACTTGAGCATTCACCCCGTTTCATGGCCTTCCTTAAAAAAATAGAAATTTCTTCTCCATCTAGCCCTATTCATGATCCAACCACTACCACTTGTCATGATGAGACATGTGCCTCCCATGAAAACATAAATGTAGAAGATCAAACAAATAAATTGGATCTTAGTGAACACAATGACAATCAAGATCCGAATGATCCTTCCACATCCACCACCAACTCCCTTTCAAATCCCCCATCTTATCCTATGGGTCTATCCACTTTCATCCATGAGTGTTCTTCCTTAGGACAACAACAACCTTTCTCCACCACTTCACCTTCTTCATCCCACAAAGAACTCAAGTCTAGTGTCCAAACTACACCTAGTCCCATTGTCAATCGCATGCTCCAAAACATGAATTATCATGGCAAAGGCCTAGGCCTTCACGAACAAGGTATTTTGGATCCTATCCATGTCAATGACTCCCCTCGCTCATATGACCTTGGATACACAACCCAAGGTCAACAATCTAACGATGTTGGATAAAAGAGAAGACAAGCTGACAAAGAGAGATTGTTCGTGAAAGTTGAAATTTGCTGACTGAAGGAAATGAGAAGAAAGAGACAAGCCAAGTTCATGAAAAATAAGATTTTCTGATAAGGCACAAAAGAGGCTAAAATAAAGAAGAAAAGGAAGATGTCTCCATGGTTCAAAAAGGTGATAGTTTTTCGACAAAGGGAGATGGTGAAGAAGTTTGTAATGAAGGAAAAAGGTTGGTAAAGAAAGGGAGGATGCCCAAATATGCAGATGGGTACAGTTAGAAATTAGATGGCCCAAAATGGAAAATTGGACAACACATTTAAAGTGTTGTAAAATCTTTAAAAGACTAATTTGTACCCAGAATTTTATGATTATGCAGAACAGTACCATGCAGGTGGTTGATACAATGAAATTCATCAATGCATAGGTACATTTGGAGGACAAAGTAGATAAATCAGATGTTGCATATGTCATAGATTGAATTCGATCCTTCCCTATTTATTGTTCTTGGTACACAAAGAGTGCAAGCAATCTTCTTCTGACATTTTCAGAATTGTTAGGGTATAGAATTTCTTCCCAAACATGTTGATCTTCTGACAAAGGCTATGGGCCTAACTTCAATGCAGCGTGGGTTTCTTGTTGACTAATTTTCTAATGCCTAGGAGATGCACAGGAACTAATTGCTATATATACATGTTTCAATGATGTTTTTAGATTTGGTTGCTGAGCTAATTGTCTGGTCTAGAAACACCTAAGGAGTATTCTTTGGCATCAAATCATGTTAGTCTAGTCTGTAAGTGAAGGGATGTATTCAGCATAGTGTAAGAAGGTTGTGTAAAGAAAATATGAATGTAATGGAATGTCTGCACGAGAGTTTGTAATGATTTTGTCAAATGTATAATCACAATTTTATGTTTTCCCTTGCCACATTTGTTAGCATGATTGTAACCAAGGTTTGGAGGTGTGTGATAGTACCCAAGTTAATAGAAGGCTTTGAATTTGCCATTCTTTTGTCGTATATGAATTGTTGCATTTCTCTTTTGGATTATTAAGTATGTCCATTACATGAAGATCTATTAGAGTCATATATGCGAATGTATGTCTAGTTCTATTGATCCTATGCTGTGTATTTTCTTTCCTCCTTGCATTCTATGACTCTGTTGCCCAATAGAGTAGGCACCGATCCATATTGGAGAGGGATCAGTCACTCTTTTAAAACAAACAAATCATTCACTTATGGTTTATGGGAAAAAACCATCTTTCATGTGCATGTACATTCGCACAGTTGAATTAGCTTAATCAGAGGCTTATGCAGCCGGTTTGTCTTGACCTATTGACAACTCTTGGGGTCAAGTGTACATTGGGTATGTTTGTGCTTACTTATTTGTATTTGATTTCATGCCTCTAGGAATATACCTCCTAGGTCTAGCTGAGCCTAAAGAGTAGAGGAGTCTCCACTCTTGTCAGTTGGCCAAAATCCCCCTTAACCTATTGATAAACCTCTTTCAGTCACCTTGACGACACCCCTAGCCTAGGTGATTTCTGGAATGTTTTAGGGTTTTGGGTTGTAGTCATTTTGGGTCCCAACACTCCAAAACCTCTACGCAAGCAATTTCCTTTTGTGCTTGTTGAATGGGGAAGACAATCCTTGTTACACTAGTTGGTCAATAAGACTCAACAAAGTTGAAACCATCCATTGAAATGATGTCAACTGGGCTTTGCACCTTTGCACCATTGTATCCCCTTAGCCTACATTGAACACCTTCCTATTTGCCTTCCTTCTATTGATGATACCTACATTAATTAATAAGTCAGTTGACGAGGTGGAAATCTTGTGCTTGAATGCTTCCACATTTGTAGTCATGAGGGCCAAAGTGATTGTGATGCCATCAACTTCTATTTGAATCTCCTATGCTTGCATATGATTGGCACCAACAAAGTTTACATCATGAATCAATCCACTAGTGTCCTAAGTGACACTATCCCAATAGAATTTACACAATTCCTTCATTAAGTCCAAGGATACTGACTATGTGCCCACCACTCCAGTCTCTACCTCAATCTAAAACTCCTCTATTTATTTCAACTATCATTTTCTTATTGAGTTAACCCAAGGTATCATCTTAAGCTAGTATTTTTTTTCTAGTTGCATCTAGGTCATCATTCACATTGCTCTCTAACCTTAAACTTTTCAATTTGGGTGTCATCTTATATTTCCTTTTCATGTCCCTCTCTCTGAGCTGTAATTCATTCATTTTATTTCCCAACTCATCAACCTTTGACTTCAAGGTGATGACTTCTTTCTTAGTATTCTCTTTACTAACCTTTGTTGCTTGAGCCTTTTGTTGGTGTTTCACCACTAAAATTTTCATTTCTTCCATCTTGCCTTGTACCTGATTGACTTGAGGACTAAGTTGGTTTTTCTTTGAACTTCTACGACCTCTAGTCTCCAAATTATTTTTCTCCTTCAAAGAGGCTATGTGTAGTTTTAATGCATCTACTTTTTGTTTTGAGGCTATGTTTGTGAGCTCTAGGGTTAAATTAATTTGATTGTTGCCATCCAACTGGGTTCACAAAGTTGTAACATCCTTCTTTAGCTCTTTAGTTTTTTCTTTGGCCCTATGAGCCTTGAGCTCCATCTCTTTTGCCTTCTTTACTTTACTAACCATGATCTAAGGACCTAGCCCAAGTGATTTTTTCCATGTTATTCAACTCCTTTTGCAAGGACTTAGCTCTTACAATGACATTCTAAAAATTTTGAGTTGCCAATTGTAACTCAACTTCTATCTTTTGTATTCTTTTCTCTATAGCCAAATAATATGTGGCCACCATCTTGGGCCTTTCTTCCATCAACTCTACTTTGTCCACTCCCTAGCATGCTCCATGCCAATTCCTAGGTCTAATACTTGGTAGTCCATCATTTGCATTTGTTCCACTGGCTTGATCACTATGGGAGTGACATGTGCAAAGAGAAAGGTTTGTCTCTACTCATCCAATATTGTTGTTCTCTTTCTTACAGGTTGCTTGCCATCAATCTCTTTGTCCTTTGGCTTCCTTTCATTAGCCTCATCTTTTAATCATTGCATTATTTGAGCATAGGTTGTGGGATCACTTATTAAAGTAGGGACAGTGGCAAGTCAAATACTAGAAGTAAGGTTGAAGAATGGTGTCAAATCATCTAATGGGAAGATGTGTCAGGTTGGGAATATAGAGGGGATTGGAGAGATTGAGACTAAGTGTATGGTGGTTGGGTTAAACCCAACAAAGGTTTGAGGGCATGTCACTCCAATGGAAGGATGTTGGGTTGGAGAGGTAAATTGGGAAGATAAGGATCAAGGATATGCGCATCCAACAATAGAAGTGGTAGCAATGGATGTGACAGGTGTAATGAAACCAATAAGGGCCAAACCCACTATTGTAGAACCTATGGGTGTATGAGAAGAGAAGAAAAGGGGATAGAAGTGACATTTATTGTGATTTCTATAGGTGTAAATGTTGATTCTAGTTAGTTTTTTTCTTGCTTTCTATTCTTTGTGCTCATCTCCTTAGTGCTCTCTGCTTTCTTCTCTCTTTCGGTCACTTTTCTCACTAGCAATTGCTTGTGCTTCACATTGAGTGTCCATGAAGTTTGTTGGATGCTAGAAAATTGCTTTCCTCAACCTTTTATGGGGGAGAACCTTGTCCCTTAGTATGGTTTCATTGATTTGGCTAATATTGCAAGCACTTGGGTAACCATTGGAGGTGTCCAGATCATTTGTTCACTTACTTTGCTTTGTGATTTGCTACCTTTACTACTCTCATTGACCATTATGCTTTGATGGATGTCCATACCCTACTCCAAAGCTCCCATTTTGGCAAAGGTGGGGAGGATTCTAGCTTTACAACTGCCAATTTCAGTTGCTTAAAACTTTCTAAAGCCTTGTCAACAAATCCATTTTGTGCATATCCTGCAATCATGACATTCCAAGACCACATTTCTTTGAGGCATTTTGTCAAATAGTTCACGTGCCTTGTCTATGCTTACACACTTTGCATACATTTGCAACTACAACATCTGACAAAATTCCTCTATACTTTATCCTTTGATGGAAGTCCATACCTTGTTCCACAGCTCCCATTTTGGCACAGGCAGGGTGGATCCTGGCAAAGGTTATGGAGTATGGATTTACACCTGCCAATAGCATTTTCTTGAAATTTTCTAATCCCCTTTCAATAAATCCATTTTGTGCATATCCAACTTTCATGGTTTTCCATGAGGCCACATTTCTTTGAGGCATTCGATCAAACAATTCATGTGCCTTGTCTTTGCTTCCACATTTCACATACATGTCTACCAAAGAATTTCCAACTACAACATCTGACAAAATTCCTCTATCCTTGTTGCTTTCACAAATACGCATACCCTGTTCCAAAGCTCCCATTTTGGCATAGGTTGTGGCAAATGTAAATTGATCTTATGAGGATGCCCATGTTTCTGTACACTACACGGGCACGCCATCTCCTTTCTTTTTTGGAAATCAAATAGTTTAAGGCATCCACTAAATTCTTGTGTGGGAATAGAATTTGAACTGATGTTAACAACGATGGTTCAGAGATGGAAATGGACGTCTGCAAAATGAGCGGGCCCATATGCCATCTAAGCATTCAAATCTTAGAGTGTGTGATTTAAGCCCAGCCATATCAAAAGAGATTGTTATCTCATAGACTGCCACAATGATAGGAAATTCTCAAAATAGGTTTGATGAATAGGCTTTAGAAGATTTTAAGTGAATACATTTGGTGGGCATAAATTCATCCATAGTCTCTATCAGCATCTCTATATTCCTGTGTCAAAGAAAGAGCTCTTACAACAGGAGTATCGAAATAGATTTGCTAAAGAGGTCGTAGAAACAAATGTTATATGCAAGCATATGCTCATTAGCTATGAAATGAAATGATGAAACATGGTGAAAGGATGTAAAACTATTGGCATATTTCCTCAATAGAGGCATTTTCTCACAAAAAGAAATGATTACAAGATATGTACTGGTGCAGTCACGGTAGGAGGGTTCACAGAATGAACTATCTGGATTGTGCAGCAAGAGTAAACACAACGGAAACAACTCAAATAAATGAAGCAAATCCAGATTCAATCATTCAGTATATCACATAATTCAAATAGAGATCAGTCGGCAACATGCGGGCTTACAATTGGGCTCACAGGCCTGATTACATACATGCGAAAGATAAAGCTTTGAATCTCCTTTGCACAAAATCTAGACTATCAATCTTCTAAATCATGAGAACTACATCAACTAATTTCCTAAGGATCTATTACATCAATATATATCCTTTCTGGACCAATAGATTCCTCCGCGTCAGCTAAAGAAGGTCACAAACTCCAATGAAGAGTTGTAACATGCAACACAGATAGGTCAGACCTAAATGTATAGAACTCCTCCGGAAAATGAATGAAATGAAGTACGGATCCTTGGGAAAGGTTGGCCATGAAACAAAGATCATTGAATGATGTGTCATTAGGCTCCAAAGATCAGGAAATGCTTCCACAAATTTCTCCTTGAGCTGGTTGTCTGTTATTATCAAGATGCTCTATTCTGAAACCAATCAATCTTCTGATAGCGATATCCTTCCGATAATAATGTGTAGATCCCTAAATTCTAGATATGATTTTGATGAATGAATGTAGATGCTAAGTCCATCTCAGCAAGGTCTGAAATGTAACTGTGATAGAATACCAGACCAAAAGCTAAGACTACTTCTGACCAAATTGCCTGAATTGAACTGGAAAATGAAAAGAAACAAACTGATCTGTAAACAAATGAAAATGCAAATGTTTTTTGGTTGATACAAGATTGCTCTTGAATCAGGGATGCTCCTACATCAAACATCCGAGGTTATTGAAAAACTGAGTCCCTCACTTTGTTGGGGCTAAGGGAGAACCAAGACGGTCCACCTCAGCTTGAGAAATCCATGTTGAATCTTCTTTTGGTTTGGCTTTCCACTTTACAAGATATTCTTTGTATTTCCTTCCTCTAGTGTTGCGTCCAACTATGTTGTCCAAAATGTTTTCAATTTGCTTTGGTGCTTATTGTGGTAACTGCTTCTTCAAGTCTTCTTCCATGCTGTCACTGAACTTTACTTCATGATACTGATAAATGTCTACAATTTTGAAAACTGGTGAAATACCCAATGTCTTCGGTAACTCCACTTCATATGCATTTCCTAAATCAAATTTTCTAATTATCTTACAAGGTCCAAACTTCTTCATCTTCAACTTGTTATTTATCCCACCTGGAAATCTTTCTTTTCTCAAGTACACCATCACTTCATCTCCAACTTCAAATTCTTTATGTCTTCTCTTCTCATCTGCCTTTTCCTTATACTTATTGTTCATATCCTCCAAATGCTTCTTCACCTGGTTGTGCACTGTCTTCATGTGATCTACAAATTCCTCTGCTTCTATACTCCTCTTTTCTTCCATGCTGATATCTCTTAATTCTACTACTCCTCTAGGATTCACTCCAGTAACAATCTTGAAAGGTGTTCTTCTGGTACTCCTATTCACTAAATTATTGTATGCAAACTCTACTTGTGAAAGAATCAAATCCCAACTTCTTGCTTTCTCTCCAACCAAGCATCTCAACAAGTTTCCAAAACTCCTATTCAGTACCTCTGTTTGTCCATTAGTTTGTGGATGAAAAGTTGAACTGAACTTCAAATCTATCTTCATCTTCTTCCAAAGTGTCTTCCAAAAGTATCCAACAAACTTTGTATCTCTGTCTGAAACTATACTCCTAAGTAATCCATGCAATCTCACAATCTCCTTGAAAAATAGGTCAGCTACATGCATTGCATCAGTTGTCTTCTTACAAGGTATGAAATGAGCCATTTTTGAAAATCTATCAACCACTACAAATATTGAATCATGTCCTCTCTGTGTTTTAGGTAATCCCATTACAAAATCCATGCTTATGTCTTCCCAAGGTCTCTTCGGTACTATCAAAGGTTTATACAATCCAGTGTTCTGACTACTCCCTTTTGCAACTTGACAAATTCTACAACTTTGTACAAATCTCTAAACATCCTTATGTATCTGAGGCCAGAAGTAGTTTTCACTCACCAAAGTCACTATCTTATCAATGCCAAAATGTCTTGCCAATCCACCACTATGTTTCTCCTTGATCAAATTATCTCTCATTGAACTTCTAGGTATGCACAACTGACTTCCTTTGAACAACATATCTTCTTGAATGAAATAGTCCAACCACTTGCTCCTATCTCTCACAACAGGTTCCTTACATGCTTTCCAAAGTTCTACAAAATCAGTGTCTCCCTCATACATGTTCTTCAATTCATAAAAAACCAACACTTCAACCCTCATCTCTATTAACAAGTTTCTTCTTCTATTCAATACATCAACAACTTTATTTGATTTTCCACTCCTATGCTTCAACACAAAAGTATAACTCTACATGAACTCTACCCATCTCATATGTCTCTGATTCAACTTACCTTGACTATTCAAATACTGCAAAGCATGATGATCTTTATACAACACAAACTCCTTAGGCAACAAATAATGTCTCCACTTCTTCAAGGCTTGAATTATGGCATAGAACTCTTGATCATAAACTGAATATATTCTCCTTGCATCATTCAACTTCTCACTGAAATATGCTACTAGTCTACCTTCCTGACCTAACACTGCTCCAATTGCATTCCCACTATCATCACAATCAACTTGAAATACCTTATTGAAATCCGGTAATGCTAAAATAGGTTGTACTGTCACTTTCTACTTCAATAACTCAAAACTTTTATCTGCTCCAGATGTTCACTTGAAATCCTTCTTGTCACCTCTCATTGTCTCTGTCATAGGGTTACAAACTGAACTAAAATTTCTGACAAACTTCTGGTAGAAAATAGCCAATCCATGAAATGATCTAACTTCTCCAATGCTCTCCTGTGTAGGCCATTCAACAATTGCTTTCACTTTCTTAGGGTCCATCTTCAATCCTTCTATAGAAATCACAAATCCCAAACATACCAACTCTTCCTTCATGAAACTACACTTCTTGATGTTTATCAGCAATTTCTCTTCTCTTAACCTCTACAAAACTTGTCTAATATGCCACAAATGTTCTTCTTTTGTCCTAATGAAAATCAAAATGTCATCCAAGTATAAAATCACAAACTTACCCAAGAATTTCTTTAAGACTTCATTCATCAATCTCATGAAAGTACTCGGTGCACTTGTCAATCTGAAAGGCATCACTAACCACTCATACAATCCTTCATTTGTCTTAAAAGTAGTCTTCCACTCATCACCTTCTTTGATTCTGATCTGATGGTATCCACTCTTCAAGTCTATCTTTGTGAAATATCTTGCTCCACTCAAACAATCCATGATATCATCCATCCTAGGTAAAGGAAATCTATGCTTAACTATGATCTTGTTTATTGCTCTGGAATCAATACACATTCTCTATTCTCCATGTTTCTTTGGTGCAAGCACTACAGGTACTGCACAAGGACTCAAACTTTTTCTGATCAAACCTTTCCTCAACAATTCTTGTATCTGTCTATTCAATTCTTCATTTTTTGCTGGTGTCATTCTATGCATTGCTTTGTTAGCCAAACTTGCTCCTGGTATAAGATCCATGTGATGACTGATACTCCTTATAGGTGGTAATTCTTCACATACATTATCTAATATGATGTGTTCATATTCTATCTTCAACTCTCTTATCTCCTCCGGTTGTTCTTCTTCAGTCTCTTTCTTCAATGCTTTAGGCTTCTTAGGAATCAAGGCATAACACATATTCTCATGTCTCAAACCATCTCAAAATTTTCTTCCATCTACCGAACGGATTCTAGCATTCCCACATACTTCACTCTTAGGATCATCCTCCAAAGGAATCAAAGTAATTCTCTTTCCATTTGTTGTTATAGTATATGTACTCTTTCTCTCATCGTGTATAGCTTTTCTATCATACTGCCAAGGTCTACCCAACAAGATATGACAAACATCCATAGGCATAATATCACACAAAACTTCATCATGAAATGATCCAATATGAAATTTCACCAAATATTGTTCACTCACCAATACATTATGATCATCCTGAATCCATGCTATTTGATAGGGCTTAGGGTGTTTCAATCTTTCCAACTTTAGCTTAATCACCATCTCCTCTAAAACTAGATTATCTGAACTACCACTATTAATTACAACTTTACAACACTTACCTCCTGATTTGCATCTGGTTCTACATAGAATTTTCCTCTGTGATGGTTCCTCATTTGCCTCTGTTTGAAATAGTTCTCTCCTCATCACCAATGATTCTCCTTTCTGTAGATTGCCAACTGAACAGGGTGATTCAATAGGTTCTTCCACATAGGTTGCTCTTCCACTATTTTATGTCCTCTTGCTTGTACTACCCTGATTACACTCAAATGCTCTATGTCCTTCACCTCCACACTTGAAACAAGTACCTTTGAATGTTCTCTTATCAAATCCTCTTCCTTCTCTTCTATATCCTTCATTCTGGTATGCACTAGGGTTTCCTCTCTAGTAGAAATTTCTATCATCTTTTCAGTAAGTATTGTTATCTCTGTCATCCTTCTTTAACGGGCTGTCAAACTTGTTCTGCTTCGAATATGATCTGTCTCCTCCAGAATAAGTCCTACCTCTCTAAAATTTACCTCCTCCACCTCTGTCTCTGATCATGTCTCTTATCCAACTTCTCTTCAACTTTCAGGGCAAATTGATATGCATCTTCCAAAGATGTCATCCTTGAAAAGAAGCTAGGTGTGCGAAAATTGCTTCCTACACTAATCCAATGAGGAGAGGGCAATGCTAATTCAAATTAATCCTTACAACTATAGAAACATAGAACATCTAATAGAGATATTGTAGCAATACACATGAACCAGAAAGAAGATAGAAGAAGAGAGACAAAGATATAATGTGGGGAAAACCCTTATCGGGTGAAAAACCCCACACTCAGAAACCTGCACAATGTATTATCAAAACTGAATGTTGTTTACAATACACTTGCAATGCAAGCTTAAATGGTCTTCGACACTTGTATCTAGAGTCAATCTGGTAGAGTAACAATACCTATAAATCACATACAACTTCTCCTCCTCTAAGCACCTGTTTATATAGAATATACAAGGCAAAATTGGTCCTATCTTGGAATGGGTGTCCAACTTGGCCTCATGGCCCAAAACCCACACCTAAGGACACTTGGTCAACATTGTAGAATGTGTCTAACACTTGTCCACAACTCCCATCCCAAAGAGGTCACTTATTTCCAAAATAGGCTATGACAAATGCTCTTACGACACTTACGACCGTCATAGAATCTCTCATAGCGGTTACAACTTACAGCTGTAAGAGAATCTGTCATACATAGGCTATAAATAGCATATTCTCTTACAACATGTCATAGTTCACCTTGGGGCACCCAAATATGCCTTTTTCAAAGATGCTACATGACACATGTCTTCACCTATCTTACAAGCTTCTATTTCTGACTCTTACATGTCATAACTTTATCATAGGAGTCCGTCATAACCATTTCGGTCAAACATTCCCTTACACAACATGAAAGATGCCGATACATGGAAAAATGCTCCTACCACAAAGTGGGATGCCTATCTCCTCATGTGAGGACAAAATTACAAGTTGTCATCTTCCATATAGGATGACACATCATCGTACCACATCCCACAATATGACAATATGGAATTTATAATTAATTTACAACATATGCAATGAATTAATAAATACAAACATAAATAATGCAAGGAATTACCAAGGTTGAGACACCTTAATTCCCAACAATCCTTACCAAGCTTAGTTCTTCTTGAATGTTCAACCTCAGTCCATTGATATATCTAGCCACCTTCTCCTTACTTGCTTCACTATGTCCTTTTCTTATGATCATCTTATGAAATTCTTCAGTGTACTCCTTCACAGATTTCTCCCTTTGCCTCAGGTTCTGCAATCTCTTCAATAGCTCCAACTTATAGTCAGCAAGTATAAACTAATTCTTCAACTTTGTCACCATCCGGTCCCAATTTGTAATCTTTTCTTTTCCTTTTCTATTTCTTTCCAACTGATCTTCCTTCCACCATATAGCAGCATGTCCTTTCAACTTTTTCTTCACAAATTTCACCTTCTCTAGATCTTCAATTTCCTCATATTCAATGTATTCTTCTATGTCATTTACCCAGTCAATCAACTCTTCAAGATTCAAATTACCAGTGTAGTTCGGCACATCAACTCTAGGTCTCTTTCCAATCTTTGAAATCTCTTGCAGCATCTTTACTTGATCTGATTCTTCTTCTTCATCACCTCCTAGGGTTTCACTAGTTTGTTTAATAGATTGAAATTCTTCTTCATCATCACTTTCAACATTAGGTCTCAGTGTCAATCCTCTTCGCCTATCTTCTTCAACAACATCCAAACAAATTCACATTATTTTCATCATTTCCATCATCTCATCCATTCTACCAACCATTGTCCCAATAGCAACAACTCTCTGTGGTGGCATTCTTCCTAAGATCAAGTGCAAACTACCTCAAGTTCGGTGATCGAGCTACAAGGTGACAACTGCCTCCCAATCGACGATCGGTTGCAACACAAGTAACCTACCTCAATTTGGTGATCTGTCCATAGCAAGATCTTACAGAATTCCCTTCGCTAACGTCACTCAATTCACTCCCAAAGATTCAAACTCTCACTCTTATACCACTTGGTGCAGTCACGGTAGGAGGGTTCATAGAATGAACTGTCCAAATCGTGCAACAAGAGTAAACACAATAGAAACAACTAAAAGAAATGAAGCAAATGTAGAATTAATAATTTAGTATATCATAGAATTCAAATAGAGATCGACCGGCAACATGCGGGCTTACAATTGGGCTCACAGCTTGATTACATACATGCACAAAATAAAGCTTTGAAGATCCTTCGCACAAAATCTAGACTATCAATCTTCTAAATCATGAGAACTACATCAACTAATTTCCTAAGGATTTATTACATCAATATATATCCTTTCTGGACCAATAGATTCCTCTGCGTCAGCCAAAGAAGCTCACAAACTCCAATGAAGAGTTGTAAAGTGCAACACGGATAGGTCGGACCTAAATGCATAGAACTCCTCCGAAAAATGAATGAAATGAAGTGTGGATCCTCAGGGAAGGTTAACCACAAACCAAAGATCATTGAATGATGTGTCATTAGGCTCCAAAGATTGGGAAATGCTTCTGCAAGTTTCTCCTTCAACTGGTTGTCTGTTATTATTAGGATGCTCTATTCTAAAACCAGTCGATCTTCTAATAGTGATATCTTTCCGGTAATGATGTGTGGACCCCTGAATTTTGGATATGATGTTTATGAATGAATGTAGATGCTAAGTCTAGTTCTGCAAGGTCTAAAATGTAACTATGATAGAAAACCAGACCAAAAGCTGAGACTGCTTCTAACTGAACTGCCTGAACTAAACTAGAAAATGAAAAGAAACAAACTGATCTGCAAACAAACTAAAATGCAAATGTTTTTTGGTTGATGCAAGATTTCTCTTGAACCAGGGATGCTCCTGCATCATGTTTGAAATGGATTCATTGTGGAAGGTGTGGTTTGAAAAGAGAAGGCATGTAAATTGCTTGACATAATGTAGAATGTCATGACAATAGTATGTGCACAGAAGGGATCTGTTAAATGGGCATTAGAAACTTTATTTCATAATTGAGTATTACATTTATCATTGATTTGGGTGTGACCTTGAAGTCATCAGTTATAGAACACTGATATGTGGATTGTTGAAAGTGAAAAAGATCGGCTATGCACTTAAACTTTCCAATAAAATGGTTCATGAAAGTTGTAATCTTGATCTCATTATGTATAATGCTCTTCTCAATGGACTGGCGAATCGTCAAGGTTATTACGAAGGACAATATAGGGTAAAGTAAATGTTGAAGATTGCATAGCTATTGTGAAGGACACAAATGCCTATTGCAGTTTGTCATCGATGCAAGCCCCATGTTAAGGAAAACAAGGATCAACACCCTGCTAGAAAATTACTTGAGAAAACCTTTCTTCTTCATGAGATACAGAGATACTCTATGTTAGATAAATATCAATGAATTGAAGCAAAGAAACGAGCAGTTAAAGGAAACATTTTTGTCCAATAAGGTGTAAAGATCAAGCATTTCTACCAATTCATAGGGTATGTGAAGTAAGCAGAATGTGTAGGGTTTCCTTCAACTAGCCCTCTCTACATAATGTTGTGAGATTGAGGTGAGTAATGGATGGGAATGGAATTTTATGATTTTAATTGCGGTAGGAAAATGTGTTTCAGTGTATCTCTTCATGCTAATGTTGTTAGTGGAAGACATACTATTTTTAGAGTCCATATTTCGTATGCACAGACACAGGAGTCTAAGATTTAGGTATTTAGAGGATTTGGAAAGATCTAACAAGGTTTGACCACCGAAATGGAGCAAATGGAGATGGAAAGTAACCTAGAGAAGTTCACAACTTGAAAGTGACTTATGTCACATGTTGTAATTGTGGGTTAGAAAATGACCTTTGTTTCTGAAAAAGTTAGGTAAAATCTAACTGTAATAAAGCTTATTTTTAAATTATTGTATGTCAAAAAGGGTAATTATGAAGTAGTTAGGAAGTAGTTACAAGGTGGTTATGGGAAAAAGACTATAAATACAACGTTATTTCATATGTAAGGGGACTTTTCAAGATACTCTTATGAGGGGGACTTTTTGTAAGAGATTTTTATACGGGAACTTATGGATAAGCTTTTTTAGAGACCTTTGATCTAATACTTTGTACATAAAGGCTTTTTGAAATTGTATAATTTCACAAAGATAATAAAGAGAGCATTTGGTTCGTGTGTTCCATTGTACCTCTGAGTTATTGTTACTGATTTCTCGTATGTTAAATTAGTAATACCTCTATGTCATCATATGAATCATTGGCCATATTTTGAAGCATGTGTATAAATCATGCAATTGATGTAATGAAACACAATCATATCTTGGTATCTCGATTTGAATGTGTTGGAGAAACCTGTCTCTTCATATGTTGAGATTTGTCATCTTCTTTTCATCATCATTGTATATTAGAATTTATTGTTGTGCAATTCATCATATAGGTTCAAGAGCGTAGTTTCTAACACCTATGGTGAAATCCCCTCATAATTTTCCCTGAGTTTGTGAAATCTAAATCAGTATTTGTTTGTCTGCTATTAGGGTTTTAATAAATCATTTTTGTTTTTATTTTTAGTTTTCCTCCTTTTTGTACTTTCAGGTTAAAAGTACACAAAAACTACAAATACCCCCATCATATGAGGGAGTTGCCCCTCTCAAACGTAGAGGAAAGCAATTAATCTACTAATAACCTCTCCAATTGTTGGAACATTTGTCATTGCTCATTGGGCGAGTCACATTCAAATCTACAGTGACAAATCTATTTACCAACACACATCTAGCTCAAGAAGTGATACTTATTGTTGATGGTATAAGAGGACTATTGCAAGAAGGAAAAGAAGGTGTTGACATGCTCTGTGGACTAGCCCACATAGTGGATCATAACTAGCTCCTCTCATCCCACCTTACCAACATATCATGCTCATAGTCCTTTATCAAGTACACAATCTTAAGAGTTGAAATGCCTAACAAATTTGAGACTCTTCACTTTGAAAAGTACAGTGGTAAAGGTGATCCTAATACTCATGTGGCAGCACTCACAACAATGTGTAGTGATGTCTTCTTTGATGAGGCATTGTTAGAAAAAATCTTTCCTCGATCTCTCAAAGATACCACTTTGGAATGGTTTTTCTCTCTACCTCCTAATTCAATACATTCCTTCTTATAGCTAGTTGATCAATTCTTGCAACATTTCTAGGCAAACATTAGACCTATTATCTCATTGATTGATTTGGTCCATTGTAAACAAGGTCTGAAAGAGAAACTAAGGGAATTCATCAGTCGATATGAAGCTCTCTTTGTGCAAATTCAATATCTAATTATAGATGTGGATGTTCAAAAAGTATTCATTATGAATCTGCAAGTGAACATATGTGATAAGATACTTTTGATGAAGTATAGTTGTTTCCAACATCTATGCACAACTCTCTGAGATTACTAACTGATAGAACAAGAAAATAAATTCAATTCTCATGCTCTGTTTCTCACTTATACTCACCATTTACTTCTACCTGGTCTCTTAACCTCAACTAGTTTTATACAGACTTACTGTCACGATGGTGACAAGAACTAGTAGTAATGGAAAAGATTACCATTATATAAAAGAACATACACCACTCTATAGCAAAGTATTTTCAGATTTTAAACCAGTGAAAAACATCTCAAATAGCACCCACACAGATACATGAACCTATTAAATCAAATTATAAACATGATCCACAATCAAACAAGACTTTTCTACAATCTTCACCATTGAATACCAAGAATGACAAGAAGTATGATTATGTATATTTTATTGACAATGAAAGCACAAGACACTATTCAACAACAGATTTCTGACTATTCCATATCCTTATCATAACATGACATTACATATCACATGGGCCTGGAGCTATCGATCTCCTCTAATCTACTATAACCCGAACCACCTCCTGTTGTTCCCTTCCTACTTTTCCTTTCCTCCTACTATTGACCTGCTATAGATCAACCTCCATCAGTCATTTATTTCACTGCCTCTTCTTCTTCTTCACGACTCACATTTTTCTCTTTTTCTCTCTCTGATTATGACCCTCTTATTTTCTTATTATCGGCCCCTCCAAATCGACCCTTTTTATCTGCCTCCCTCCTTGATGACCTCACTCTGTCTATATATATATCTGGCCTCTTCTAGACTTGACCTCCTTTATTTTTATCAGCCTCTCTTTTCTCCTTTCGGCCTTTGACCTCTCCTCACTATGGGCCTCTATCTAATTGGCCACCTAAGTAGTCAAAGCTTAGAGCATGTGATTTAAGCCCAGCCTTTTGATACATCTTGACATTAGTTAAAATGCACTCTACTTAAATATCATCCACTTCAATTGTAAAACAATCAATAGCAATTTTACACCTCATTCACAACAAAAAATGGTAAATGATATTTAAGAATAGCTGTTAAAATGTCTTGTGTGAAAGCTCATATTCTTGTGCAAGTTGCGTGAATCCTAGAAGAGATTGTGGAGTTTGGTTTTATAACTGCCCATCACAGTTTCTTTGACAATTTCAAAATATTCTTAAACAAATCCAATATGCGCCTACCAAGTGCATTTGCTCAAAGGTTCTAAGTTTTCTTAACTAATCCATTTTGTTTATATCCTACACACACTGCATTCCATGAAAGCACATTTGTTTGGTGCTTGCTATCAAATAGTTCACGTGCATTGTCTATGTTTCCATATCTACATATGGCTCTGCCAGAATGATTGCAACTATAATATTTGATGAATATCCCCTTCTGATTATGCTATGATGGATATCCATACCTTGCACCAAAGCGACAATTATAATAGTTCATGAGATCACATTTCATTGAGGTATCCTGTCAAACACTTCACTCGCCTTTGTTTATGCTTCCATGTTTTACATACAGGTTTACCATGGCACTTTGAACATACAATATTTGACAAAAATCCTCCATCCTTCATGCTTTGATGGATGCCTATACCCTATTTGAAAGCTCCCATTCAAGCACTGGGTGGGAGGATGTTGGTGAAGGTCTTGGAATCTAGTTTTACACCCGCCAGTTGCATTTCCTTGGAAGTTTATAAACTCTTTTCAACAAATCCATTTTGTACATATCCTGCAGTCATTGTATTCCTTGAGACCGAATTCATTGAGGCATTCTATTAGATGTCTCATGTTTTTTGTTTATCCTCCCATGTCTTGCATATCATTCTACCAGAATAGTTGTGACTGCAATATTTGACAAAAATTGACTTTCAATCATGCATTAATGGATATCTAAACCTTGGAGGTTGTAGGAGGTTATTTACCAGGTTGTGAAACTAGACTTCATGCCTGCGAACTATATTTTCTTGAAGTTTTCAAAAACCTCTTCAACGTACTCATTTCATGGACATATTAGGTATTCAAGTAGTTAAAATAACTACTTCACCTTTACAAAGCTTTGGTCATCCTCTTTATTGACAACTTAGATGACTTTCAAAACTTCACAAGTAGTTAGAAAAATAAATCACAACTTTTTCAAAGTTACCAAAGGTACAAGCTGCACTTTCCTTCATCTGCACTTTTAACTTACAACTTATGAGTTGTGCTTTTGGCAAACTTTCATGAAATAACTACCAAGCCGAAAGTTATAATTTTTCCAAATCTATAGCCTCACAAGTAGTTAATAAAAACTACAACCTATACTTTCTGCTAAGTTAACCAAAACTAAAATTGACTCCCCTTTTTGAAATTTGTGGATAACTTCACCAAAATTGAAAGTATCGTCCCACTTTCACTTTTTCCTAAGTAGCCTTCAAGTTTGCCAAAACTGAAAGTAGTTGCCTACTTTCACTTTTTCCTAAGTAGGCTTGCTTTTTAAAGCAAATTCTCCACTTATCCAAATTCATAAGTTAGAATAACTAACTTCTCCCTTTGCAAATTTCTTTTGGAGTTTAGCCAAATCTACAAGTCATCTCTTACTTTCATTTTTTTCTAAGTTGTCAAAGACTTCCGATTTTGACTAACCTTCGGGTGACTTGTGAAAATTTCTAAGTAGCTCACTTATCAACACTTCAACTTGTTTTTAAAAAAATTTATAACTAGTGAAAAAGCATAACTTGTTGGAAATTATAACCTTACGAATATTTATATCATTTGCTCGTCAAGCCTGCATATGCAATGGAGAAGCAAAACTGGTGTAACTTTTGATATAAATAATATTTTCTCATGAAATCTTGCCATATTGTCCATAATAACACCATGAGATCCTCAACCAGGTGATTCTGCTCTAGACTTTATAGAAATTGAGATAAAAATTAAAGTTTTAAAATATCGCAAACCAGAAGGTGTATGAACCTAAAAATTTGCCACATTAGGTGAAATAGCCATAAAAACATCCCTATAAAAGGATTTCTTTCCATCCCTTGTGAATTTTTAAATTGAATTGTTTTCATGATTTGTCGTGTAGCAAAACTACTTGCACGATTTTAGCTGAAACAGACAAACAATTCCTCCTTCAAATTGGCAAATGAATTAAGAATCAAGGAGAATTTATGACTAGGGGTGACTCAACATAGGAATTTTGACATAAAAAGTTTTAAAATTGGCAATTTGAAAACGAGGCCAGCAATTTGCACCTCCTACAATTTGTTGAAAATTAACTAGTTGTTTGTCTAGTTTCCTGAGTTACTCGTCAAGGACATGTGAAACTATATCAATCACATCTTACACATCATGAAATGTTTATTCTTCCATCAAGTTGGTATTTATGATATCTTGTAAAGATGTCGATTCACCTTTCATAAACTAGTTGTGTAATGGGTTTTCTGATGTTTGTATATTGTTGCTATTGAAAGCACTAGAACCCATTAGTCTACAACTTCTTACCAAGGTGTTGGTGTTAGGGTAGAAAATTTATACAACTCATGCAAAGTTTTATAACACTCAATCCACTAGCCAAGAATATGATCAATAAGATTATGAAGATTAAGGTAGTTATGCTTGTTGAAATACACAATGTGTAATTGCAAAACTATGAATTATCAAACCATTGATATAAAATGATAGAAGATAATGAAAAATATGATATAAATCAATGCAAGATTTGAATTTAACTATCAGCAAGATGCAAATACTCAAAACTACAGGTTCACCAAAATGTTATGTATGAAAAAGAGAATGAAGAAGACTAGCATGTACACTAGATCAAACCCTCTTACACAATAACATTGAAGGACAAGGCCCAACCAAATCATTACCATATGAAGGTGGACTTAGATACATATGTTGTACTCAAAAGTGCTATGGAAAGATCCTATTTAATCAAGCCTTTTTTCCAAACCCTAGGTCAATGAAGCAATAAACCCTAGTTCTACAAAGATATGATCATAATAGAAGATGGATAGCAAATATCAAGAAAATAATTGCACAAGAGTGATTAGGAAGATGTCAGAACCTGTGTCCCAGAAGCTGGAATGTCAAGGGACTATTTTTAGGGTGCCTAAGTCTTGAGAAGTGGAATCTTTAGAAGCTATAAACTGGAGGAATGCTACAGAGAGTGCCCTGATGCTAGATCTAAAGTTTGTTAAGATAAAAGGACTATTTCACAAGTGCCCAAGTCCTTCATAGAGGAATATCCCTGAAATGTAGTTGGATCTCGAAACCTTAATCCTTACTCAGTCTTCCTATGTCTTCACTTTTCTGGATCTCGCACTTGTAATCTGTACATAAGAATAAAAGGGGTTTGGGGGTTATGGTGTTTAGGGATATGCCTCAGTCAAATCCTAGGATAGCATTCAAGATTTCCAATACCCTTGTTTGATAAAGAGAGAGTGCCCTTGGAAGGAAGAGGCTAAATAAAAATCAATAAGATGAAATCAAGTGATGATGAAATACAATGATATCACCTATATGATGAAACCCTTAGGAGGATGAATCCTCTTCAACTCATAAGGAGAGATAGATGATAACTTCAAAACCTACAACAACACACAATGACAATACAAATATGCTCTAGAATCACAATGAAGGCTTTGAAGGCTCTTTACTTCAATGCTTCAAGCTGGCTATCTCTATCTAGGTTCATAATGAATTCAAAAACACACTTATATATGCTTTCCCGCTAACATTCGTCAAATTAACCAAAAGAGATGACAAGGAGAAACCCTTTTATTTGGGTCTTATGATGACATATGTTTAAATTTGCCCCGACCAATCAAGGAAGACTTGGGCGTGGGTGCCCAAGTCCCAAGGCTCCTTTTTAGTCTAGGGTAAGATAGAATATGGGCCCCTTGTTTCCAATTTACATTAGTTTCAAGGGCTTTTGTATTGGGATGAATATTTTGAATGCATGATGTAATCATGCGGACCTAGGAGCTAAACAAGGAAGTAAAAAGACATGTGTCTACATTTTACTCCACGATATTTATCCCCCACTTTAATGTGTGTATGAGCTTACGATCAGTACATATATTAAAGTACAATTAAAGAACATCAAACACATCAAATACTAGAGCGAGGACACACGCTAAGTTTAAAGGACTATTTCTAGGCCCCAAGCTTAGGCAAACATAAGAAAACACTTGAGAGTCATGCAAAACACAATGAATATAGTAAGGAAGCACAAAATACACATAGAAGATAATGAAAGTCACATAATACACAGAGAATACATGAACACAATCATGCAATACACAAGGCATACACGAAGAGAAAACACTTGATTAAACAATTATATAATCCTAACTAGGTGATGGGGGGAGATCATCACTATGCGCCTCCATCAAAAGAACACAAAACACATGGCATGGGGGGAGCTCATCGCTACACACCACCACAAAAACATTCAATGAAGACATAGAAAACACATGAAATACATGAGCACCGTAGAGTATGTTGTCAACACACTATACATCTTAAACACATAAAACACGGTCGATGGGGGTAGCTCATCACTACACACTACCATATAAGACATGCCAAACACACCTGATGGTTGAGCTATGCTACCACAACCACCAAAGACACACTTAAGGGTGAATA
Organism: Cunninghamia lanceolata; assembly: GCA_027924645.1. Classification (NCBI taxonomy): domain Eukaryota; kingdom Viridiplantae; phylum Streptophyta; class Pinopsida; order Cupressales; family Cupressaceae; genus Cunninghamia; species Cunninghamia lanceolata. The sequence goes on from BSBN01001049.1 coordinate 169,491, forward strand.
AATCAAGATCCAACCCTACCTCCATAGAGGAATTTTAAAAGGATGTGCAACCACTCAAGGGAAGACACTGCATTCTCACCTTCCATAGAAGGGATTTCAAAATGTAACTTCACCAGCATCTGTCGATGCCTTACAGTGAAAAGGAAGCTTGCACACAAAGTATACAACCCCACATACATTGCGAAGATGCCTTACAGTGAAAATAAGGTATACACAAAACAAAACAAACTACACAATCCCACATACATCACGAAGATGCCTTAAGGTGAAAAGTAAGCATACACAAACATGATTTATCAACAATATCTAAAATATCCAAGCATTTACCACAATATATTCCCCCACCTTAAAGTGGTTGATCCCGCTTCCTGGTATCAAACACTTTTAAGGTAAAGTTGAAAACGCACAAGGGAACAATAGCTTTCACAAAGCCCATGCCCCAAAGGTGACATGTGCTTATGATTGCTGAATGATCCCAACAAATACATCAATATCATTTGCTAACAACCATTGATCCATAATAAGCTTTGGTTAGAAAATCTAAGCTAAGATAACAACCAAATCATTTCATAAAACATAAACACAACAATATACCACTTAACAAACCAAGTTTACACTTACGAGTTTGGAACTGAGTATAGCCATTAGGTTATACTCTAGGTATCTTAGAACTGAGTGTAGCTACAAGGTGAGATTCAAAACAATCCAAAGTGCATAGAAACATATTTAGAGTATTTCAAAGGTTTGTTATACGAATTTCACAATACAATACATGATCACATCACACCACAAAAGTGATTCTACTAGTCAAGCATCAGTAAAATATTAACCCCATCTTCATACATGGACTAGGTTCATTTTTATTCTTGTTATAGGGATGCATGGTTTGTATTAGTATTTATTTGTTATCTTCATCCACCAACTAGTAGAGTCACTGAAGAATGAAAAACATGAAAAATGAGAGAGGAGATAAAAGTGACTTAGGAACGCAATGTGGGAAAATGCCCCCAAGACATTCTTCACAATGTTATGCCCTCAAGGCACCACACACAATAATTACAATAAGATAGAGGAGAGTAGAAGAATAGATAAACAAATAGAAGAAGTGTCAAAACAAAGGTGGTCTCCTTGTATCCTTGACCTTACAAGAGTATCAAGGGTCATCCAAGGAGACCTAAACAACACTTAACACAATACAGAAGAACACAACACAACACATACACATATAAGTATATTCATTTAAGAGGAGGATAAGTATATTCATTTAAGAGGAGGCCAAACTTGTAAGCATATTTAAAAGGTTCTACATCAAGTATGGTGAAATAGATGAGAGATTCATACCTATTTCATTTTCATTACCTAAGTAGTCATAGGATGACAAAATTGCTTATATTTGAAATCTTCTGATGCTTGCAGGGAGGTGAAACATTACCTATTTCAACAGATGACTCACACCTTGCTCTTTTCCTTTCTTTTTCTTTCTTATTCTACTTTGCATGATGAATAAACCACTCTCAATAAAATGGGATGCTTTTCATCATCACAACTTTCTCTTGCTTCAAGTGATTACATGTATGATGCTCCATCTACATATCCTATGCAGTTTGGTTATCTATCAATCCATAAAGAGAAAATAGAGGAGGAACCTTAGCATACATACCTTTTGCTCATGGTCTAGGTAGATCTTAATTTACCATCTTATCTACTTCTATCATGCCAATTATTTCATCATAATCAAGATATTCATCTTCATGCTCTGCTTCGTTCTATTGTTCTACCATGTTGTTTTCGTTATGCTTAGGAAAAGGATTACTGAATATTTTTAGATTTTGATTTAGAGGGGCCACTAACTTTATTTCCATTGTCATTCACATCGGTCACTTGTATTATGTTAGAATCAATGAGGTCTTGAATTTCATGTTTAATATGCATATATCTTTTAGTGTCATGCCCCGTCGAGTGATGATAATGACAATATGCATTAGCATCAAATGAAGGTCTTTTCATCTTTCTACTATCTAATGGATGAGCAAGAGCAAGCTTCAAAAGATTATTGTTTACTGCTTGAGTTATTATCGAATGAAGAGAATTTGATAATGGAGTGAAATTTCTTTGTTGTTTCCTGAATTGAAAATTTGTCCGATTAGATTTTGTAATGGTAGACACTTGTGATTAAAATTTATTCAAATGTTCCCCATTGATCTTGATGAAATTATTATTATGCTTCTTAAATGACTTTTGAGATGTTCTAGCTATGGATTGACCAACATGAGCTAATGAGGTATGATTCTCATACTGACTAGCCGAAAGTTGGTAATCTCAGAGAGCTGTGCATAGATGGAAAGAACTATACTTCATCAAAAGTATCTTATCTTGTATGTTCGGTTGTAGATTCGTAATGGATACTTTTTGAAAATCCCAATTTGTAGTTGGATATTGAATTTGTGTAAAGAGATCTTGATATCGACTAATGAATTCTGTTAGTTTCTCTTTCGGACCTTGTTTACAATGGACCAAATCAATCAATGAGATAGTAGGTCCAATGTTTGCCTGGAAATGTTGCAAGAATTGATCAACTAGCTATGAGAAGGAATGTATTGAATTGGGAGGTAGAGAGAAAAATCATTCCAAAGTGGGGTCTTTGAGAGATCAAGGAAAGAGTTTCGCTAACAATGCATCATCAAAGAAGTAATCACTACACGTTGTTGTGAATGCTACCACATGAGTATTAGGATCACATTTACCACTATACTTTTCAAAGTGAGGAGTCTTAAATTTGTCAAGTATTTGAGCTCTTAAGATTGCGAAAGATAATGGACTGTGAGCATGATATGTTGGTAAGGTAGGCTGGGAGGAAGCATTAGTCAAATTTCTCACTTTTTTTCTGTAAGGAAGACATACTTTTCAAAAGTTGGTTTAGGAGAGCATCATTGGGTGATGTGGCTTGCAGATTTGAGACAAGAGAATTTGATGCTTCAGTCCTAAAATTGAGAGGTGGCTAGTAATGAGTGGAGGTGATGGGTGATTGAGAATAATTATTCATGGGTATGGATATAGGAGGTGCTTATTTTTAATAATTAAATGCCACCACTTTGTAATTCTACGAATTGTTGCCATTAGATGTTGCCATGGTAGTGGTAACATTACTAAAAGCTTGTGGATTGGTGGTGAGAATTGATGATGTAAAAGTAGATATTCCAATAGTCAGTATGGGTGTCAATACTTGTGAGTTTATATACTTAGGTGGTAACACATTTTTTTTGACATTCACATGGATAGCTGCTGACAAAATGTTATGATCCACTATGTGGGCTAGTCCACAGAGCATGTCAACACCTTCTTGTCCTTCTTGCAATAATCCTCTTCTAACCATCAACAATAGGTATCACTTCTGAGCTAGATGGGCACCTCCTACAATTTATTGAAAATCAACTAGTTGTTTGTCTAGTTTCTTGAGTTGCTTGTCAGGTACATGTGGAACTATATCAGTCACATCTTCAACACCATGAAATGTTTGTTCTTCTATCATGTTGGTGTTTATGATATCTTGCAAATATGTTGATTCACCTTTCATAAAGTAGGTTTGTAATGGGTTTTCTGATGTTTGTATACCGTTGCTATTGGTAGCACTAGAATCCATTAGTCTACAACTTCTTCTTACCAAGGTGTTGGTTTTAGGGTATCAAGTTATACAACTCATGCAAAGTTTTATAACACTCAATGCACTAGCCAAGAATATGATCAATAAGATTATGAAGATTAAGGTAGTTATGCTTGTTGAAATACACAATGTGTAATTGTAAAACTATGAATTTTCAAACCATTGATATAAAATGATGCAAGATAATGAAAAACATGCTATGAATCAATGCAAGGTCCAAATTTAACTATTAACAAGATGCAAATGCTCGAAGCTATGGATTCACCAAAATGTTATGTATGAAAAAGAGAATGAAGAAGACTAGCATGTACACTAGATCAAACCCTCTTACACAATAACATTCAAGGATAGGACCATAACTACTAAATGAAGGTGTACTTAGCTACCAATCTTGTACTCAGGAGTGCTATGGAAAGATCTGATTTAATCAAGCCTCTTTTTCCAAACCCTAGGCCAATGAAGCAACAAACATTAGTTCTACAAAGATTTGATCATAACGGAAGATGTATAGCAGATATCCATAAACTAATTTTGCAGGACTGATTGGAAGATGTCAGAACTTGTGTCCTAGAAGCTAGAATATTAGATGACTATTTTGAGGGCACCCAAGTCTTGAGAAGTGGAATCTTCAGAAGTTGTAAACTGAAGGAATGCTATAGAGAGTGCCTTGATGTTAGATCTAAATTTTGTTAAGATAGAAGGACTAGGAATTTTGTGAGTGCCCAAGTCCTTCTTAGAGGAATATCCCTGAAACGTAGTCGAATATTGACACCTTAATCCTTACTCAGTCTTCTTGTGTCTTCACTTTTCCTGATCTCACACCTATAACCTACACACAAGAAGAAAAGGGGTTTGGGGGTTATGGTGTTTAGGGACTTGCCTCAGTCAAATCCTAAGATAGCATTCAAGCTTCCCAACACCATTGTTTGATAGAGTGTGCCCTTGCAGGGAAGAGACTAAATATAAATCAATAAGATGAAATCAAGTGATGATGAACAACAATGATATCACCTATTTGATGGAACCCTTAGGAGGATGAATGCTCTTCAACTTATAAGGAGAGATAGATGATAACTTCAAAACCTACAACAACACACAATGACAATACAAATCTGCTCTAGAATCATACTGAATGCTTTGAAGGCTCTTTACTCCAATGCTTCAAGTTGGATATCTCTATCTAGGTTCATAATAAATTCAAAAACACACTTATATATGCTTTCCCACTAACATTCATCAAATTAACCAAAAGAGCTGACAAGGAGAAACCCTTTAAAAGTCTTATGCTGACATACATTTAAATTTTCCCTGACCAATCAGGGAAGACTTGGACGTGGGTGCCCAAGTCCCAAGGCTCCTTTTTGGTCTGGGGTAAGATAGAATATGGGCCACTTGTTCCTAATTTACATTGGTTTCAAGGGACTTTGCATCAGGATGAATATTTAGAATGTATAATGTAATCACGAGGACCTAGGAGCTAAACAAGGAGGTAAAAAGACATGTGTCCAATTTTTACTCCATAACAGTTGCGAGCATACATGACCACATATGCAAATACTTTGATCCAATAAGATAGTGGCACCTTAGACCAAGTAGATTCAAAAGTTAAAATTCACAATGATCAACTATTCATAATAGGGAGACAATGGGGAGCATTAGGGCCTAGTAATAACTCAGCCGATGAGTTAAGACTCACCAAAAGTTGACACATAAGCTCTTAATGCTTTGTGGTATTTAAAACATGTGAGCACTAAATAAATATAATGGTCTGACCACTTATGTCAACAATGATCTTGCAATGGCATAGTTTAATAGGTTCTTTTACAACGTAAGCCCACATTCATGACCACATATACAAATACCTTCGGCCAATAAGATAGTCACACCTTGAGCCAGGTAAATTTGATATTTTTAACCTTGAACTTAATATAATAATATAGGACAAGACCTTATGTCTAGTAGATGTCTTAAACATAAAATCATAAATATTTTGGACATGAGAGCCTAAGTAAATCTGAGTTTATAAAAGCCTACATCCATAGGGAGCATTGGAGCATTCCATAAGTGAAGTTTGAATCTAGAGGACCAAATAAATTAGGAAACCTGAGTCATGTGAGAGAGAGATCCAACCATGTCAATTACAAGATACAATGGCTAAAGTTTGTTACACTTTAAGGAATTGGGTTGTTTAGCCTTGCGCCATCAATCTTACATTGAATAATTTGCACCATATATATTTGTCTAAAATTAACATACTGAGACTAAAATAACTTTACAACCTACCTTTAATTGGAAATTTCTCCCTATTAATGCCCCATGACCTATGCACATGATATTGATGTAGTCTACACCATGATAAATCTGCCAATGTCTTAAGTAGTAAAGCTTATGACAAAAATAAATAGGTAAAATGGGTTTTTTTTAGGTTGCTTAGCTAGGGTGTTACAAATCATGAATATGAATTAACATCAATCTGCAAAAATGTTAATCTAAATTCATTTACCCAAAATTATTGTTCTAAATAAACATTAGTCTAAATCTATAATTTGAATTAACATTATGCCAAAACATATAATAAGATCAAATCTAAGATGTCAATTTATTAAAGCATGAATAATATAAATCAAGCATTTAGATTAATAATTGATCCATTTTTATCATAAAATCCTTAGAGTATTATTCTAATACTAATATTAGCAAAAACAAAAAAATACAAAGTATTACACATAATTCCCATCTATCTATAATATCTTCACATTAGCTATGTTTTTTATGTTACAACATTGATTTGGAAATAAGGGAAAAAGTATGTAGTGGAGAGTATTTGTAGGCTACAGTTATAAGGAAAGGTGTCTCAACAATGCATCCTAATGTGAAAAACACAAAAAATACAATTTTTAGGCTACATAATAGAAAAACTCAATTTTTGAGCTATAGAGGTTGTTTTTGGCCCCAAAAATGTTGGAATGAGTCTTAACCAAAGCAAACGGGTTATGGTGACATGGACCTCTTTGAGATCTATAATTTAGAACAAGGGGTTGAATTAGCTTCCTAGATCAAAAGTTATGGCCTCTAGAAGTTGGACCTCCCACATCAAAAATGTAAGAGCATCTACAACACATAAGAGTTGTAAGGAGTGACACTTGTTGGCCAACTTATAATGTATGTTATGAGACATTGTAAGGCATATTTGAATGGAGATATTGGAGCCAAAATGGAGCACCCAAGTTGGCAAGTTGATTATGATAAGCTTATGACACACATAATGATTATATTATATTATATTTATCATATGGCCTCATCTTGAGATTAGGGCATTTGATTTTTATTAGAAATTTGGGTGTCATATTTTAGGTGGTTTTATCTCATGCTTTTCTAATTACCATTTGATGGATTCATGTATTACTTATCTTATTTTTTGAGTGCTTGAGATGGAGGTTTCATAGTGAGTTTTATAGGTATTTTATGCTGTAAGAATTACTCAAGATCTCTTATTGTTGATACTCTTGTAAGGGCTTAGACTCTACAAGTGTATTGTAACCATTTATTACTAAATAATACATTGAGTTTCTTTAGAGTGTGGATTTTTCTCTCAAAAGAGTTTTCCGCATGTAAATCAATATGTTATGATATTTTATTTATGTGTTTATTTCCTTATTATAATTGCATATATATCCACTCATAGATTGGTATAGGAATCATATTCCACACCTCTTCTTCCTTTAATTTTGTATCTAATCTTGATCACTATTGGCAAGAGAAATGGGGATAGTACAATCTAGAGATTTGCATCCCACTGGACCTTGAGTAGTCAGTTTATACCCCAGAGGATACAGTAAGAGAACTAAGCATATGCGATAGGAATCTATAAGACATGCATGACGCACTTGATACCATACTAACAAATAAAGTGCTCATATAACCATAGTACACATATTTTCCTTATAACTCCATATATATATTCTATTGTAGTAGATACAAAAGGGCAAGTCGAGTCTCTGCTCTAGTAGTATGTTTTCTTATCTTATCATTCCATTATATTGCATTACATCTCATCCCTTTTGTTTATATCTATTACATATGGCATATATATATATATATATATATATATACATTTGTTTCCTTGAAGGGACATGACCTTTCTTAGTGCCTAATGTCTTCACCAAGTACCGTGGTATATATATATATACATTTGTTTCCTTGAAGGGACATGACCTTTCTTAGTGCCTAATGTCTTCACCAAGTACCGTGGTCTTCTTCCAGTACTCTAGGGTATGCTTTGTTTCTGCCTTTGACCTGCTAATATCATCCCCCCTTTTTAAATGATGTCTTGTCCTCAAGACATGTTGTTCAATTGGGAAGTATATTCTGATATTCTATCTTTAGTCTGGCCAATGTGATGGCCCATTGTGCCCATTTCTGAAGGAGTGTGCCTATTTGTGCTTGAATTTGTGCCAATGTGAGCTCTGCCTCCTAGAGAGTGATTGGGATGGTGATGTTGTTGGTTATTTTATTTGCTTCTTTCAAAATCAATTAGAGGAATCTCAATTCATTATTGACCATATCCCTTAGTTGTTGTAATTGTTCTTTGACCAGCTCTCTTTGGGTATGGAGCTATTGGAACTGGATGTGTAGGTGCTCTATATTGTCCCTTATTACTTTTTTTGAGTCCTGTAGGGGATTGTAACTTATTTGTGCTATCTAATCCTTTGTCTATGTGATCTGGTTCTGAAGGCTCTTTGTTATATTAGGCCACTGTAAGTAAAACTAGTATATTGTTCTGACAACCTTGATGTTGTCTTCTATCTATTTGGTTTGTAGTTCCAATTGAGTTTGTGTGGTAGGACATCTCTTCATCAACTGTTGGGTGTTCTCCTTAGTGAGTTCATTCTGAGCCTCCTTCCTTATTTTATCCTTTCAGTACATCATGTCTGTTTGGAGGCCGATCACTAGTTGTTGTAGTTGTTGCGATAACGAGAGGGACTGATCTCTAGCAAGATGAGGAATAGATTTTTGGAGTGTCTCTATGGCCTCTTACAACTATTCTATCTACTACACATGTTCTTGGAGAAGTTCTTCTCTGGCAATGGTATGAAAAATGTCTCCTAATTGTAGCTTCTGAATGGGTGACATGCCAAATAGATTCACTTGAGAATCCACCAATGGTACTCAAAGCAATTTTGGAAGTGGTGTCGGTTGGATTTGTTGTTGCTAAGCTAGAAAATTCTTGATAGTTGTCGTTCTTCCCTTCCGTTTCTTCATTGGACCCCCTTATATTTTCTTCCAGTTTCTTCGGTTGCTCTTCCGAGGTGGTTTTAGTTTCTTGGAGAATGGTATCTCCTAGATTCACACTCGGCTCTTGCTCTGGACCCTTGGTCATCTCCTCATAGAGATTCTGGGTAGTCTCTTTGGTCTCCTTCCATAGAGATTCTATGTCCTTTGGGTCATCTATCATGAGTCTATCCACTCGATGTTTAGTCTAGAGCTCTTGTGTTTGTGCTTGTGCCAGAACTTGTTTCTACTTGCCTGTTAAATTAGATCTTAGTGCCGATATGGATTTCTCCTTTATTTCTTCATCACGGGTCAAGGATTTAGCTCCTTTTTCTCTTATTGTAGCTATAATCTCATCTGGAAACTCTTTCATTGCTTCTTCTAGGCCTTTAATCAGGTAGTTCACATACCTTGCCAAGCTTTAAATTATTTTATCTTTGTTCCCCTCATCATACTCGTACCTTTGTAGGATCTTTGATAGCATCCCACGGTGAACAATGGTATTAAAGGTTTTGAGCACATTGATTGGCTCACCTGAGAGTACCAAAGATTGTTGCTAAGATTTTCTCTTGTTGGCCTTCTTTTTGTGGCTCCAGTTTGGTTGGAGGAATACCCAGAGTCTTTTGTGTTCATTTATTTTTCTATGGAGGCTACTCCACCTCTTCTTCTCCTTATAAGATCTCTTTCACCTTAGCTTCCTTTGTATCCCATTTTGGTCATTGAACCTTCTATTTTTATGGTGGTTTCCCTGGTTGGTAGGTTGTTAGTGCCGATGTCGTAGGTCCTTCTGATGTTCCTGATGGGGGTGGTATGTGACCTTGTAATCCTTGTTCCAAAAGGTTTGGATTGTGCCATAGTGGCCGCTATTGGTTTCAGTCCCTCTTCCAGCTTGCCCCCTTGCTTATGAGTTTTATTTTTCTTCTTTTCCAAGTCCTCCTGAGTTTCATGGTCCATCTTTCTATCCATTACTTCTTGGTAGGTCCCGAAACTTTCTAATTTAGAATCCTTTGGATTCTAGAGTAGGGTTGCCACATAGGCATCTATTTATTGAGTGGGGACTTCATATGGTAGTGCAAAAATCCATACTATGTGGGGTCTAACTACCTCCATATATGTGAAATCTTTGTCCACTAAGAATGTTATGGTGTTTTCATATTGCTTTGCTGATAGATAGGGGACCCAGTCCCTTGATTGCATTTGTTCTTGGAAGGTTTTAAAAAACCCCCAGCATGCTACTTTTCGTGCTTGGAAATTCTCATATTAGTGGGTATGGTACTTAATTTGAGCTGCTATAGTTTGGTGGAGGTGCCAGACCTTACCCTTTAAATTGGTTAGTTCATTCAAGATTTAAAACATTAAATAGATATGTAATGCCCCATACCAGAAGTGATACCTGGAAGTCTTGATCTTCTTTAGGTTCTCCAATAGTTGTTCCTACATAATTTTATACAAATCAAAGTCTTTGCCTTCAACCACCATCTAGTATGTGGTGTGGATGGTGGTGGTAGTTGTTTAGTCTTCCTAGTTAGCATAATAAACTTTACATGTTATGCCCATTGTAGCATATTGGACTCCAAGGTTGGTAATTGTCTTCAAACTTAGGCTCCTACTGTCAAATGTAGCTCCTGTCAACTTCTCTACTTCACTATTTTTAATGGCCTTTTTAGCCAGAATCCCCCCTACCATTCTTAGCCCAACTATGGTGTGGATAGCTTCTTTTGTGATTCTATGTGGCTTGTCTAGATAGATGAAGTCACTGTGTGCCTGACTTAGCATGATTCAAACCCATTCCTCTTCATTACAAAAGTTTGGGTAATCTTTCCATACATCGAAGCTCTTCCGACCAATCTCTATGTACTCCAACTTATAGGTTTTCTCGTCATCATCTAGCAATTGGTGGCAGAGGTCTTCTAGTTTGGTGTGATTGATTTCTATAATGGATTCATGAATGTATTTCTTGATGTCTTTGAGGTAGATAGCATTGTGTGGTATTGCTAAAAATGTGCCCTCTTTGTCGGTGACCTTCACTTTGAATGGGAACTTCTTGAATGTTGGTTTAGGTTTCTTAGATATGTGAATGACTGTGGGGGTGACCATTTTGGTGTAGGGAGGATACTTTGGAGGGATTTTGACAAAGGATTTCTAACTTACTTGGTGGATGCTTAGCAGCTTGTGATTGCATTTGTGAGGAATGGAGTAGGGACTTGGGTTTTATAGAATTTTAGTTAGTGGGGTATGAGCTATAACATCTTGGGGTGGTAGTTGGGTCTTTAATTCTTTGCTTGGTTCATGGGTTTTTTGATCTGTTCTTGTGATTTGATGGTGATATGTGTGTTTTAATGTTTTAATTTTACTATGGTACAATATTTATTTGATGGTTTTTAATATGTTTATTTTGGCAACAAGTAATAATGTTTCATGCATGCTCCATTAACACATCCTTCTACGAGTGTCATCCAATTGTTAGAGTTTGACTGCTCTAGATTCACTAACGTGATGAATGTAATAGGGCCTTAACCATTGAACCTTCAACTTCCCCTATTTCTTAAATTTTCTATCATATAGTAGTACTAAGTCCCCTGTTTGGAATGTTTTTAATCTCAAGTTCTAGTCATGCCATGTCTTTTGCCTCTGTCATTCCAATTGTTGGTTATATCTAGCAACTTGCTAGAATTCCTCTAATTTCTCTAATTCTTCCACTCTCACCTATAAGGAGTCATCCTCTTCTAACTGTAAAGTTAGGGTGGTACATATATTGGGGATTATGAAATTCATGGGTACCATCGCATCAGCCATTTACCAATTGAAATGGTGTGAATTTGCTAGCTCTTTTGTAGGAGGTGTGGTATGCCCAAAGTACGGCCGATATCTTAACATCCCAGTCTATCTGATTGCCATCACACATTTTTGTTAATGTTTTTCCAATTATTTTGTTTAAGGATTCACTGGCCCCATTTTCTTGTAGATGGTATGGAGAGCTTTTATTATGTATTATCATGAAATTATATAACAATTCCTTTATCATTTCATTTATGAAGTGTTTGCCTTGAGTTGACTATGCTTGATGGGCATCCTATCTTGTAATGATGTTTTCATATAAAAACTTGGTAGCAGTTCTTGTTGTACAATCTTTGGTCAATTATGCTTCTTCCCATTTCATTAGATACTCTATGTTGGTTATAATGAATCGAGCTCTTGAGTGCTTTGCTGGTGGGTCGATAGGCCCAATAAAATCTATTGCCCATTTCTCAAAAGGATTTTGGCCTAGTAATGGTCTTAGGGGAATCCCATCTAAGTCGATAGGTTTTCCTACTCTTTGATAGATATCACACCTTTTTGTGTAGTCTTTGGCATCTTTATTTAGTGTTGGACACCATAGGCTAGCTAGTTTCACCCTGCTTGTGGTAGATTCTCCAGAGTTATGTCCTCCAACGATCCCGCTATGTGCTTCTTGCAGAATGGATTTTCTTTCATGGTTATAGACAACTCTTCTCATGATGTTGTTTTTCCTTCTATGATGTAGCTCTCCTATTAATGTATATGGCGCTGCTCTTCATGCTAGCGACTGTTTATCTTATGGGGTTAGGTCTTTTGGGAATTCTTTGGTTAATAATAGAATGAAAATATCCTCTAATTCTTTTGGTACCATTGTAATGTGGAACAAGTGTATACCAGGTAATTCTTCTTTGTATACGTCTGGTTCTTCACTGGTTTCAATTCGTGATAGGTAATCCGGTCCTTGGTTATTCTTTCTGGATTTCACCATTATTTTAAAATCAAATTCTTGGGTTAGTAATAACCATCTTGATAACTGGCCATGATTTACTAGTTTGTTGAGTAGGTATTTAAGGGGTTCATAATATATGAAGAAGGTGAAAGGGGTGGTTAGTAAATAATGTTGGTACTTTTGTAGGGTGTATACCATTGCCAACACTTTTCTTTCTATGGTGGTATAATTCTTCTTTGTTGTTGATAATTTCCTACTAGAAAATGCTATATAGGATGATCTGTATTCCCCTTTGGTTGAGTGAGTACTAGTCCTATGGCTATTTCGGAGGCACCAACATGAACATGGAATGAATTATTCCAATCCAAAAAGATGAGGATTGGTGTTTCTGCAATTTTATGCTTCCATATGTTGAAGGCCTTTTGGGCTTCCTCATTCCATACGATGCTTCACCTTATCATCTTTTTCAAAAGGTCTTCTAGTGGAGCTGCAATTCTAGCATACCCTTTGATAAATTTTCTATGATACCCTATGTAACCTAAAAATGTCTTAACTTCTGGAGCATTCCTTGGTGGAGGTAGATTCTGAATTAGGGCTATGTTCATCAGGTCTACCATTAGTCCCTCCTTGCATATGATTGTTGAATATAAGGAATACTAAGAGGGGGGTGAATCAGTATTCTACAAAACCACTTCTTAATATGTTCATTAATCCAATTTCCAAAATCAATAACATGAAAGAAGAATAAGCATAAGAACAACAACCATAAGACATAACACATGGACACCAGGATTTTTATGTGGAAAACCCAAAAGGGGAAAAACCACGGTGGGTGTTAGCCCACAAAAATATATAAGTTATAACAATACCAAAAATCAGAGGCTCACTACCTACGGGGCTCACTACCCAAAATGCTCACTGCAAAGATTGGATCACTGTTAGGGGGTGGCTCACTACCAAGTTTTTAAACTGAGATAATAGCATCTACTCCATGCTTGAGTTTAGTTCCATTGAAGCACAATACATTTCCTCTAATCTGCTCTGCCTTTACACTTCGCACTTATCTTCACTTTTTTGCCCAAGGATGTATTTTCATGATTTCATTACATGCCTTTATACAATTCATCAACCTTGGAATATACATCAAGGTCGGCATTACATTCACCAACCGTTGGAACAATCTCCAAGGTCTGCATTACAAAAATACATAAAATAGGTATGGACCTAATGCAAAAAATTTCTAAAAGATGTAAAGATGTATGTGGATCACATCACACCTTATCTAGGAATCAAATGCAATCCTTCACGCCACGACACACTTCTACAATCTTCAATGCATCTCTGTAATTAGTGAAAACAACCATGTTGGCCAAGACTGGTGTTCACACTAAGTCTTTTAGGAATAGTCTTCAACCATGATCCAAATTTCTCTCTGCAGACCAATCCGGAGGTAGGAACATGGTTAGGAGACATCCACAACCACACTGTAATCACCAAGAACATCCACACAACCTCTAACTACTTTAGCCATGAGATTCTTCAATTCTGGAGCACATGAGTTTAACTGTCATCAACTGTCATAAAGGAAAAATTTCTTGCAGACCACCAAACCATGAACCATTTGAGTTGAAGGCACTTGTCATCATTACAAACTTAATTCTAGAACTGTAGATTGTGAAACATTAATGCAGAGAAATGCAGAGCAAAATACTTTCCCTTTGTCACAATTGAATACACAGAAAAAGCAGGTTTCACTTTGGTAAACACAACTCACTCAAATCTTCATGCAGAGAGCTCAAACTTGAAACATAACATCTTTAGACATGACTCTAAATAACTTCAAAACCACAGGCAAGGATATTCAATCTTCAGGAAATGTGAAGCAAACTTCTAGAATGTTCTTCTAAATACAATACATTGTTTCCACTGCAACACACTGTTTCCACCAAAGGAGCTAATTTTCTTAATATCCTCAACATCAGGATCACTTAGATAAGTAAATACAAATCATCTCACTCATTACAAGCAAGAAACAAAATAAGAGCACAGTTGACACCAATGACAACACAGATATGTTGACATCAATGACAACACCGATTAGGCACATACTTGCAACAATCTCCCTCTTTGTCATTAATGGCAACATATGATGTGAAAATTTGTAAAGACTATCAAGACAAGATTCTCCCCCTTTCTCTTTACACATCTGCACCCTTTCTTTTCTAAGTTTTTCACATGATTTCACTCCCCCTTTGACATCAATGGCAAAGGGCACATACTTGCATCTTGCTGCTCTGCTCCAACTTAAAAGATCCTGATATCAATACTTTCTTCTTCAGGAACTCATACCAGTAAAATCTAGATACTCCCCCTGAGGAGTATCTCTCAGAACATCAATCCAAATAAAAAATGAGACTTTGGGCACAACTGGACTAATGCAATTTCATGCATCTTAGTTTAGGGTAGGAGGGGTAATGACCCCTAGCTTTTCTCTGAGATACTCAAAAGTATCCTTAGGTAGAGGCTTGGTGAAGATATTTGCAATCTAATCCTTTTTGGACATATATTCCAATTTTACTTCATTCATTCTCACCTTTTCTCTTAGAAAGTGATACCTTATAGATATATGCTTTGTTCTTGAGTGCATCACAGGACTCTTTAAAATATTTATAGTACTTGTATTGTCACAGAAGATTGCAACTGGATCTTCATACATAACTCTTATGTCCCTCAAAGTTTGCTTCATCCATAATACTTGAGTACAACGACATGCTACTGCAATATATTTTGCTTCTACAGTTGACAAAGAGATTGAGTCTTGTTTCTTGCTCAACCATGAAACTAATTTGTTACCTAAAAATAAAACACCTCCACTTGTACTTTTTCTGTCATCAACATCTCTGGCCAAATCAACATCTGTGTAAGTACTGAGAGTGAAATCATTATCCTTTGGATACCATAAGCCATGATCTGGTGTGCCTTTTAAATACCTCAAGATTCTCTTTACTACCATCACATGTGATTCTCTTGGTTCTTCTTGAAATCTTGCAACAAGACAAACTACAAGCATAATATCAGGTCTGGTTTGAGTTAGATAAAGCAATCCTCCAATCATGGATCTATACTTTTTCTGATCAGCCTTGGGTGATTCATCAATTTTTCTCAACTTGTAGCCAATCACTATGGGAGTCCATACTGGTTTAGAGTCTTCCATCCCAAACTTCTTCAACAACTCTTTCACATACTTAGATTGAGATATCAAGATTCCTTTATCTGATTGATTAATTTGCAAACCCAAAAAGAAATTCATTTCACCAAACATAGACATCTCAAACTCATTTTGCATTTCTCCTACAAATTTTATGCACATACCTTCATTTCCTCCAAAGATAATGTCATCAACAAAGACTACAACAATCAAGATCTAATTATCATTGATTTTTGAATATAGATTACTGTTAGCAGTGCCTTTACTCAACCCTAATTGTAACAAATATTTGTCTAACCATGCATACCAGGCTCTAGGGGCTTGTTTTAGTCCATACAAGGCCTTCTTCAATCTTCATACCTTATCACCTTGATTTGATAGTTGAAATCCCTTCGGTTGTTCTGTTGGTTATTTTTTCCGAATCGGCAGTGGGTTTGCTAGTTCCAGTACACAAGCAGATTCGGCCAACAAACATGGGAGGTTGCGTGAGTTGCCTCCCCTTCACTTCTGGTTCTGCCACACCAAGGGGGGTGTCCCTATTTGCTAAAGATGTAACATTGACTTGCCCTATAACAGAAAGATTTAGCTTGACAGCAACAGGCAGAATAATCTCATGTGTGGACCAAGATGTGGACGATACATCACAAGGTTGGCAATATTCTTGGACATATGTGTCTGGTTGTGGATGAGAGTATGCAGAGGTCCTAATCCTACTCCTACAACTAATAGGTGGAAGTTATGAAAAGGTGGATATGATGATTTGGATGCAAGACAAGGGATTTTGGGTCATAACTACTAACCCAGGTGTAGATCGGTGCCTATCTTAGGGCAAGGAGTCAACTAGACGTATACAACAGATGGTTTGCAACTAGCATTCAGGTTTCAAGGGGTTGGATCTGATGTTTTCCTTACAAACATCACCCAACATCACCCAAGAATGGGTATTCAACTGCCTCTACTTACAGATATCCCTACTGACAAACAACCTTCTCCATGCTTAACCTAAAACAATTTAATCCACTCCTTGAATGGAAGTTAGAGATCAGGCATGTGATACAGAACCCTGTATCTGAGAATCTATGAAACCCTTAGCAACTAGATTCAAAGAAGGAAAGCATGCAACAAAGGAGACAGACAAATAAACACATGCATAAGAGCATTTTTCATCTATATCAACATGAAACTGAACATACGTGAAAAATACATTCATGATGCAACTCATAAACTCCAGAATGAGATAAAACAACCCAGGATCATGCCCTGTTCTTCATTATTTACACAAAAATGCCCAGGTCTTCAACAACCAAAGAGAGTGACATAGTTTGCATTTTATCGCAAGACAGTGTACTTAGCAAAATTAATTATAGGGCAAATCAAAATCTGACCAGATACATTACGTAAGAAATGGTGCCCAAACAATCAATGCTGCAGAGAGGAAGAGAAGGAGAAGCAGATGGGACTTGGATCTGAGCCGCCACTCAAAGATTTGCTTCTTAAATCTAGTAGCTGGCCATCAACAATCGACCCATATTACTGTGATTTCACCATTAATGCGCAGCTACCCACAGCCTCTGGAAATGCAGCTAACTATGTACTTCTAAAATTTTCCCGCCCAAGATGTAGCCACAGAATGCAGAAAATCCTTCGCTGCATGAAAATTTAAAACATGTCGTTGATCATTCTCTGCACCTCCCAAATCTGTGGCTCAAAACAAATAGGCAAGTCGCTGGCCAATGACATCATGCCACGTAGATGCCTCCTTGTCATCGCTGACTTTTTCTGCTTCTATTTTACCTTTACCACTTTTGTATATGCAAACGCATATACAACCACCTTATATACAAAGCAGACCCCAAATTGTATAGAATAAATTGAAACTTCATTCGGGTCCAGCCTGTATCCTATTCATTGCATATCGCTTGTATATCGGCATATACAAAGTCATATACAAGTAGGTTGCGGATCTCAACACATTATCTGCCAGATTGGAACATTCCTTGGAATCCGTGTTGTATCTTTTCTTTTGCATACTCCGTTGTATATCGCACATACAAGTGCAATGTACAAGCTGTGAACCTCAAATTTCATTCACTGTATTTGACTCCTCCTTCGCGTCCAGGCTGTATATCTTTGTGCTCGCATCCATCGCCCTGTATCTGAGAATGTACATTCACCTTATATGTCTGTGGGCCCCACCCTTTGTATATCGGCCCTTTGCATTTATCCTTGCACATTTTTTAATGTATATCACATATACATTCTCCTTCACATATGAGATACAAAGCCCTTTGCATGTGAGGTGGACCCCACCAAATGTATCTCCTGCTGATTTGTACATTACTGAACATACAAGACCATTTGCATCTTTTCATTGTATGTGTCGGTGATGAACCTTTACACTGTAGCAGATGTATATCGGGCCTCTTTGTATATATTTCATTGTATATGGCTGTTGTATGCTTGAATATACAAAACAGATATGCAAGCCAACTCGATATACATTCAGGGAATATTCCTGGAACCTGTAGCAAATTCCCCAATGTACATACATCCCGATATGCATTAAAAAATGCATAAAACTCAATTTTTCACCATATTTCAAAAGTCGATTGAGATTCCACGAGCCCGCCAACATACATTTGCATTTGTATATACAAACCTCCTTGTATATACAAAGATACATGCATTTAAAACTATTTTTTGCATTTCTTCTACTGTAGAGGCCGAAAGTGTTAGAAATTTTTTGAATTCTTTGGGAAGGTGCCTGCATATTTAAATGCTTTAAACCTAAATACTCATGCAAGCAACACCAGTGGCTCTGTCTAGGGATGCATGCCTCTTGTAGGCGTGGCGAGAACCTCAGAATCTCTGGGATGCAGACCAGTCCTTATCCATTGGGCAATAGAGTCAAACTTGCACCAACCTGCATCACAAACTAGATTTTTAAAACATCATTTTGGCGGCCCCGGGCAACCAAAAAGGAAGAACCACAAATTTATCCTGTCAAATGCCTGATTCCAAACTGAATAACCCCAACCATAGCCAAAAACATTAAAACAATCTGCCCATCTGCTGATTTGATCAATTAGATGCTTCACCATTTTTGAAAACTTGCCACTGTCAACACTGCCTCTGTCACTCTGCACCTTATAATCAGTGATATAACCATACACATTATAATATTCTTCAGCATTAGGTAACATATGTATGTTATGATCCTCAAGCAGCATATCCTCATATTGCATTTGGCAATATTCATTATCTACCTGGCTGTTGCATATAACCAAACACATATCCAACTGATCCAAAAACTGAAAACACTCAGAAAATATGAGACCCTCAATATCATTTATATCACCTATTAACATTGGAAACAAAACCTGATCCACACAGCCATCATTGCACATGTCTGAAACAACTGATGCTAAGCATTTATCATCCACAGTTTGCAAATCAGTATCATCATTTTCAAATACAGGGTTAATTTTGCACCAATGAATGTCAGGACTCACAATGTCAAATGCATCCGCAGGCTCATCATAAAGGGGATTCATACTCATTGCAAAGGTCTCTATTTCTTCTTCATGACAATCCATTTCTTTTTCATCATTATTAGACCTAGAGTCATAAGAAGAACAAACCTGATCCATGAATTGGTCATGGATATCATCTTTAACATCTGATTGCCCCACATACAAAATTTCTGCTACTTCAATGCACTCTGAAGTTGAACTATCTGCATCACTTTCCAGCCCTCTAATGCTTCCTGATGAAACTGATATTGACTCTTGATCCACATGATCACAACTTTGCACAACTGGATCATTTAAACATGAAGGCTCTTTGTTTAGGACTGGCATGCAAATATTACTTGGGAAATTATTGTTGTCAACTTCACTTGCTGGGCAAAATAGGACATTCCTCTATAACAGAAACATCATCAACTTGGAATGATGCAAAAACTGGGACAGCAGGGGTGTGAGCACTTTGACATTCATCTCCAACATTTAAACTATATCCCTTATCAACATTGGTGGCCCTAGGGTAGCAAAATTTTTTAGAGAAATACCCTTTTTGAATCCCATACCTCCAATTATTTTCAATGTCTATTGCAAACTGTTGTGCCTAATGCAATGTGGTGGGCTCCTTATCTCTCAATCTATAGCTCATTTTCTTATCAAATGCTCCCAAATAGACAACAAGGAACAATGCATCATTAGGTCTCATGCATTCTGGAATTCTATTCAATGCCCTCATAAACCTGAGGTTAAAAACTGGGATCAACTCATCTTCTTCAATATGGATATACATAAAATCACTAATAACTGCATATTCAGAAATTCTTTCACCATATTGTTCTAGAAATGCAGATTTAAAATCATGCCAAGAGCTGACAGAGTAAGCTGGAAGATAGGAGAACTAGTCCCTTGCATCTTTATCTAGAGATTGAACAAATAATCTGATAACTACATCTTCATGGTCAATCTCAAAATCATCTACAACATTTATAAACTACTGCAAGTGTTTCTCAGCTGATTCATCCCTTGCACCATTGAATTTGGGCAAATACCTTCTGATTTTAGATGGAAAAGCATTTGGGTAGCCACAAATACCATTGAATTTGATGGGCTTATATCTGTCAATACTAAAACTTTTTCTATGACATGGTCGAGACTGATTATTATACTTTATTGCATTTGACACCTCACAAGGGTGCATGGGCTGATAATACATCATTGTGTGTTTCTGCAACCCTCTTTTCAACTCAGATTTTCTATAAACAATGACTTTAGGCACTTAAAATTCAAACTGTTGTTTCAACTTTCCTAAAATCCTCTAAATGAGTCTTTTAACAATATTGCATGCTCTTTTGAAATACAGAGTAGGTTCTAACAAAAGCATGCAAGCTCTGCTTTCACCAATGTTTCCCTTTTAACCAGTACTATTTCACCAAATAGGGAATCTTTCAAAAACTTGTACAAATACCTGGATATGTTGCAGCAACTACAAATTCAACACCTCTGGTGTCCTCTTATCAGGTTCTTTATATGCAGAGTCGCCACCTCCTTAGCAAAGGAATGGGCTTCAAACAAGCTGAAGCTGCAAATTGATTTCTTTCTTTTTGGGTTCTCCCATAGCAGAGTCACAATTCTACTTTTTCCTTTGCTGCAACAAAGCAACTCCAGGTCTGATTTTTCAATCTTTTAGACTCAAACTTTCATGGATATGACATTGATCTCCCCAGCAGAGTCGCCAATTCTGTTGGTTATTTTTTCTGAATCGGCAGTGGGTTTGCCAGTTCCAGTGCATAAGCAGATTCGACCAACAGACATAGGAGGTTGCGTGAGCTGCCTCCCCTTCACTTCTGGTTCTACCACACCAAGGGGGTGTCCCTATTTGCTAAAGATGTAACATTGACTTGCCCTATGACAGAAAGATTTAGCTTGACAGCAACAGGCAGAATACTCTCATGTGTGGACCAAGATGTGGATGATACATCACAAGGTTGGCAATATTCTTGGACATATGTGTCTAGTTGTGGATGAGAGTATGCAGGGGTCCTAATCCTACTCCTACAACTAACAGGTGGAAGCTATGAAAAGGTGGATATGATGATTTGGATGCAAGACAAGGGATTTTGGGTCATAACTACTAACCCAGGTACAGACCGGTGCCTATCTCAGGGCAAGGAGTCAACTAGATGTATACAACAAATGGTTTGCAACTAGCATTCAGGTTTCAAGGGGTTGGATCTGATGTTTGCCTTACAAACATCACCCAAGAATGGGTATTCAGCTGCCTCTACTTACAGATATCCCTGCTGACAAACAACCTTCTCCATGCTTAACCTAAAACAATTTAATCCACTCCTTGAATAGAAGTTAGAGATCAAGCATGTGATACAGAACCCTGTATCTGAGAATCTATGAAACCCTTAGCAACTAGATTCAAAGAAGGAAAGCATGCAACAAAGGAGACAGACAGATAAACACATGCATAAGAGCATTTTTCATCTATATCAACATGAAACTGAACATACGTAAAAAATACATTCATGATGCAACTCATAAACTCTAGAATGAGATAAAACAGCCTAGGATCATGCCCTGTTCTTCATTATTTACACAAAAATGCCCAGGTCATCAACAACCAAAGAGAGTGACACAGTTTGCATTTTATAGCAAGACAGTGTACTTAGCAAAATTAATTACAGGGCAAATCAAAATCTCGCTAGATACATTGTGTGAGAAATGGCACCCAAACAATCAATGCTGCAGAGAGGAAGAGAAGGAGAAGTAGGTGGGACTCAGGATCTGAGCCGCCGCTCAAAGATTTGCTTCTTAAATCTAGTAGCTGGCTATCAACGATTGACCTATATTACTGTGATTTTACCATTAATGCACAGCTACCCACAGCCTCTAGAAATGCAGCTAACTGCGTACTTCTAAAATTTTCCCGCCCAAGATGTGGCCACAGAATGCAGAAAATCCTTCGCTGTATGAAAATTTAAAACCTGCTGTTGATCATTCTCTGCACCTCCCAAATCTACAGCTCAAAACAAATAGGCAAGTCGCTAGCCAATGACATCATGCCACATAGATGCCTCCTTGTCATCGCTAACTTTTCCTACTTCTGTTTTACCTTTACCGCTTTTGTATAGGCAAACGCATATACAATCACCTTATATACAAAGCGAACCCCAAATTGTATAGAATAAATTGAAACTTCATTCGGGTCCAGCCTGTATCCTATTCATTGCATATCGCTTGTATATCGGCATATACAAAGTCATATACAAGCAGGCCGCGGATCTCAACACATTATCTGCCGGATTGGAACATTCCTTAGAATCTGCATTGTATCTTTTCTTTTGCATACTCCGTTGTATATCGCACATACAAGTGCAATGTACAAGCTGTGGACCTCAAATTTCATTCACTGTATTTGACTCCTCCTTCGCGTCCAGGCTATATATCTTTGTGCTCGCATCCATCACCCTGTATCTGAGAATGTACATTCACCTTATATGTCTGTGGGCCCCACCCTTTGTATATCGGCCCTTTGCATTTATCCTTGCACATTTTTTAATGTATATCACATATACATTCTCCTTCGCATATGAGATACAAAGCCCTTTGCATGTGAGGTGGACCCCACCAAATGTATCTCCTGTTGATTTGTACATTGCCAAACATACAAGACCATTTGCATCTTTTCATTTTATGTGCTGGCGATGAACCTTTACACTGTAGCAGATGTATATCGGGCCTCTTTGTATATATTTCATTGTATATGGCTGTTGTATATACAAAACAGATATGCAAGCCAACTCGATATACATTCAAGGAATATTCCCAGAACCTGTAGCAGATTCCCCAATGTACATACATCCCGATATGCATTAAAAAATGCATAAAACTCAATTTTTCACCATATTTCAAAAGCCGATTGAGATTCCACGAGCCCACCAACATACATTTGCATTTGTATATACAAACCTCCTTGTATATACAAAGATACATGCATTTAAAACTATTTTTTGCATTTATTCTACTGCAGAGGCCGAAAGTGTTAGAAATTTTTTGAATTCTTTGGGAAGGTGCCTGCATATTTAAATGCTTTAAACCTAAATACTCATGCAGGCACCACCATGTTCAATGTAGACTTCTTTTTCCAATTCACCATTCAGGAATGCAGACTTAACATCCATCTGATATACTTTGAATTCTTTGAATGCTACAAATGCCAGAAACATTCTAATTGCTTTAATTTTTGCTACAGGAGCAAAGGTTTCTTCAAAATCTATCCCTTCAACCTGGGAGTACGCTTTGTATACCAATATTGCTTTGTTCCTTACTACTCCATTCTCATTCATCTTGTTTCTGAAAACCCATTTGGTACCAATCACATTCTTATCAATAGGTCTAGGAACCAGTTCCCAAGTTTGATTCTTTTCAATCTGTGTCAGCTCCTCTTCCATAGCTCTTACCCAATTTTCATTATTGCAAGCTTCATTTATAGTTTTATGTTCAACTTTAGAAAGTAAACAATAATTCACTTGTTCTTCTGTAGCTCTTTTTCTTGTTAATACCCCTTTGCTTTTGTCTCCTATAATCTGATCTTCATAATGATTAATTCTTACATACTTGGGAGTCTTAGGAGCATTTTTCGGAGCCTTTTCTTCTTCATCTTGACTATCTTCTTGTCCAACTTTTTCTTCATTTACTATAACAGCAGGTTCATCTGATTCATAGTCACTCAGGTCTGATATTCTTCCTCTATCTTCATCAACTTTCAGATTAGCACTTTCAATGATCTTCAATCTCTTATTGTAGCATCAATAGGCCTTACCTTTGGTAGAGTATCCAAGAAAGATTCCTTCATCACACCTGGCATCAAACTTGCCTAAATCTTCTTCTCATCTAATATAACATTTACTACCAAAAACTTTGAAGTGCCTTACTGTGGGAGCTCTTCCATACCACAATTCATAAGGAGTTTTAGCACTGTTAGCTTTTACTTGAACCCTATTTAGGATGTACACAATAGTGTTTATTGATTCTCTCCAGTATACTTCTGGTAGGTCAGCGTCTTTCAACATAGTCCTAGCAACCTCTTGATGAAAAAGTTGTAAAACACATCTATGTAGAATACAGTCTATTAGGATTACTCTGCAATGCTCCGCACTTGAACCTTTTTCACTGGAATTTATTTCAAAGGATCTATCATATGCATCTTTTAAACATATCTTCATGCTGGATTCTAACACTAACTTTTTGGATGGGGGTTTTGGATTTTCAACACAACTCCCCTAAGCTAGAGCTCCCAATTCACTTCCTGGAGGAAGTATCTGCACCAAAAACTGGTACAGATGAATTCATATCCACATTAACATCTTTCTTAATCCATACCTTGTTCATTTCCTTCTTGACTTCCACTGGATCAATCGTGTTCTTGTCTTTATCATCTCTCTTCTATATTTTCCTCTTCTCTATAGGACAATCTTTCTTCTCGATCTTGCTTCTGTAGAATCTTGTAACATGTCCAAACTTATTGCAATTGTAGCATACCACATTCCTTTGTCCTTGATTCCTTCTATTGATTGGATTTGATCTGCATTGATTAGCCATATGTCCAAATCTATTGCATGCAAAACACTTTCCATTGAATGATTGAGTATTCCTTTTATTGTAAAACCCATTCCTTACCAGACTTCTACATTCATTTGATCTATGACCAATTTTCTTGCAATTGACACATTGACCAGAGAATGATGGAACATTCTAATTTATTCTACTCCTACATTGAGTATCCTTATGGCCAAACTTATTGCAATTAAAACAATGGCCATTGAAAGATGGGTACCTTTGAGAATTTGTCTGTTTGACTGGAGGTCTTCTAGGTCTTCTTCTTTCATTCCTGAACTAGTTGCCTTTGTTTTTCTTCAACATAGTGTTTGCTTCTCCTTTCTCAAATCCCAAGCCTTGCTTGTCATCGGAACTCTTTGGACTAGAAATCATGTCATCAAGTTTTGTAGAACTTGTCTTGAAATTTTCTTCATAGCTGTTATCTTTTTTCAAGTCTGATTTCAAGCTCACAACTTCTTTTTCAAGTTTGGAACATTCTTCTAACATGATTTTTATCATCATATTTAGATCTTCTTATGTTTTAGCTCTTTCTATAACTTCCACTTTTAAATCATCCAGAGTTTGATTTGTTGATATCAATTGTTCACCAACCTCTTTGTATTTTTCTTTGAACTTCTTGACTTGTTCTTTTAGCTTTAAAATGCATTCATCATCTTTTTTTATGTTATCCTCCAGATACTTGATTTCTTCTTTAGATTTTTCAAGATCAACAAGAGCATCTTGTAATTCTTCATTGCTTTCATATGAGACTTTAGTAGAAGTAAAATATCTTCTTGCTTCCATGTGTACACATTCCCAGATCTTCCTCAAGCTATTAAGCTTCTTCTAAGGAACCTTACTCTAATACCAATTGTTGAATATAAGGAATACTGAGAGGGGGGTGAATCAGTATTCCACAAAACCACTTCTTAATATGTTCATTAATCCAATTTCCAAAATTAATAACATGAAAGAAGAATAAGCATAAGAACAACAACCATAAAGACATATTACATGGACACCAAGATTTTTACGTGGAAAACTCAAAAAGGGAAAAACCACGGTGGGTGTTAGCCCACAGAAATATATAAGTTATAATAGTACTAAAAATCAAAGGCTTACTGCCTATGGGGCTCACTACCCAAAATGCTCACTGCAAAGATCAGCTCACTTCCATGGGGTGGCTCACTGCCAAGTTTTTGAACTAAGATAATAACATCTACTCCATGCCAGAGTTTAGTTCCATTGAAGCACAATATGTTTCCTCTACTCTGCTCTGCCTTTACACTTCGCACTTATCTTCATATTTTTGCCGAAAAATGAAAAGGTATGGATAAAGTCTGTGGTCAACACTATCCATGTTCTGGTTCCTACTCTTTTCTCCTGATTGATGTACCATGTCCCTACCACTGGGCATAGTGTCTAGTATAACAGTTGAATATATAGCTGATCATCATATTCATAGTTTCCTTCCTAGTGATATCTACATATTTCTAGGTGTTTTCTGATGGAATATCACCTTCATAGGGAGGACTATCTTTGTAATCTCCTTACTCTGGTAGAAATATTTCTTTTACCAAGGTCTTAAATGTGTTCCATTTCTTTATGGTTTGTTTGTGTGTGTTATACCACCATGTGACAGTGAGGTAAGAGTATGCAATAGTCTAGCCAACCTATCTCCTTCACTGGGGATGGTTCTCTCGATTTGGTTTATATAGGGTATCAATTTACCTACTCTAGAGTATTTAGGTAGCTTAACCTGGGAGTTTTGAGAAATAAGACTGACCATGCAAGAGTCTCCTTTATTTTTCTTTTCTTCTCTTCCAGTGGTACTGTACATGTCCTGCACTACACTGCTCTTTCCCAGTTGTGTTTTCCTTATCATGAATATCCTCCGAGAGCCAAAAAGTCTCTGAGAATACACTTCTTGATTATCTTGTATCCATGCTTCTAACACTAATTCACTATTAGTGTTCCTTTAGGGTCTTCTACTTCCAGTTCTCCTTCTGAATTGGGTTTTTCCGGAGTTTCATTGGCTGGTATGGTGATTGTGTTTACCATCCGATCATTATCCTCCTACTCTTCTATATTGACTTCTTCTACATAGGGTCCTCTAGGCTTCCTCCTTAGGGGTATGTGGACTACTCTCTTATCATCTGCGAAGGATATTTCCTCCTTTTGGGCATCTATGATTCCTTTAGAATCTACAACCACATTAGCCCTAATAGAGCATCAAATGAGTCAAATGTCTCCTTCATAGGGACCACCTTGAAGTTGATGGATTGTTTTACTCCCTTTACATTAACTTCCACATTTTTCCAGGTACCCATTGTTTTCATTCTAGTATCGTCTGCCAAGCTGATGTTGTAGGGAGTTGGTTCCAATGTTGGTCTACCCAGGTATTCCCATATTCTCTTAGGGATTAGGTTGACATTTGATTCTAAATCAACCATTACTTTAGGGATCTTTTTTTGGAGAATCTGGAGTTCAATCATGATTGGTCTCAATTTCCAATGTTTCCCCATAGTTTTGACTTGTGGTATGTTTCTCTTGTTCCAATATTTATTAAGCTATTTTAATTTGGTAAGTAGGTCATGCTGTCCTACTAGTTTTGTGAATTGTTTAAGAACCTTAAATACTTCTTCTATAAAGTAGTTGTTCTCTACTTTCTCTTTATCTCTCTCCTACTCTAGAATTCTTTTAGTTTGTTTTACAATTTGGTCATGTTGTTCCATTGTAGGGTAGAACTCCCCTTCTTTGTCAGAGTTGTCTTCTTCCTCTGAAGTCACTATGTTAGCTCTTTCGGTATCTATACCTCTCCTAGTTACTACAAAGTCCTTGCCCTTTTTCTTGGGTCTAGCTTCTGTGGAGTATTCTTCTTTGGTACTATCTTCTTTCATTATATATCCATCATTTTTTCCTATCTTCTGACATAGTTTGGTTCCCTCTTTTGGGTTTATGGGTGTTTTACAGAGGAGTTTGGCCCCTCTTGTGGTGATTGAGTCTTTCTACTTGTCTTTTTTAGGTTGCACATTATTGTAATGCTAGCACACTTTCTCACAATTGAATGCATCATGATCTTCTTCACCACAAAATCCACATTGTTTCCTCTTTTCCCCCAGCATTCCATAACGAAGAGCCCCGGCTTGCCGCAATTGAAGCAAGTAGCATCCTCTCTACTTCCTCTCCCTCGTCCATGGCCTCTTCCTCCCCAATATGGTTTGTTATCATTGTAAGCTCTCAGTCCTTGGATGGCGTTAGAATTCCTTTGGCGTTGCCATGGAATGACCTTGTATCTGTGATCCTGTGCATATAATGGTTCTATTGATGGGTGTTTTAGCACTCAACAATGTAGGTGTGATTGCTAGTTTCACACCTCTCTTGAAAAGTATCCTACCCTAGGTAAGACTACTGCAAGGTTTCTATAGCTAGGTCTTAGCTTGCTTAGAATAACTCAGTTGGAATGACTAGCTGTGCCAACAAGGGGTCTTACATGCAATTGATAGATTAAAAAAACTTAGACAATGTTTCATGCAAACCCTTTATGATTTCAGCTAATAAAACAATGTAAAATGCTGTTGACTACCTGAGCTAATAATTGTTTTCAAAGAAAATGCAAAAGAAGATAGGGTTTTGGAGAAATCCTAAGTGACATTCACAATATATGGATTGCTGCAAGTAGACAAATGCTCTGAAATTTAACCAGTTTTCTGAGTTTCTAAACTGAAAATGGATGTTACAGCACTGTAGAAAATGATGCTATCTTCAATGGAGATCGAGAGTTTTTTAGATTACATTCATTCATCAAATACCCAACAATGGCGCTATTTAATTTCATGAAATGCAATTGAACTAAGCACAACTAAATAGCCCAAGCTAACTTTACATAGTTACTTACCATCAACAAATAACTAAAAGTATAGACTAAGAGCATTCATTAGATACCTTCAACAAACCATGAATATTACAAAAGAATAATTAATTAACTATTGGTGATCAAGAAGTGAACCATGAAAACTAGATAAGCAAATACAATAGATAAATTCTCAAGAGAATTGTAGAAACTTTCTTTGTATTACTTCAAATGGCAAAGTGTCAACAATTCGACATCAAGAGTCTTCTCCCAAACAATGGAGATGGCAACCCTTTATATAGGAGAGGAGCCATACAAAGTTTTTGAATGGACGGTGGAGATTAACTCAACACCAACGGTCCAAATTTACATCATTAAATGCATTCATAACAACTCATAACAATCCTAGATTACATTTTGTCTCTTATGAAAAAGATAAAAAAGCCCCCAGATACATTGAATCTAGGCAATTTGACTACCCAACTAAATATATATATATAGAAAAAGTCATTTTTGAAGCATAATAAAGACAAAATAGTGTCACATGTCACTCTAAATATAGCAGTTTACATTAGTGACGGGATTACATTTAAAAATATTCAAGAATATACTAAGATTCTTCATCCAAGTCTACTTTGTCTTCTTCTGCTATCTTGTTGCGGTAGCTAACCCAGGCTAATAGTGTCAAATTGATGTCTGAGGGGTCCAGGTTCTTGAGGTGATTGGCCCAATATCTGAACATTTCTAATTCTTGACTGTAGCGATTATATATTTTCTCTATCTCTACCTTTGCCTTATGAAATGCATTGAATTCAGTTTTGAGGTCACTGACTCTGTGTAGTCTAGCTTCTACATCCAGCTCAGTATCTTCAAAAACTATTTTATGCAATTTATCTTTACATGATTTCACATCGTATGGCTCCAAATCATCATAGGCCATTACCAGACAATCCTTCAAGGTATCATTTATTTCATAAATAAGAGACAATATGTTTTCATCTTTTTGTTTTGTAGGCTTCTCTGACGCTGTCAAAGACTTTATTTCTCAACTTTATTTGCTGATACCAGTCAATGGCTTTGTACAATCTATCCCCTGTCAAAATATTTTTAGACAATAGTGTCTGAGCAGGCAAGTCTCTGATTGCTTGCACTCGAGGAAATATCTAAGAATAATATTCATCAAAAGAATCACATTCCTCATGCAAGTCCTTCCAACGCTCCCGAAGTTGGACCAAATTCCTATGAAATTTGGCTGCAGCATCAATTGTTTTACTTCCTTTCTTGCACACTCTGATCATCCAACTTTGAGTGCCTTTTGATAGAGTACGGACTTCACCGAGCTTGGACATTTTATCTCTTGACAAAAAGGTAGGTACTGTCATTATCTCACCATCAGAATATACTGGTTTTATTAGAAACTGCAAGCATGCTCGGAGCTCTTCATTCTATCACTTCAACTCTTTCTTTGAGAGTTCATCTTTGTCCAGTTGTTCAAGGATTGAAGTAACAGAACCTTTGAATTCATCAACCCTCTGAGATCTTGTAGCTGTTCCCAAATTTACAGTTGTTATGGTATAATCTTCTGCTCTAACCTACTCTCTGTTGGCATTAGCTGGTGGGATGACTATTTCAGCTATTCTAGATCCAGTCTCATCCTTGTAAATCATGGACTGCGTCTTTGCTTTCTTCTATTTCTTTGGCTTTTGGGCATGTGATAAAATGACACTTAGATCTAATTTTATTATTTCCACCTGGGGCTTTGGGTATGCGACTCTGTCTTGCGGCCAGTCATGTGTTGAGGAAGAAAGCTCTTTAGACCTACCAAGCCTTTCACTATCTATATTGGGAGGCCCTTCAAGTAGCCCTTACTCTTGTTATGCTCCTTTGTCTACATCCTCTTTCTCATCTGCAAGATTCCTCCAATTTATCACTACATCTTTTTGAGATGCTTCAAGGATTGCTTCTATTTGGCTCTTTTCAAGAGGATTGTCTGATATTTCAATTATTTCTGAGCTGCTTCGAGGATTGCTTCTATTTTCTAAGCCGTCGACTGACCTAGTTTATCACAAAGACATTTTTAAAAGTCAGTCGAACGTACTTCTAACGCAACTCCATTTCTCATCTATTTTGTTGATCGATTCAATGTGTTAAGGTGAGATTCTTTTTGTTTTGCTAATGTTTGATTGATTTCACTGTGCACATGGGAAGGATATCGGAAGATGTTCTAAATAAGATGCTACCTTCCGATGGTTTGAAACTAGGGTTTTATGATAATAAACAACATAGAAAAGGAAACCCTAATTTATGTGCTTTAAACCCTATTATTTATGTGTTTGCAAAGATTTTGGAAGAAAATGCATTTGATTTTCAACTGAAACCCTAAAAGAAAGCTCTAAGTGAGGAAATGAACTCCTACCTGGTTCACGGGGGTGAAGTGAGTTGAAATGTGCAGGCGTGGAGGAAGTCTTCGGGTTGAATTCACGAGCTACGTAGGTCGATCAATCATTGCCACAGAGCTCTTTAGGTGTTTATGCGGTGTAAAACGAGCTCAAAAACCTTGTAAAATCCTCTTTTATTCTCTTGAATTAATTGTCATAAATGCAAAAGGTACATGAGTGTCAGTCGTAGCATTCGGTAGAATATTAGGGTTTGCGCGGAATTAGGTTACTTCCAACTTGGCAGGATTTTAGGACATCACCGACTTAGTAGGTGGATAGTATTCTTAGCACAAAGTAGATCTATGCAATACAAGCACTTTGCGAGGCTTTGGGGATCCTCGGACCTGCGAGGTTTTTAGCATTCCCTGACTTAGTTAATGTATAAGATTTGTAGCGCGAAGTCGGTGGCGGTGAACTTTGATGCTAAGGTTGGTGGATTCGAAAAGTGGTGCTAAGGTTGGTCATGTAAGAATACAACGCCGGTGTCAGAGGCAATGAATTCTAGCATAGAGGTTAGTTGGAGGGTCTTTTAGCGCAAGGGTCGGATGGTAGCAATTTTAGCGCAAAAGATAATCAGACCTAGTTTTATGAAATTTAGAGACTTAGACTTAGTAGATTTTGGAATGACCTATTAACACCAAATTTCTAACATGATAAGAAATGCATTTTGACCACTTGACTACTTAGGAGATGGAAACCTTCATGATACACTAAGCTAAAATTTGGAAGAGGGGTCCTTATTTTTTGAAATGGGGCATGTGTGTAAGGCACAACAAATGGTGACTCTGCTGGGAAATGCTCCAGAGGATTTCAATAATAAAATTTTAGTTTGAACACAGAATCTCTGTGTTTCCTACATATTAGATGAGAAAACATGATACCCTATCAAAAAATGAAAGACCACTAACCAGTGCAACCATCCATACCTTGAAAACCTGAGTGTGTGCAATTGCATTCGTTCCCATCCCTTGGAAACTAAGTTCACCCAAGATCCTTTGTGCTAAGCTATGAAGCTGGGATTATTTTACCACCAAGAGAATGCTCTGATATTGAGATATGATGAACCTTCAAGTAGTAATCCTTCTGCAATGATTTCCTTCTTGATAATACCTTTGATGATCTTTGACGCTAATAATCTTTAGATAACAGTCTTCATGTGTCTTCAAATGATACTCTTCATATTGATACTTTGTAGTGGGTCTAGTGTTGAAAAACACCTTTTATTTTAACCCAGTAGTATAGTAGTACTTAGTACCACTTGCCACTCTCATCTAGATCTGCAAAACTAGTGTCGGTGGTAAAATTGGAAACCCAACCTTTTCACTTAACACAAGAACACCCAGACTCACTTAGCTACTTTAGGATTATTTAAAGTGTGAGAGATATATGGTAAGAAAGTACTTCAGGTGCACTAACTAATGACTCCTTTCCAATGAACAAACATCATACCCCCTGGTATAACAGTGGAACCCACAGGAAGACCTAAGTGGAACTTCAGCTTCTCAAAGAAAGACCCCAAATAATTTACTCAACAAGGAAGCATCTGCAGGTCTGCATAACTACCACCACATTCTAGAAATAAAGGCCCCGTGTAAAAGCAAGCATGGCAAACCAAAGCAAAGCTAAAAGGATGACTAACTAAGTGAAAAAAAGAACACCTAAAAACTACAGAAAGTGAAAGTAGCAAAGCAAATTTAATCTAACAGCAGCCTAATCTAACCAAAGCAAACCAATAATCCTAACTATGTACATTAAGGAGAGACAAAGCTGCCTCTCAAGGCTGGAAGTAGTTCTTTAGGAACTATCCATTGATGAGCAATGGAAGCTCCTCACCAGTAAGGCTCTTAAGTTGATATGTGTTGTCACCAAGGATCTCATAGATCTGATACGAACCCAACCAAAGTTTATCAAACTTACCATGCTCACCTTTCTTCTCATGAGCTTTATCCCAATACAGAACTAAATTAGAAATGCAGAAGGCTTTCACCTTGGCTCTCTTGTCGAACCATCATTTCACTACACCTTGGTGCTTAGCAAAGTTTTCTATAGCAGCGTCGTGTTTCTCTTCAAGGTGCAACAATTGGGCTAATCGGGAGGACAACTGATCATTGGTTTCAAGATAGTCTTGCATGAATTGTAGGACGAGGATCCTTAAGTGAATGGGAAAGATTGGCTTGGTCCCATAGACTAAATGATAGGGTGATGTTCCCAATGTGGCCTTGTGTCTAATTCTATCAGCCCATAAGGCAAATCTAAGTTGAGTGTGCCAATCCCTAGGGTTTTTGTCTAACATCTTTTTGATTACTTCAAGTAGGTTTTTGTTCATGGATTCAGCTACCCCATTCCCTTTTGGATAGTAATTAGATGAAAATTTCAAGATGACCCCATAATCAAATGCCCAGTTGGAAAAACATAATGTTGAAAAGGCGGGACCATTATCACAAACTAAAGAAAATAGGCATCCAAACCTAGTGATGATATGCTTTTCAACAAATTCAATGACTACCTCTACGGTGCAATTTTTACAAGCTATTGCCTTGGACCAATGAGTGCAGTAATCAGTAGTGGTCAGAATATACCTGTGGCCTGCAGAGGAGGGTGAATTGATCATACGAATAAAGTCAAGGCCCCACTGTGCAAATGGTCATACCTCCATAATTGGCTGTAGTGGCATGGCAGCATTTTGTTCTCTTGTAGCAACTATCTGATATGTATGGTAGGTTCTCACATGTGAATAGGCATCTTTGAACAAGGTAGGCTAGTAATACCCAGCCCAAAGAATTTGATTAGCCATTAAATGGGCTGATCTGTTGTCTATCTTGAACTTCTCGTGAAAACTGGTTAACACCTGATTTACCTCTATCTTGTCTAGACATCTTAGAAATATCTCTTCATGATTCTTCTTGTAAAGCACTGATCCTTTTATCATGTAGCTGTTGCTTTTCAACCTAAGTGCTCTTTGTTGAACTGAATTCAACTATGGAGGGTAGCACTAATTAAGAAAATAAAATATAATATCTCCGTACCACTCATCCTTAGAGATGTCTTCTAACATGTATTGCTGAGAGACTAGGCCTAGTCCCACTTCCGCCATTAATCTAGTCAATGCCTGCCCTCTTACCAACTTCATGAGTTGTATGTCTATATCAAATTCCTGCAGAATGGTAACCCACTTTCCTCTCCTTTCTCTAAGTTCACTTTGCATCAACAATGCTTTAACTACTGCATCTGGTACAATGGCTATTACCTGACTTCTTAGAATGTAATGACAAAACTTCTTAACTACCTTTACCAGAGCATATGCTTGTTTTTCCACATTTGGATACCTTAACTCTATGTCTTTCAATGGTGTGCTCATGAAAGCGATGGGCCTTTCATCATCGACTGCTCTCTTCTGTGTTAACATTGCTGCACATGTATGCTCAGAAGAAAATGAGTAAATATGAAATGGTAGGGTGTAATCTGGGCTTACTAATACTGAAGCGTTGGCTATGGCTTGTTTGATTTCTACAAAGGAAGCTTTGGCTTCTGGGGTCCAATCCATTTTAGTATCCTTTTTCAACATGGCATTGAGCGGTCAGACAATTTACGTGAAACCTATGATGAACTTGCGCACAAAGTTGATCTTTCCAAAATATGACTTGAGTTCCTTTTTGTTGGCTAGGGGTGGTATTTTGAGGATTGCTTGTATTCAGTTAGGATCGATGGATATGCCTTGTTTAGGTATCACATGTCCTAATAACTTACCTTTAGTTACTCCAAAGATGCACTTCTTAGGATTGAGCAAAATACTAGTCTTTGCACTGCTGTAATACTTTCCTCAGGTCAGCCACATGATGCTCTCGTCTTTTTGAAAATATTGTAAGATCATCCATATAGATTATGATGCATTTTCCAACTAATCCCCTAAAGGTAACATCTATTGCTCATTGGAAAGTGGCCCTAGCATTTATCAACCCAAATGACATTCTACAGTATGCATAAATTCCCCATTTGCAAGTGAAAGATGTCTTCAATCTATCCTCATAATCCACCATTACCTGGTTGTAACCTGAATACCCATCTAGAAAAGACATCATTTGTGATCCATTAACAATCTGTAATACTTTATCTAATGATGGCAGTGGATAATTATCCTTTTCAGATGCTTGATTCAAGTTCTGAAAGTCGACACAAAGTTTGATTTTACCATTTTTCTTCCAAAATGGAACTAGATTAGCCACCTAGGATGAATGCCTGATAGGGAATATTATTCTTGCGGACAACAATTTCTATACTTCTTTAAAAATTAGAGGTTCCAACAAGGCATTCACCAACCGTTGTATTTGTCTGAACAACTTTGCTCTTGGCTTCAGTGGAATGGTGTGAGTAATGATCAATGTGTCATATGTCTTAAGGTCCTCATAGCTCCATGCTATTACTTCATGATAATCTCTTAATGCATGAATGATGTCTGCCTTTTTTTCTTCAATACTAGCCTTTCCAATGAACACATTCTTAATTTCTTCATCTGTCCCCAAATTGAAAGGGTCACATTATCCTCCAAGTGACTCGCCTTCTTTCTTCTAGCTTCCCAGCTTGTTCAAATCGAATAGCCTTTCCAATTCCACCATCCCTTGAGGAATCATGTTTGTCTTTAGATTGAGGACTCCTAAATCCATCTCAGTAGGTTCCATTTCCTCTTCATCTATTATTTGAGTGGTGAAGACATCTGATGAAGTGAGGAAGTTGATTATATGCTTGTCATCCTTAAAGAATTGGAAATTCATAACATTATCAGGTACGGATGGAGTGGCGACAAATTTGACAGTGAACTTCTTTAGACCTACCATGGATGTTGGCTCCAACGTGCTCGTCGTTTGAGCTAGAGCATTTGCATCATGGTTCTACCTTCAAGGGATCATCTAGATATTAAAACCATCAAAGCATTCGATCAAATCCCACACTCAGTTTCTATACCTATTCAACCTCTTATCATTACATGAGTATTTCTTCCTTACTTGTTTCACAACCAATTCTGAATCTTCGAACACCTGAAGAACTCTGACTTTCTTCTGGAGTGCTATCAACAATCATTGCACCAAAGCTTCATATTCTATTACATTATTTGTGCAAGGGAACTGTAATCTATGCGATGCCAAATATGAACTTCCAGTGGGACTAATTAATTCAAAGCCTGCCCCAGATCCTTGTTTACATCTTGACCCATCGAACTTTAAAGTCCAGAGGTAGAAATCTTTATTACTGTCATCTTGTTTTGTTGATCTCTTCCCATTTATCTGAGGTTCTGGCTCTACCTTCCTTATGAGATTCAGATCATCCTTTGGAGCTATGGGAATTTTCTAGTGTCTCTAAACTTGCTCCACTGCCTCTTGACATAATAGACATGCGAACTCAAAGTGAGAAGCATCATGTATACAGCACCAATTTGGTAGCAAAAACTCTTCCATCTGGATCCACTTCCCAACAACTTCTTGATCACTTATAAACTTGGCCACAAAATCATGAAATCCTTTGAATATCCCTAGTTCATCATATTCCAAGGAATTCCCTGAGTCCGATTGCACATATGCTTCTATACTTTTTAGTTTTTCTACAAGCAGATGATTACGAAATTTGTTGCAGCTCAGCATAAGGATCTCTTCTGCTTGGTCAACATGAGGGAGGTAGACTCCTAAGTCAACTTCAGAAAATAAGATTTCATTCGTCTGATTATACTCTATAATCATGTGTTTCATTTTTGGGTCTCTTTAAATGAGTATCTAATTTTCCAGTCCCTTCCATGGTAGCCACATATGAGAGAAATTAGTTGCCA
The DNA here is from genome assembly GCA_027924645.1 of Cunninghamia lanceolata. NCBI lineage: Eukaryota > Viridiplantae > Streptophyta > Pinopsida > Cupressales > Cupressaceae > Cunninghamia > Cunninghamia lanceolata. The sequence continues at coordinate 206,592 of BSBN01001049.1, forward strand.
TGTAGCCGTTCAAAGTTCTAGACCAATCCTAACTTAGAAGCATACTGTATTGATCTGGAATATCTACCACTTGTATGTCTATGTACTGCTATACTCTGGGATCATAAGCTAGTTACATGTGTATCCTATTCAACTCTCCCGTCACAGTCACCTCGGTCTTATGTAACTGTGTAACTTTCCTGGAAGATTTGGCTGGAGTGATACCCAGTGCCTTGCAGACAGACAAAGACATCATGTTTGTGGAAGCATCAGAGTCCACCAAACAATTGTGAAGGTTCTTCTCAAATATCCTAAGTGTTAAGAGAAAAGGAGGACTTTCTCTCTTGTCTTTGTATAGTGTCATCTTCTATTCAGCACCTATCATGCGAATCCTCTCCTTTCCTTTATCCATGTTATCTTTTACAGGAACCTCCTTTTGAGAAGAATCTATTTTGATACTTGCACCCATGTCGTGGAAGAAAGCTATCCTAACCTCAGGTATCTTTAGCAGCTCATAAATGGACAAGATAACCTTCATTTTCTTGAGTTCATCAGATACATACTGTCCCATTCTTACTATATCAAATCTCTGGGAACTTTCAGCAATGGCTCCTTGATGCATTGACTGAGATATGATCTTTAAAGGCTTAGGATTATTGGAGGCTTTTGGATCTAGTGGAATTTGATAATTGTTTGGAGGAATAGAAGTGGTGAAAGAACCTTTGGGTTTATTACCTCTCAGGTTGTATGGAGTTTTATTATATTGCTGATAAGCATTGACCTCATCTGACTCTTCTTCCTCATACTGATTATCATCTTGAAATGGAAATGTGTAACTATCAAGTACTAGGGCAGTATCATACCTTTGAGAGGGCACTGATTCATACCCTATTGGCGGATTCTCCTGTGTTTCAACATTTTGGATTTCCATATGGAAGATGCTGGATGTTGTCTAAAATTCTAGGCAGTCTAGCTCAAAATGAGCATTTGTATTGTGCAGTCTACACCAAGTGGACAAATCTGCCTCTACCAACATCACGCAGCTAGGAGGTCAGGTATCGTTGTTCTAATTTTCCAATGGTGATGGTACTCCTCCATTGTTAGGCCTAGTGTTCTAAGACCGATTTGATTGCTACTAAAAATTCTAATTTTGGTAATGGTTCTGATTCTGATATTGGTTCTAATTTTGGAAATGATGCTGACTTTGATTTCTCTATTGTAGGTACACATTTTGATTCCTTAGGTGGGTGACTTCTGTAGTGAGCTTCTTCATCTACTCATCTGACTCTCTAATATCTTCTCTATCATCCTTTGCCTTCACTGCTTCTAAAGATTGGAGAAAGGGCATTTGGGGAGGAGGCATTTCAGCTATAGGGTTTTCGAGGTGAACTACCAAAGCCTATGTTGTAGATGGGGTTGGAATCAGGTTCATTACAGGGGTATGATTGGCCAAGGCTTGGTTAATCATGGGTATTTGGTTTGACATCGCTATAGGACCCATGTGATTCAATGGACCAGTGGTTGTTTGTTCTAGCTGAGTGCTTACAGTGACAACTTCGGTGTACGCTTGAGCTAGAGTAGCAAGAGCTCGATCAGCTCTTCTTACGAACATGGAGGTGAGTCTGTCCAAAGCTACATAATAAATTGGCTGGGTTGCGGCCTGACGTATGGCATAAGGGTCTTGCAGATGACTAAAAGCCTTTTGGAATCTATTATTAAAAGAACTTATAAGCTCACCCTCACCTCAACGGATTTCCACAAAAGATCAGTAAAGATCTACTAGAGTAGTCGACATTCAGAATCAGTTTAGAAATGCATTTTTCATATTCTGCCATGAGTTTATGGATAATGCAGGAAGGTTAGCAAACCAATAATAAGCCTTGTCTTGCAAAGAATAAGGAAACAATTAGCAAACCACATCTTTGTATTGTACCTACAGGATAAACATGTTACTTTTAAATACTGTAATATGCTCATCTACAGTTCTGTCTGGAACATTCACCCAGAATTTGGAACATAACTTGTCGGGTTTTTTTGGCATGTCATGATAATCATTAAACTGAAATGGGGACTGGTTATTTGCTGCGAAGAAATCCATGATCAGAGGATTGGTTAGTGTTGTTGTTGCATTCCTTGGGACTGATTGAGCTCTAGGTGCACTAGGTATCCCTTGATCTCTTCTTGTTCACCTAAATTCTGTCAAGGACAATAGCTCTTCTCCAGCTGAGCTAGATCTAGTATGTCTCTGTCTAGTCCCCAGACTTTCTAATTAAAGGTGATTTAATGTCGTAGCCCTCCTTCTAGCACCAATTCTTTTGATGGGTGTTTTAGCACTCAACAACGTATGTGTGATTGCTGGTTTCACACCTCTCTTGAAAAGTATCCTACCCTAGGTAAGACTACTCCAAGGTTTCTACAGCTAGGTCTTAGCTTGCTTAGAATGACTTAGTTGGAATGACTAGTTGTGCCAACAAGGGGTCTTACATGCAATTGACAGATTAAAACAACTTAGATAGTGTTTCATGCAAACCCTTTATGGTTTCAACTGATAAAACAATATAAAATGCTATTGAATACCTAAGCTAATAATTATTTTCAAAGAAAATGCAAAAGAAGATAGGGTTTTGGAGAAATCCTAAGTGACATTCACAATATATAGATTGCTGCAAGTAGACAAATGCTCTAAAATTTAACTAATTTTCTGAGTTACCAAACTGAAAATGGATGTTACATCACTGCAGAAAATGATTCTATCTTCAATGGAGATCGAGAGATTTTTAGATTATATTCATTCATCAAATACCCAACAATAGCGCTATTTAATTTCATGAAATGCATTTGAACTAAGCACAACTAAACAGTCCAGGCTAAGTTTACATAGTTATTTACCATCAGCAAATAACTAAAAGTATGGACTAAGAGCATTCATCAGATACCTTCAACAAACCATGAACATTGCAAAAGCACAATTAATTAACCATTGGAGATCAAGAAGTGAACCATGAAAACCAGATAAGCAAATACAATAGACAAATTCTCAAGAGAACTACAGAAACATTCTTTGTATTACTTCAAATGGCAGAGTGTCAACAATTCGGCATCAAGAGTCTTCTCCCAAACAATGGAAATGGTAACCCTTTATATAGGAGAGGAGCCATACCGAGTTTTTGAATGGACGGTGGAGATTAACTAAACACCAACAGTCTAATTTACATCATTAAATGCTTTCATAATAGCTCATAACAATCCTAGATTACATTTTGTCTCTTATGAAAAAGACAAAAAACAACCCCCAAATACATTGAATCTAGACAATTTGACTACCCAACTGAATATATATATAGAAAAAGTCATTTTTGAAGCATAATAAAGACAAAATAGTGTCACATGTCACTCTAAATATAGCAGTTTACATTAGTGATGGGATTACATTTCAAAATATTCAAGAATATACTAAGATTCTTCGTCCAAGTCTACTTTGTCTTCTTTTGCTATCTTGTTGCAATAGCTGACCTAGGCTAATAGTGTCGGATTGATGTCTGAGGGGTCTGGGTTCTTGAGGTGATTGGCCCGATATCTGAACATTTCTAATTCTTGATTGTACCAATTATATATTTTCTCTATCTCTGCCTTTGCCTTATGAAATGCATTGAATTCAGTTCTGAGGTCACTAACTCTATCCAGTCTAGCTTCCACGTCCAGCTTAGTATCTTCAAAAACTATTTTATGTAATTTATCTTTACATGCTTTCACATCGTATGGCTCCAAATCATCGCAGGCTATTACAAGACAATCCTTCAAGGCATCATTTATTACTTAAATAAGAGCCAATATGTTTTCATCTGCAGTTTTGTAGGCTTCTCTAACGTTGTCAAAGACTTCCTTTCTCAACTTTATTTGCTGATACCAGTCAATGGCTTTGTACAATCTATCCCTTGTCAAAATATTTTCAAACAATAGTGTTTGAGAAGGCAAGTCTTTGATTGCTTGCACTCGAGGAAATATCTAAGAATAATATTCATCAAAAGAATCACATTCCTCATGCAAGTCCTTCCAATGCTCCCGAAGTTGGACCAAATTCCTATAAAATTTGGCTGCATCATCAATTGTTTTACATCCTTTTTCGCACACTCTAATCGTCCAACTTTGAGTGCCTTTTGATAGAGTAAGGACTTCACTGAGCTTGGGCATTTCATCTCTTGACAAAAAATTAGGCACTGTCCTTATCTCACCATCAGAATGTATTGGTTTTATCAGAAACTGCAAGCATGCTCAGAGCTCTTCATTCTATTGCTTCAGCTCTTTCTTTGAGAGTTCATCTTTTTCTAGTTGTTCTAGGATTGAAGTAATAGAACCTTTGAATTCATCAATCATCTGAGCTCTTGTAGCTAGTCCCAAATCTATAGTTGTTATGGTATAATCTTCTGCTCTGACCTGCTCTCTATTGGCATTAGCTGGTGGGATAGCTATTTCAGCTATTCTAGATCCTGTCTCATCCTTGTAAATACTGGATTGTGTCTTTGCTTTCTTCTATTTCTTTGGCTTTTGGGCATGTGATAATGACACTTAGATCTAATTTCATTATTTCCACCTGGGGCTTTAGGTATGCCACTCTGTCTTGCATCCAATCAGGTGCTAAGGAAGAAAGCTCTTTAGACCTGCCAAGCTTTTCACTATCTATATTGGGAGGCCCTTCAAGCAACCCTTGCTCTTGTTCTGATCCTTTAACTAAATCCTCTTTCTCATCTGCAAGATTCCTCTAATTTATCACTACATATTTTTGAGTTGCTTCGAGGATTGCTTCTATTTGGCTCTTTTCCAAAGGACTATCTGATATTTCAATTATTTTTGCACTAGCAGTTCCAGTCAAAGGTTCATCAAGTATCTCATTCTCTGCCTCGACAAATACATCCTTCTCTGGTTCTTGCTCTTGAAGACCTAGCTTAGTACATACTTTCTCAATACCTAGCAACAATGGCATAGCCAAGGGAGTTGAATCTTGGTGCAAAGTTGTCTTTGTACAGTTGGCAGAGATTTAGAGCATTATGGATTTATGGAACATTTAAGTGCATCCGACATAAGTCAGAGTGGGGATCTTTTAGCGCAGAGTTGGAGTATAAAACTTTTAGCACAACATTGATTTTAAGTCCCGGCGGGGGTTTTCTAAGCCGCCGACTGACCTAGTTTATCACAAAGTTTTTGAAAGTCGGTCAGACATACTTCTAACGCAACTCCATTTCTCATCTGTTTTGTTGATCGATTCAATGCGTTAAGGTGAGATTCTTTTTGTTTTGCTAAGGTTTGATCGATTTCACTATGCACATGGGAAGGATATCGGAAGATGTTCTAAATAAGGCGCTACCTTCCGATGGTTTGAAACCAAGGTTTTATGATAATAAACAACTTAGAAAAGGAAACCCTAATTTATGTGCCTTAAACCCTATTATTTATGTGTTTGCCAAGCTTTTGGAAGAAAATGCATTTGATTTTTAACTAAAACCCTAAAAGAAAGCCCTAAGTGAGGAAATGAACTCCTACCTGGTTTGCGGGGGGAAGTGAGTTGATATGTTCAGGTGTGGAGGAGGTCTTCGGGTCGAATCCACGGGCTGCGCAAGGTGATCGATCATTGCCACAAAGCTCTTCGAGTGTTTATGCGATGTAAAATGAGCTCAAAAACCTTGTAAAATCCCCTTTTATTCTCCTAGATTAATCGTCATAAATGCAGAAGGTATGGGAGTGTTAGTCGTAGCATTCGGCAGAATATTAGGGTTTGCACGGAATTAGGTTACCTCTGACTTGGCGGGGTTTTAGGACATCACTGACTTAGTAGGTGGATAGTATTCTTAGCGCAAAGTAGATCTATACAATACAAGTGCTTTGTGAGGCTTTGGGGATCCTTGGACCTATGGGGTTTTTGGCATTTCCTGACTTAGTCAGTGTATGAGCTTTGTAGCGCGAAGTCAGTAACGGTGAACTTTGATGCTAAGGTCGGTGGATGCAAAAAGTGGCGCTAAGGTCGGTCATGTAAGAATACAAAACCAGGGTCAGAGGCAATGAATTCTAACGTAGAGGTTAGTTGGAGGGCATTTTAGTGCAAGGGTCAGATGGTAGCAATTTTAGCACAAAAGACAATCAGACCTAGTTTTATGAAATGCAGAGACTTAGACTTAGTAGATTTTGGAATGACCTATTATCACCAAATTTCTAACATGACAAGAAATGCATTTTGACTACTTGACTACTTAGGAGATGGAAAACCTTCATGATACACTAAGCCAAAATTTGGAAGAGGTGGTCCTTGTTTTTCAAAATCGAGTGTGTGTGTAAGGCACAACATGTCCTTCCATAAGCCCTTTTACGTATGCCATCTCTTGGTCATAGTCAGGTTCCTCTTTTATCCAGAACTTATGTGATGGACATTCCATAGTTTCATGGTTGCCCCATTCTTTGTACACTGTAAAATAAACTGAGTTTGATTTTCTAACGATGTGGAGGTCTACCCTTAGAGCATTGACCTTATTTTCCCCTATCTCCATCAAACATTTATTCCGGGTGTGGCCTTCTCTACCACAATAGGAACACCATATGTTAGGTCTTTGCAGACCAATTTCTCATTTCATTAGCTCCTATCTTAATCACAACTGGTCCATTTCCAATTGTAATCTTTCCATATTCTTATTTTCTTTTTCCCTCTCCGTTCTTCTCTAGGACTGACCTTCTATCTAGCATGCTAATGCAACTAGTTCTGAGTATGAGCCAAAGTTTCTGCCATCCAAGACCATTCTAAGTTCTAGATTTATGTTCTAAAGGAACTATTCTCTTTTATGTTTGTCATTTAGTGGTTCATTTAGTCTCCTGACTACTTCCTTGAACTTTTTATCAAACTTTGGGATGGATTCCTTGTCCCTTTGATATAATTTTCTTAGCTTGCTCATTCCTTCTGTTGGGAGTTTTGAACTATCAAGGTTTTTTAGAAAGTCCTACTTTACTTTGTCCTAAGATTTATGTTTCTGGGTGTATGCTTTTTGATACCATGTTAGTGGTTCTTATCTTAAGGAGCTAATGAAATCAAATAGCTTTGTACTATCTCTTTGTTCGTTCCAGCTCTACCATATAGTTTCTAACAAGAAGATATGTTCTGCGACGTTATTAGTGTCTCTTTCAAAGACTAGCATCTTCCTCATTGTGGCCATGTCCTCTTTTGATGATCCTTCTTTTGGGCTTGTGGTACCACTGCTCTGATTACTGAATATGGAACTAGATTCGGTGTCACTTTTTGTCCTTTTGTAGTCACTCTATCCCTCTATAGTTCTCCACTCAATAGATTGGTCGCTACCTTCTAGGATATCCCAATTCACTGTGTAGGTCATCCATAGTTTAGGATTCTTACATTCTTCTCTTTCTTCATCTATTTCTATGTGTGTTATATCTAGCTTAAGGGGTGACTCTTGGTCTAAGGGTGACATCTATTCGTCATACCTTTTCAATTGTGATTCTGTCTTTTCATTGGTGATTGAGATTATCTTATTTTTAATTAACAAATCCTCAGGATTAGGTCCCATCATTTTTTCCTCCTATTTATTTGTGGTATCATTGGCTTCTGGTTCTTGTCCTCTTTCTCTCCTATTCTTGGATGCACCCACACTGGCATGCTTAGCAACACCCTTCTTGGCATGCTCCACTCATTTCCTTAGGATTTCCTCTACCATTTTCCCCACTTGGTCTATCTCCCTTCTTTCCATTTCCCTTTTCTGATACCTTTCTTCTCTTTCCTGGGTTTGTTTTAGTTTGCTTTCTTTTGTATTCATTTTTGTTCCTAATTTGATGATTTCAGATATCTCTCTTCTTTTTGGTTTTCCCTATTCCCATATGTGTCCTTGGTCTGGGCTTCTTATCTTTTCTTCCTATATCAAGGTTCTGAAGGAATTTCTTGAAATAGTCACATCTTTTCAAGGATATCTAGGATCCTCCTCCCTTTCCATTTGTCATCCCCTAATGGCCTACCCCCTCTCGTAGAGGCGGCCCTTAGGGTCTGATGAAATTTTTTTTGCCAACTTTTCTACTTCTTTTAGGCTTCTAATTTCTTTACTATTCTCTCTAGGGTCCCAGAAATAGAACTAATGTTGGAAAGAGAAATGGGGATAGTACGGTCTAGAGATCCATACCTAAATGCTCGTTGAGTAGTTTGTTTATACACCAGAGGATACAGTAAGAGAACTAAGCATATGTGGTACGAATCTATAAGGCATACATGACATACAATACCATACTAACAAATAAAGTACTCATATAACCATAGTACACATATTTTCCTTATAACTCCATATATATTCTATTATAGTAGATACAAAAGGGTAGGTCTAGTCTTTGCTCTAGTAGTATGTTTTCTTAGATCTTATCATTCCATTATATTACATTACATATCATCCCTTTTCTTTCTATCTATTACATATGGCATATTTATACATGTGTTTCCTTAAAGGAACATGACCCTTATTAGTGCCTATTGTCTTCACTTGGTACCACACTCTTCTTCCGGTACTCTGTGGTATGCTCTATTTGTTGCAAGTATGAGTAGTAAGTGTTGTCATTGATGTCAACAACTAAGGTCAGCATCCAAGGAAATCATTTGAATGAGTTTGAGCAAGTGTCTGAGAAGAACAATATGGTGTTTTTCTCCACATATCCTGTAGATTGTATATATTTATCTGTGGTTTGGAAGTTATGGTAAGGGATGTCTGTAGTTGCTATGTTTTAAGTTTGAGACTTCGATGTGAAGATTTGAGCAAGTTCTATTCACCAGAGTAAAAACCTTTTTTCTATGTATTTAATGGTGACAGGGAGAATGTATTCTGCTCCACATTTCTCCACATTTAAGTTTTATGGTTTGCAGTTCAAGGATTAAGTCTAGGATGATGTTATGTGCCTTTAGTTGAAATGGTTCATGATTTGGTGCTCCACAAGCAATCTTTCCTTTTTGACAGTGGTTGACAGTAATGATTAAGTGTTCTAGTTTGAAGAATCTTCTAGATAGAATGTTTGGGGGTTGTGCAGAAGTTCTTGGTGATTGTAACATGCTTGTGGATGTCTCTAGATCATTTTCTTACCTTTTTATTGGTTTGCAAAGTGTAATTTGGATCGTGCATGAAGCGTGTTCCTAAAGTTCTTAGTGCTAACACCAATTTTGGCCGACTTGGTTGTTTTCACTACTTACGATTATGCTTTGGAGTTTGTGATAGTGTGTTGTAGCATGGAAGATTGCATTTGAGTCCCAGATAAGGCATGGTGAGGTCCACATTCATTCTTTTCCTTCACAAATCTATTTAGGTCAAGACCTATTCTAATGTATGTGTGTATGTTGACCTTGCATATTGTTCCAATGGTTGATTATTGTAATGCTGACCTTGATGTTCATTCCAAGGTTGATGATTTGTATAAATACATGTAATGAAGTCATGAATAGTAGTTGTTGTTGCAAAGATGTGAAGATAAGTTCGAAGTGAAAAAGTAGAGTAGAGCAGAGGTGATTTATTGTGCTTCAATGGAACTGAACCTTGGCATAGTGTAGATGCTACTATCTTAGTTCACCAACTTCTGGCAGTGAGTCCTTTTGGCAATAAGCCCTTTTAGCAGTGAGCCCTTTTGGTAGTGAGCCCCTTCTCTTGACATTGAGTTGCTTCTTTTGTAGTGAGCATTCTGGGCAGTAAGCCCTAATGTAGTGAGCCTTGTAAATTTTGATATATCATTTATATTGTGAGCTAATACTCACCATGGTTTTTCCCTTATTGGGTTTTCCACATAAAAATCTGGTGTCTTATGTGTTGAATGTGTGGATGTGTTTAAGTCTATGATTTCATGCTTTCATGGTTAAATTACAATATCAGTGATTAAGTGGTTGATGTGTTGATGGTTTTAAAGTTTTGGTTACAACTGATTGACCCCCCTCTCAGTTGTCTTATGCATTTCAACAATTGGTATCAGAGTGAGGGTTCCTCAGAAAAAGGCCTAACAACTCAAGGTAGATCCAGGATGGTGCACAGGAAGGAGTCTCCATAGTTTGATGGAATTAATTATTCTCTCTGGAAGGTATGAATGAAACATCATCTCATTTCTCTTGGTTATAATGTTTGGAAGATGGTAGATACAAAGTATACTATTCCTTCGAATGGTCCATCAACATGAAGTCAAATAGTATGAATTAAATGGAAAGGCTAGAGATGCTTTGTTAAATGCTTTATCTAACACTGAGATAGTGAAAGTTCTAGATTTGGAAACTACTTATGAGATCTAGGACAAGTTGAAAAATTTATATGAAGGAGATGACTCTGTGAAGAATGCCAAATTACAAAACCTGAAGGTGAGTTATGAAGCTATGAAGATGAGTGAAGATGAGAACATAACAATCTACATGCAAAAAGTTGATGAAATTGTGAATGGAATCAAGGGCCTTGGAGGAACTATTGATGAGAATGAGATTGTATTGAAGATTCTTAGGTCATTGCCTAAATCCTATGGTCACAAGGTGTCTGTAATTGAAGAACATATGAGTGTGTAAAAGGTTACAAAGGATCAATTACTTGGAAATTTTACTACTTTTGAGATGAGAGTTCGATAATGCTCTATTGAAGACTGAGACTGCCTTCAAAGCCAGCACTTCAGAAAAGACTTTAAGATCTGAGAAGTATGTTGTGGAATTAGATGATGACCTAGATGAGGTTGAAGCCAACTTTGTGGATAGAATGCAAAGAGGTAATGGTAAGTTCAAAGGTAAATTACCATTCAAATGCTTTACTTGTGGTAAGATTGGTCACTATGCATCTAGATGTCCGGAGAGAATTGAGAAAGCCAAGAAGAAATTTGAAAGTAGACCTAGGATCATAAATAAATTCTATTATGTTAGAGATCTTGATGATGATGGTATAACATATGATGAGTCTAATGATACTAGTGCAAATGCATGCTTGTTTATTGCTATCAAGGAAGAACCCATATCTACTAATCCTGCTAGCTATGTGAAGGAAGAAAAACTAGTGGAAGAGAGTGCTTTGTCTGTTTGCCAGGTTCAGAAAGATAAGGATGAATGGATTATTAACAATGGGTGTTCACATCACATGACCGATGATAAAAGTAAGTTTGTAAGTTTAGAAAAGTATGATGGAGGACTGGTTAGGTTTGGAGATGATGCAACTGGTAAGATTTGTGGAAGAGAATCTATTTCTTATGATGGAAAGCACAATACAAATGATGTTGTATATGTGAAGGGTTTAAAGCATAATATTTTAAGTGTTGGTCAGATGTATTATAAAGGGTATGATATGAGATTCAAGGATAATAGATGCAAGATCATGGAAAGCTCTGGAACAGTGATTGCTACAGGTAAGAAGACTAGAGGTAATGTTTATCACTTGAAAGGAACTAATGATTGTTGTCTGTTGGCTCAGATAGAAGAGAGTTGGTTGTGGCATAAAAGGATGTGTTATATCAATTTTGACAACTTGGTGAAGATAAGTTTAGTACAAGTTGTGAGAGATTTGCCTAGGCTTGTGAAGCTTGCTAATACTATTTGCAAGGAATGTCAATTGGGAAAACAGATAAGGACAAGTTTCAAGAACAAAGAACAACTTTCTGCTGGATTGCTTGAGCTGGTGCATACAAATTTGTGTGGTCTTACAAGAACAATAAGTTTGCAAGGAGATAGGCACTTTATGTTTCTTATCGATGATTATTCTAGAATGATATGGGTCACTTTTCTAAAAGATAAATCAGAAGCCCTAGACAAGTTCAAAGCTTTCAAGGTGATGGTTGAGAATGATATAGAATTAAGGATGAAATACTTAAGGTCTGATAGAGGAGATGAGGTTACATCAAATGAATTCAATGTTTTCTGTGAAGAACATGGGATAAATAGATAATTGTTTGCTCCTAAGACTCCTGAGCAAAATGGAGTTGTTGAAAGAAAGAACATGACAGTTCAAGAGGCTACTAGGTCAATGATGATGGAAGCTAACCTACTAGAAGTGTATTGGAGAGAAGCTATACATTCTATTGTCTACATTCAAAATAGAGTTCAAGTCAAAAGTAATGGTACTAAAACTCCTTATGAATTGTGGTATGAAAGAGTTCCAACAGTGAAATATTTCAAAGTTTTTGGAAGCAAATGTTATATCAGAAGAGATGAAGAGTTAGGCAAGTTTGATGCTAGATGTGATGAAGGAATTTTCCTTGGATACCCTACTAAGAGTAAGGCCTACCGGTGCCACAATAAGAGATTGTGGAAGATCATTGAGAGTGCTAATGTGAAATTTGATGAAGATAGGGAAAGAATATCATATATGAGTGGCTATAAATTAGATGAACCTGCTGCTACAAAAGAAAAAATTAAACAAAAAGATAGCCAAGTTGAAGAAGAAAAAGCTCTAGAAAGTATTGTTAAGACTCCCAGGTATGTAAAGATAAATCATTCTGAAGATCATATTATTGGTGACAAAAGCAAAGGGGCATTGAAAAGGAAAAGAGTTCTAGAAGAACAAGTGAACTACTGTTTACTTTCAAAGATTGAACCTAAAACTGTAAGTGAAGCCTGCAAAGATGAGAATTGGGTAAAGGCTATGGAAGAAGAGATGATGCAGATAGAGAAGAATTAAACTTGGGAATTGGTTCCTAGACCTGCTGATAAGAATGTGATTGGAACTAAATGGGTGTTCAGAAACAAGATGAATGAAGATGGAGTAGTAAGAAACAAACCAAGAGCCTGGTATGCAAGGTTGGACAAGTATTTATTGCAATTAAAGTTCACTAAAGGTATTGTGGGCAATAATCTCTACTTCAAACTTGATGATGATCAAATTTTGACTATTGTTGTCTTTGTTGATGATGTTATCTTTGGACGCAATGAAGGTATGTGTAAGAAATTTGCAAAGGAAATGCAAAATGAGTTTGAAATATCTATGTTTGGTGAAATGAATTTCTTTCTAGGACTGTAGATTACTCAATCAGAAAAAGGAATTTTCATTTCTCGGTCCAAGTATGTGAAAGAATTGTTAAAGAAGTTTGGAATGGAGGATTTTAAGCCAGTATGTACTCCTATGGTTACTGGTTGCAAGCTAAGCAAGAATGATTAATCACCTAAGATTGATCAAAAAAAGTATAGGTCTATGATTGGAGGACTAATTTATGTTAGACTTAGGGCACACAACTGAGACGGGGGGTGAATTAGTTGTGCAAAACTTTCTTCAATTACACACTTAGTTTCACTTAGCAATTCAGCAATATAATAATAAATTAATCATGGAAACACAATGCAATGAATCAAGAGCAGAAACTCATCAACACATAAGACACCAAGATTTTGATGTGGAAAACCCAGTTAAGGGAAAAACCATGGGGTGATTAACCCAAGAAAGTATTCTCTATTAGAAGAATAGAAAGAACAAATGGCACATGCCAATTAGGGCTCACTGCCCAAGCACACTACTCACAAGAGGCTCATTGCCTACAAGAGACACACTATCTACAAAGAAATAAGTATCACATACATGAACTGGAGAATAGCATCTTCACCATGCTTGAATCAGTTCCATTTAAGCCCAATACGTCGGCTCTGCCTTTCGCTCTTCTCCTCACTACCACATACTCATCTCCACAAGGACAAACCTAAATTAACTTTGTAATTCCTTATTTATACAAGACATCAACTTAGGAATAGTCATCTAAGTCGGCAAACATCTACAAGATTATCCGCAAGATGTGTAACTCATCTGATCGGCCAATCTCAGAAAGAACACCATCATCCAGAGGTTGTTCTTCAATTGCAAGCTCCAACTCTAATGCGGACCATAAACATGAGTTGGATATGATCCAAAGACCTTCACAAGACTACCTGAATCACCAAGAACATCCGCACTTCATCTTCTTACTGAAATCCTTCTCTCCTTCATTTGGAACCTCAAGAACACAGTCTGTCACCACTGTCACAAAGGAATGAATGCTTCCGGACCTTCATATCACAAACCAATCTAGTTTATACTTCAACCAGACTTCCTGAACACTCCCTCAAATCCACATAATAGGAAAATGCATTTCCGGATCTCACCAGACCTTTCTATAACATTCTGTCACCTCTGAACACCTACCGGAACTGGTTTAACTTGAACAACCATAACTTCTTCAGATTTACGTGTGGACCTCTAAAATCTCTATTGGACCACCTTAAGACACATATCTACAAACCCTTTAATCCACATCCCCTGATCCTCTTCCTATCTTGGACTATTACCTTGTTGTCATTATTGTTCTTCACTGTTCCTAGTTGAGACTAATTTTCTCAATATCCTCAGCACATAGCTCATCCAATCCTTATCATTAATGCAATAGAAGTATGTTGACATCAATGACAACACCGATTAGGCCCATACTTGCAACACTTTATCTAACACACACAAGACTAAATATAATGCATGTAGTTTTTGTTGTGGTAAGATTTCAAGAATATATTAGAGAGTCACATGTGATAGCAGTTAAGAGGATCATGAGGTAATTAAAAGGAACTTCAAACTATGGATTTTGGTATCCCAAAGATAAAAATATTACTCTTAGTGCTTATACAGATGCAGATTGGGCTGGAGATGCTAATGATAGAAAAAGTACAAGTGGAGGTGATTTCCTCTTAGGTAACAGATTGGTTTCATGGTTAAGCAAGTAGCAAGAATTAATTTCCTTGTCTACTACAAAAGAAGAATATATTGCTACAACATGTTGTTGTACTCAAGTACTATGGATGAAGCAAACATTCAAGGATATAAGAGTTGTGTACAAAGAACCAATTTCAATCTTTTGTGACAATACAAGTGTTGTAAACATTTCAAAGAATCTAGTGATGCACTCAAGAACAAAGCATATATCAATAAGGTATCACTTTCTGAGAGAAAAGGTAAAAGAGAATGAAGTAAAGATGGAATATGTGTCTACTAAGGATCAGATTGCAGATATTTTTACAAAGCCTCTACCTAAGGATACTTTTGTGTATCTCAGGGAAAAGTTAGGGGTGATTACCCCTCTTGCTCTAAACTAAGATGCATGGGAAGTGCATCAGTCCAGTGGTGCCCAAAGTCTTATTCTTTGATCTAGATTTATGTTTTGAAGCCTACCTCTTAGGGGGGGAGTAGGTATATATTGCTGATAGGAGATTGTTGCAAGTATGAGCAGTAAATGTTGTCATTGATGTCAACACCTAAGGTCAGCATCCAAGGAAATTATTTGAATGAGTTTGAGCAAGTGTCTGAGAAGAACAATACACTATTTTGCTCTGCATATCTAGTAGATTGAATATCATTGTCTGTGGTTTGGAAGTTATGTTAAGGGATGTCTGTAGTTGCTATGTTTCAAGTTTGATCCTCCGGTGTGAAGATTTGACTAAGTTCTATTCACCAGAGTAAAAACTATTTTTCTGTGTATTTAATGGTGATAGGGAGAATGTATTCTACTCTGCATTTCTCCGCATTTAAGTTTTATGGTTTTTGGTTCTAGGATTAAGTATGGGATGATATTATGTACCTTCATTTCAAATGGTTCATGATTTGGTTCTCCACAAGAAATCTTTCCTTTTTGACAATGGCTGACAGTAATGTTTAAGTGCTCCGGTTTGAAGAATCTTCTAGATAGAATGTTTGGGGGTTGTATAGAAGTTATTGGTGATTGTAACGTGCTTGTGGATGTCTCTAGATCATGTTCCTGCATTTTGATTGGTCTGCAAAGTGTAAATCAGATCATGCATGAAGCATGTTCCTAAAGGTCTTAGTGCTAACTATTGATGCTTAAAATTGCGCTGATTCCAACATCAACATGGGAAGTTTCAAGAATGGGGGACTTGCGACCTGAAACAACCTCTAGATTTTAAAGAAGTTGGCTCTTCTTTATCTCAAATATGTTTTGGGGAAAAGGGTAGGAATTGAACAAAACTGTAACTATAATGAAAGTAAATCTAACTATGGCGATTGCCTGAGTATAATTTGTTTCTTACCACTAAGCGTAGTGAAGCTATCTTTAAGATTCAATTACATCAAAGAGTAGACAATGCATGATCAATGTAATAGATAAAACCAATAGAATCAAAGGATCACAACTAGACAATTTTGCAATGACACAGAGAATATCAGCAAGGCAATCTCATTAATTTTCTAGCCACATAAAAGGCACAGACACATGCACAGTTACATAAACTTTCTGAATCAAGAAAATAGAAAACAAAGGCAAATGATATTACTGATCACAACAAAAAGTCTTCAAACTTCTCTCTGAAATCTTTGATGGAAACAACTCTCTCGAAAAGAAACTTACAACCAATCTGAATCTCCTCGCTCATTACAAATGTTACATATTTATAGCATAGAACATCCCTAGATTGTCTGTAATAACCGGGTCTCAACAGCCTAACCAAACTAGAGATAACTGGAAGTGTCTGAAAGAATATATCTTTCGGATCTGAAATAGTTACCTTCCCCACGAGCTCATTGGCTGAAATAGATACATGTAGCTCTCCTCTTTGAGTCAGGTAGGGACACTTGGCAGCTTCTGCATCTTTGCGACTATAAACCCAGAAACAGATGGCATAGTCCGCATTCTTTACTTGAAACTCCTTCATCTTTCTGAAAAAATAGGAACTTGACACGTGGCAACCTCCACTGCAATTGAAACTTATACGTGGCTCTATCCGCTATCTCTATACCTTACTATGTCTTTGTAGTTAGGAGAGTCCCGCCTGTGACATCTGTCATAGGCCGAAGCCTTGAAACCTTAATCACTTATAAAAGATAGGACCCACCACATTTCTTGCTCAGGTAGCTTCAAAAAAGAGACAGGTGGCACCTTCCGCGCAGCAACAAAATGATACGTGGCAGCCTCCGCTATCTTCTTTGAAACTGTAGGAACCTTTTGAGAGTACCGTGGAAGATGACACATGGCGGTATCCACCTTACTTTAGAAACATTAAGAGGGTCTTTTGAAAATTGCAACGGATAGCGACACATGGCACTTTCTGCCTTACTTGAAACTTACTGGGCCCACCTCCATCCTTTACTTAACCATGAAACCAAAAAGGGCAAACCTCGCGGACGATGACACATGGCACGTTCCGCTGATATTACAAGGGACACATGGCTATTTCCGCACAACTTAGAGAAACTTATTGAAACCTTCCGCAGCTGACACATGGCACGTTCCGCTTTACTGAGAAACTTTAAAAGGGCTTTCAAAAACTCAATGGAAACTGCTACTTGGCACCTTCCGTATAGGGAGAAACTTAGAAACAGGGACCCACCAGACTCTCTTAGAAACATTATAAGGGTCTTAGAACTTAACGCGGATGCCGACACATGGCGCTTTCCGCCTTAATGTAAAAGGACATACAGCCTCTTCCGCGAGAGTGTGAGACTTCTTAAAATGTATCTCAGCTGATGACATGTGGTGCTTTCCACCTTACTTTGAGACTTAGGCAAAAATGAAATCCCCTTCGTGGCCAAAACTGAAACTTGCAGAGGTAAAACTGGAACACGCACAGCCACACTGATGCACTGCAACTGAAACAAAATGTGGAGTATTTTACTCTACAGTTCTTAGCGACCCCAAGGACTTTTGAGCCTGCTCAAAAAGAATCCAAAAATGTGTATATAATACAGCAAAATTTAGAGATTATGTAAATCTATCTAATAAACAAACCATTCGGCAGCAGAGAGTCCCTATTTATTCTGCAGATCCTAGAAAGAAAAATCAAGGTTTATAATGTCCTTGTGAGAGAACCTCTGCAAAATTTGAACCGTAGCCTTCAACTGAAACTCAATTTGTGCCATCAGAATTAGGACAGTCTCCACCTCTTGTACTGATGAAGAATCTGTTAAACCCTGGAAAACTGACTGATCATTCTACTTGGTTAACAGTAAAGGTTTGATTTTATCAATCATTAACACAGTGTTGCTATCAGGAAAAGGGGAGGGAAGGCCCAATTGTACCAGGTATTCTATATGCTTCTTCATATCTTTGACTCCCTCCTGGACAACATCCAGGAGATCTTGGCAATTAATTGCAGCTGAATTACAACTGAGGACTTCATTCACCCTTTTTGTAGCAATCATTCTGTCACTAATCCCTGTTGCTGACAATGTTTCATCAGTTGTATCATATATTTCTTCAGCAACATTTGAGAATCAGAAACTCTCAAAGAGACAGTGGACAGAGTGGCCTAAACTGAAGTCTCTACCTTTTCACACAATTTTTGTGCATTTAGCAGGAAAGTTAAAGAAGGTCTGAGCTGGATAATCTCTTCAGAGATTCTTTTCCATACTGACACATAAAGCTCCCTGACCAAGTTCAAAACTCCTGCATTCTGGGGCCTATTTACCAACTCAAGTGTCAACTATTTTGTCATTTGTTGCTCAGCTTGGAGTTGGGCCTGAATTGCAGTAGCATTGTTTTGTTCATTTAGCAACTGTTGCTAAAACTGTGTGGCTTGTTGTAATTTATCCTAAAACCTCCTCTCTAGTGCGGCCTTTTCTTGCCTCAGGACAGTCACTGCAGCTTTCTCTTGTGCTAGCTCTGCTTTCAAAGAAGCATTTTGGGCCTGTGTAGCCTGATGAATCTGACAAGAAACAGTATTTTGCAACTGTTTATTGAGATCCTCTATTTCATCATTTTTGGATTTAAGCTCTGCAGCAAGGTTGCTACAATTTGTCTTTTCTTGAGCTAAATCAGCGTCAACCTTCTGCAACTTCTTTGAAACTTCAGGTAATCAGTTGCCACAGTAGAGGTAGTTTCATTCAACAACTCAACCCTATCCTGTGGTCTGAAAAGTGACATATCCATTGCCACTGCATTCATTTTAAAACCTTGTGGCTGCATTTGCTCATTTGGTTTTACCACAGTAGGTGATAAATGTGTCACAGTCAACTGCTGTTGAATTGGGTCAAAGAGTGACCTCATGTGTGGCATAGCCAAAGCTTTATTATCTTTCTTTCTTTTCTTTTCCATCCGGGCTTCCCTAGCCTTCTTAGCAATATCAGCTTGAGCTTGGAAGGTAGGAGGAGAGGCAATGTAACCACCCACAAAAGGATGTCCTTGTGGCAAGCCATAGGGAATAGCCAAATGTTGGCTAAGAGGAATTTGGGGAGGGACTTTCTTTGGAACAAAGGGAGAAAAGGGGGGCAAGGATATGGCCTGAGGATTGACAAGTGGGGTTATTTCAGATATTGGCATAGCAGAGGTGGCAGGGGATAATAATGTTTGGCCAGTTGGGATTGCCACCCCTATAGTAGAAGAAAAAGATTGAGAAGAAGAAGGAGAAGCAAAATGTACCTGAGAAGTGACAGATGTGATCGATGGTTGCTGTTGTGAGGGCTCTACATCCTCATCTGAATCTGGCTGCAAGTTTAGCTTCCTATGCTTCCTTGGCCTCTCTTCTGTTTCCTCTGTTCCCTTCTCTTCCACATGTGGCAATGATTCAAAACTAGAAACCCCAGTGCCTGAAATGGATGGAGTCCCCCTACGTGGTGATGATACCACACTCTTTTGTTTCTCCAAAGTACTGAGAGATTGGGGCCAAGGAGAAACAGGGGTAGTTGTTGAGGCTTTTCTTGTTGCTTGTACTGCATGGGTTGATTCTGCCTCTTCTCCTGACTATTCACCCTTATGTTGGATTTTGCTGTCAGAGCTAGAAACTGGTGACGGATGCCATTCGTCCCAGATAGACTCCCATTTCTCATCAGTATCAACATTACCAAAAGAGTGTGTCAACTCAACAATTTCCTGCCTATATTTCCAATAGGCCTTTATTTTCTCAGGTTTCCATTCCTTGCCTTTTAACAAGGCTTTCCTCAATCCAGTACCCATTCTGATCTTAGGATCGTAGGCCTTTTGCTTAATATAAAAGGTCTCCCATGGCCTGGGCCCCTCAAAGGGCAAATCTGTCAATTCTACATATAGATCAGGGGTATCTTCTTTAGGGTTTCTTCTGTCTTCCCAAAAGGGATGACCCTCATGCACAATTTGAGCACCGACCTTGTTGTTCTTAACCCATAAGGTTATGAAACTACTTGGGTCATATCTCCATTTATCTTCTATAAGAAAGAAACCCAGGACAGCTAGCTTCCTCAACAACAAGTGCTCAACATCCCTGACTTCCAGGGCCATGTTTTTCCTTACCCATGGGATATCATACATTTTCTCTTTCTTCTTCTTAGTGCCATATTCATTGTCAACCACAAACACTTGCCGGGTGACCTCTAGAAAAGCTAACCTAGGAGTTAAAATCTTAAGTAGCAGCATTGGCTCTTCATTGAAACCATGGACCCTAATGATAGTGTGATGGGACCCAAAGAAATAGTCATAGGGAATAGGGCAATTTGCCATGAGGCCTCTGATGCTTGGTGTTAACCTATTTTCTATAGGCTCGGGGCTTAGGTGGCAAAAGGCAGGGCCAACAAAAAGTTCCCAAAATTCATATGGGTCTGATGTCTCAAATAAGACATGTCCATGCAAACATAGGTATGGTCCTATTATGACTGAAACTTGGGTCATACATATTTAGCTACATATACTGTGAAAAAATACTAGGGTTTTGATATAGCATAAGGTGAAATAGATAAGCAGAATACCTGAAAACCCCATTAGACCTGAAGTGGGTGAGTTGATTAATCATTGAATAAGCAATTTGCTCTAAGAAATCAAGCTGATACTCCTGAGACTTGTCCACGGTCTTTAATCTGAACAAAATGGCAATTTGCCAATCATATACAGTAATGTCTTCTTTCATCCCAAAGATGAATGCTATCATAGACAATGCTTCTTGGCTGGCTAGAGTAAATTGTCCCCTTCCTGTAGGTAATATGGGCATCAGTGTGTTCTCCTCCTCCAATTGCAACTCTGAATTGAGAAACCTCAACTGATTATTCACATTTGCCCATGTCTTCTGCATTTTGGCAATGGTGGGGAATGTGGTCGTCTTGTCATGATATAAGGCCAACATGTCTCTAATAGCTTTAGGTGTGATTTGCACCATAAATGGACCCTGTTGTATGGTGCTCGAAGGTGCATGAAATAGTTCTACGCACATATCTATTAAGTTGGGGCACAAGTGTACGCTTGGGACAATGAACTGTGCCAATTGTGAGGTCCAAATCCGCATACCGAATGTTTCTAATTGCCCAGCCTTCACCTTTTGGAGACATCTCTGGAGTGCCCCTTCATGAAGAGCTTTGGTAGGTTTTTGATGAGCCGGGTCACAGATACCATTTGCAAAATCTCTTACTTTTGCTGAGTCTACTGCATATCCAACCTCGGGGACCCTCGTCCTTGGATAGGTTCTCAAGGGTTGTGCAGGCGCTGAAGCATATGATTTTCTGCTTAGAAGCTTGTCGATGGACTCGTAAATTCCAAGCCTCTATTGAGAAGATTGTGCCTCTGACATATCTGTGTCTGTGTTGAGGAGTTAGTGAGTTTGAAGTAACAAGGATAGAAGCTTTGCAAAAGAAAAGGGCACTTCTCTAAGTAAGGTTCGCTAGGAATTGGAATTGCAGGTAACAGGGTTTCTTTAGCAGACGCAGAAGCAAAATGAGAGGTAGAGTTCAAGGTTTAACTCTAAATATTGGGGCGTTTGATGACACATTAAGTCAAATAAATGGCAATAAAGCCAGAAACCGTTAGTGTATCTTTTGAAATCTACGTGGGACAAAGTGTCAAACACGTCATAAAAGTGGCTGCATAAAGTGGTACTTTCAAAAATTTTGGGGATTGGAGAGAAACCTGGCGAATGTGGAAGTTCCAAAAAGAGAAGTGACTTGAGTTGTTGCCACATGTTCACAGAACACTTATTAAAAGAAAAAGAGGAAAAAGAAAGCGGGAAAATGGAGAAACAAAAAAAAAAAGGGAAACTAACTGACTATAGTACACAGGAGACACTGCTTAATTGAAATATTTCAGGTAGATCCCATTCACAGGAATCTCTTTGGGTTCACCCTCCATTGTTTCAAGCTCAAATGAATTTTGTTGTTTACATGAACGAATCTTATAGGGGCCAGTCCACAATGACTCAAATTTACTGTGTCGACCCGGCTTGGCAGCTCTCTCATCCCACTTCAAAACTATTGAACCTTCTTCAAAATAGGGATTTGAAGTCCTTTTATCAAAACATTCTTTGATTATTTTTTGATGTTTCATTAATGATTCATGTGCTCTTTCTCTTTTTTCTTGTACTTCTAGGAGCTCAGCAAGTTGGACCTGCATGGGACCATTTTCCTCTATCTCAATCTGTTTCAACAACTGTAGAGCAGGGATCTCCAGGCTCAGGGGCATTACAGCCGGCTTACCATAGACCAATTCATATGGGGACATCTTTGTCACTTGTTTAGGTGTAACTCTATCAGCCCACAGTGCTATATTAAGCACTTTATGCCACTCTTTATGATGATCAGTCCCTACTCTTTTAATGAGTCTAATCAGGTTCTTATTAGTGGACTCTGCCAGACCATTTCCCTGAGGGTAATAATTTGAAGAAGTTTTCAAATAGATCCCATATTTCAATGCAAACTCAGATATTTTTACCCCTAAAAATGCCTTAGCATTATCTAAAATTATGGTACGAGGAGGCCCAAAGCGAGTAGTGATACCCTCCAGAAAGTCTAGGATCACCTTTTCTGTTGCTTCTTTGAGTGGCACTGCTTCATTCCATCTGGTGAAGTAATCTATTGTAGTTAGGATCCATTTATGTCCCATATTTAACACCGGATTGATCATTCCAATGAAATCTAGACCCCATTGGGCAAAGGGTTCATCTACAATTATGGGACTAAGGGGCATTTCTACATTTCTTCTTTTTTCTACATAGAACTGACAAGACTGGCACTCCTTGACCATCTGGTAACAATCTGTAAATAAAGTGCGCCAGAAGTAACCTGCTTGAGTTACCTTTATAGCAGTAGTTCTTGCAGAAAAGTGACCACCTGAGACTCCATGGTGCATTTCATGTAGTATTCTTTGAGCCTCGTCTTCCTCTATGCATCTTAGAAGAATACCATCAGTGTTCTTTCTGAAAAGAACTTGGTCATTAAAACAAAATGGATCCCTTGCTGCCTATAGTATCTCCTTTTGTCATGAGAGAGTTCTTTTGGGAAAATCCCATGTTTCATAAACTGAATTCTATTTGTGACCCAGGAATTCTGATCAATCTCTTGTATTCTCAACACACTCTCACTTTCTTTTTCTGCAGCCACCATTCTTTCCATGTCTTCGGCCATGTATTGGCACAGCCCCTTGCCCCTGACTAGCTTAGTGGGTCTGACCTCTATATCATACTCAAGGATCTTTGTTATCTAGTTTGCTCTTTTTTCAGTGATCTCTCCTTCCATGATGTATTCTTAAACACTCGGATGAGCTACTAGAATCAGAATCTTATTGCCTGTCACCATATGCCTAAACTTTTTGAGGACTTTTACCATAGCATATGCCTATTTTTCCATAAAATTGTATCTAGCTTCATACTCTCTAAGAGTCCTTGAGAAAAAGACTATTGGATGCTCTCCTTGTTGATCATCTTTCTGTGTTAGGACAGCAGCAACACTGAACTCTCCTCCATAGACATACATTATAAAAGACTTAGAGAAGGTTGGGTTCCTAAGTACTGGGGCTATTGAAATTGCATTCTTGACCTCCTCAAAAGCTTATCTCCCTTCTGTAGTCCACTTGAACACTAGGTCTTTCTTCAACAAAGTGTCATTGGTCTTATTAGGCCTGCAAAGTCTGATATGAAATGACAAACAAAATTTATCTTTCTACTGCAGGAGCACCTAGATGTCTAAGTTTTGGTTAATGTTCAAGTTGTTTTGTTTGGTTTAAAAAGGTCTTGGAGACCATCTAAATGTTGTAATAAGGCTTGTAGCCATGTTGTAAATGGACTATGTCCAAATGACTATGAATCTACTATTATCTTGTTGTAAGTCCTCAAGAGGACAGTCATGTGGAAAAAAGGCAGTCTCCTTAAGTTTGTAGCCACCTAATGTGTGTAGGGGGTAATCTTATTGGTTGTAAGCCTATAGAGGCATGTCTAGTGTTTGGGGAGAATGTTAAAACCTTGTCCAAAGGTTAAACTAAAGGTTAGAAAGATCATTTAGACAGGAACAGTTGGACAGTCCAAGATTGGACAGTTACAAAACTATTTTCTTGTACAGACCGGGCAGTGATGGTTGAAAAAAAAAAAAAATTTCCCTCTCCATTGATTCTTCTGCCCTCCATCTTGTGCAAGGCATTGAGGAGGCTTAAAGGAGGAGAGAACCATTTCATTTTGTAGTATGAAGGAAGTTTGAAGTGGAAATAAGCAAAAGAAACCATCTTTCCTGCATTTCACTACATTTTACTGTGTTTTTCTATATTTTTCTGTTGTTTTCCTATTGTACTTGACCCTCTACAGAACTACCATAGTACATGAATGCATTGGATGGTTAGGGGTGTGAAGTAGCTTGGATTTAAACTTTGTTTGGAGCCTTGACAGTAAACTAGGTGCAAGTAAACTACTGTTTTGTAATAGGCAATCTTAAACCCTGAGCTAGGGTTCTTTTGAATAAATTGATGGAGATCTCCCCATTCCATTGATTTTTTCTATTTCTACTCAATGGAATGGGTTAAAGTTAGTTGGTCTATAGTCTTGTGAAGGTCTTGGGAGGCAAGAGGATGGTGTGGTCTGAGTTCAACCTATAAGTGACCCTGCAAAATTATGTATAAGGATGGAATGGAGGACAGCAGCAGATAGATGATTGCCTTTAACTGTGCTCAATGGTCAGTTAGTGAAATACCATGCATTGTGCCAACATAAAAGGGCTCTTGGTCTTGCAAATGATCCTATGACAAGAGGAAGAAAGAGATCTCTCTGAGAAAACAATCCATTTTTCCTTCTGCTGTTTCTGTCAGTCCTCCAAGAGACAGTCACCATAAGGAATAGGTAAGTTTGATGAGTTTGTTTACTTTGTCAATGAAGACAGTAGGTATGTTAGGCATGTGATTGGTTTAGCATAGTGGATTAGATTGAGTGTGTCATAAAAGAGACCACCTTAAGATGGATGTTGTGACTATCCTTCTCATGGAGCAGTGAGATTGTGACTGTCCATGAAAGGTATGGTAGATGTTGTTGTCTTGTAGGTTCTGCACAGTGGAGATGGTGGAATGTTAGAAGGAGTTAGGCATCTTGGAAGGTGTGCCTTGAAGTCCTCCCTCACTTTGGATCGTGAACATGTGTAGTTTTGAATAAGAACCCTACTTATTAGAAGTCTGATTTCTGTTATGAACCAGTGACAGTGAGAGTTGTTGTCTTGAAGGCTTTCAAATGTCCCTTGTAGTGATAGATTGTTTGCATCAGTTGGAGTGCTCTATTTGTGGTATCAGAGCCATTATTAGGTCCTTGAGGGGTAGAGGATCTTGTGAAGAAGATAAAGGTCTGTGAGAGTTTGTGAAGATGCCTCCCAAGAATCAGATGGCTAGGGAGAACAATGAGTTGAGAGAAGCCTTAGAGGCTAGAGAAAGAGAGTTGAGGGAAAGAAGAGAGCAGAATGCTGCCAGGAAAAGAGAGTTGAGGCAAGTAAGAAGGGAGAATGTAACAATCTTGGCAAGATTGGAAGCATTAGAGAAGAAACCTAGAGGGGATGAACAAAATGAGTCAGAAGGAGATGAGGATGCTAATGAGAATCCTCCTGAGGATGAGTTAGATGCTGAAGAAAAGAAATTTGTGAGATTGCTGAAGGAAGTCCAAGGAAGTGGAACAAAGGCAAACATAGAGTTACCTATCTATCAGGGGAAGATGGATAGTGAAGAGGTATTAGGGTGGATAGATGCCCTGGAAAATTTTTTTGAGTATGAGGAGATGAGTGATGAGAAGAAGATCAAATTTGCAAAGACAAAACTGAGAGGAACAGTACTTACATGGTGAAGTAGTGTGCAGACAGAAAGAGTGGCTAGAGGTGCATCAAGAATCACTTCTTGGGGTAGGATGAAGGATATGATGAAGGATCAATTCCTTCCATCCGATTACTCCATTCAGACAAAGAGGATGAGGCAGAATCTGAAATAGAAGGACATGGATGTTATGTCCTATACTGAGCAATTTCATAAGCTTAGTATTAGAGGGGGATTGGAAGATGAAGAAGAGAAAGTGGTAAGATTCATCAATGGATTTAGGTATAACTTGCAAGATGAGATTGGTTTAATAGTACCAAAATCACTTGGAGAATGTTTTTAGTTAGCCATCAGGGCTAAAGAGAGGGTGAAGAGGAAGCAAGAAAGGCAAGGAGGAAGTGGAAGAGGATATAGAGGTAGGGGCAGACCTACTACTGAAGTTTAGAACAGCAATGAGAAGGGTAAAGAGATGTCTACAGAACAGAGAGGTAGATATAGAGGTGAAGGTAGATTTGGATCAGGAAGAGGAGTGTTCACAGGCAGATGTTATCACTGCAATGAGGTGGGACACACATCTTTCAACTGTCCTAAGAAGGATGGTGTTGACAAGACCAAGGATAGAAGAGTTCACTTGGCACAAGAGGAGGAGAAGCCAGAAGAACTAGAAATGTCGTCAGCCTCTCCAATAATGGTTGGAGAAATGCTCATGGTGGAAAAAGGCAAAATGCAGCAACCACCACAGGTATCTATTTTCAGAACTAATTGTTTAAGCCATGGAAAGATATGCAAGTTGATTGTAGATTCAGGTTCTCATGATAATCTAGTTTCTTGGGAAATGGTGCATATGTTGGGATTGAAAACATTTGATCATCCTAGTCCTTATAATGTCACTTGGGTGAGTCAAGAGCAGCAAGTAAGGGTTACTAAGAAGGCATATGTTGATTTTACAATTGGTCCATATCAGGACTATGTTTTGTGTGATGTTATTCCAATGACATGTGGGCATATCATTTTGGGTAGACCATGGCAGTATTTGAGAAGGACAATTCATGATGGTTATACTAATAACTATGTGGTGCACAAAGATTGTAAGAAGTTCAAACTGATACCTTTACCTTGTGAAGAGCAGAAGGAACATGTCACTATTTGTTTTGGAGAGAAACTACAGTTGAATGTGCAGGATAAGGATGATGGGAAGCAGCAGGAACAGTTGCAACAAAAGAAGGTGGATGACAGTCCTAAAGAGCAGCAGGCTTGGGACTTGAGTTATGTCAAGTTGGAGACATTGATTGCCTTATAAAGAGGTAGAAGAAGGAAGGCAAACAATAGATAGTACAGGGGGGAACAAATCAGAACCTCCAGTTGAGAAGAACAGCAGCAAGGTCCTAGGCAAGGAC
The DNA here is from genome assembly GCA_027924645.1 of Cunninghamia lanceolata. Lineage (NCBI taxonomy): Eukaryota > Viridiplantae > Streptophyta > Pinopsida > Cupressales > Cupressaceae > Cunninghamia > Cunninghamia lanceolata. Next base: position 233,888 of record BSBN01001049.1, read on the forward strand.
ACCAAAATAAGTTTTTATGGTTCTAACACTATTTACAGGAGCCATGCAGGTTGGAGAAGGAGGAAGATTACTCTTGGAGAGTTCATGTTTCCTAGTCATAGGAACATTCCAACAAGATGGAAGAATGGATGGAATAGATCCCCTAACTCTTGGGACAAGAGTTTTCATCATGCCGAGGAGTATGGTGCAGGAGCACCTAGATGTCTAAGTTTCGGTTAATGTTCAAGTTGTTTTGTTTGGTTTAAAAAGGTCTTGGAGACCATCTAAATGTTGTAATAAGGCTTGTAGCCATGTTGTAAATGGACTATGTCCAAATGATTATGAATCTACTATTATCTTGTTGTAAGTCCTTAAGAGGACAGTCATGTGGCAAAAAGGCAGTCTCCTTAAGTTTGTAGCCACCTAATGTGTGTAGGGGGTAATCTTATTGGTTGTAAGCCTATAGAGGCATGTCAAGTGTTTGGGGAGAATGTTAAAACCTTGTCCAAAGGTTAAACTAAAGGTTAGAAAGCTCATTTAGACAGGAACAGTCAGACAGTCCAAGATTGGAAAGTTACAAAACTATTTTCTTGTGCAGACCGGGCAGTGATGGTTGAAAAAAGTATTTTTTTTCCCTCTCCATCGATTCTTCTACCCTCCATCTTGTGCAAGGCATTGAGGATGCTTAAAGGAGGAGAGAACCATTTCATTTTGTAGTATGAAGGAAGTTTGAAGTGGAAATAAGCAAAAGAAACCATCTTTCCTACATTTCACTACATTTTATTGTGTTTTATTGTGTTTTTCTATTGTTTTCCTGCCGTACTCAACCCTCTACGGAACTGCCACAGTACATGAATGCATTGGATGGTTAGGGGTGTGAAGTAGCTTGGATTTAAACTTTGTTTGGAGCCTTGATAGTAAACTAGGTGCAAGTAAACTACTGTTTTGTAATAGGCAGTCTTAAACCCTGAGCTAGGGTTAATTTGAATAAACCGATGAAGATCTCCCCATTCCATTGATTTTTTCTATTTCTACTCAATGGAATGGGTTGTAAGTTAGTTGGTCTATAGTCTTGTGAAGGTCTTGGGAGGCAGGAGGATGGTGTGGTCTGAGTTCAACCTATAAGTGACCCTGCAGAATTATGTATAGGGATGGAACGGAGGACAGCATCAGATAGATGATTGCCTTTAACTGTGCTCAATGGTCAGTCAGTGAAATACCATGCATTGTGCCAACATAAAAGGGCTCCTGGTCTTGCAAATGATTCTATGACAAGAGGAAGAAAGAGATCTCTCTGAGAAAATAATCCATTTTTCCTTCTGCTGTCTCTGTCAGTCCTCCAAGAGACAGTCACCATAAGGAATAGGTAAGTTTGGTGAGTTTGTTTACTTTGTCAATGAAGATAGTAGGCATGTTAGGCATGTGATTGCTTTGGCATAGTGGATTAGATTGAGTGTGTCATAAAAGAGACCACCTTAAGATGGATGTTGTGACTATCCTTCTCATGGAGCAGTGAGATTGTGACTGTCCATGAAAGGTATGGTAGATGTTGTTGTCCTGTAGGTTCTACACAGTGGAGATGGTGGAATGTTAGAAGGAGTTAGGCATCTTGGAAGGTGTTCCTTGAAGTCCTCCCTCACTTTGGATCGTGAACATGTGTAGTTTTGAATAAGAACCTTGCTTATTAGAAGTCTGATTTCTGTTATAAACCAGTGACAGTGAGAGTTGTTGTCTTGAAGCTTTCAAATGTCCCTTGCAGTGATAGATTGTTTGCATCAGTTGGAGTGCTCTACATCACTTTCCCAAAAATGACTGAACTGCCTTCTTATTTACTAGCAGAGACAAGTTCATTATGGCTGTGACTCTCTCTGGATCTATAGAGACTCCTTCTTTGGATACTATATGCCCTAACAGTTTTCCCTGAGGCACTGCAAAGATGCATTTATTAGGATTTAGGGATATTCCAAACTCTTGGCATTTCTTGAAAATAGCTTCTAGATGGTCAAAATGATCTTCAGCACTTTTAGAGAAAATAGTGAGATCATCTAGATAAATCAGAATGATTTTATTTATAAGATCTCCAAATGCTACATCCATTGCCCTCTGAAATGTAGCTCCAGCATTTGAAAGACCAAAAGGCATCTTTGCATATGCAAATGTTCCCCATTTTGTGGTGAAAGCAGTCTTATGCTGATCCTCATCGACTAACCAAATTTGATTGTATCCAGAGAAACCATCCAACAAGGAGAATCTCTCTGATCCAACCACAGTTTACAAAATTTGTTCCATAGAAGGCAAGGGATAGTGATCTTTCAAAGATGCTCGATTTAGATCTCTGAAATCTACACAGAGCCTTATGTCACCATTCTTTTTTATGACTGGCACTAAATTTGATACCCAGGTTGAGTGTTTTATTGGAAAAATGATCTTTGATTCTAAAAGCTTCTGTAACTCATCCACCATTAAAGGTTCAATTCTAGGATTCACTGGCCTTTGCTTCTGTCTGACTGGTTTAGATCCTTCAGTCAGCTCTATAGTGTGTTGAATGATGTTCCTTTCATAACCATGGAGATCTTCATAGGTCCAGGCTATGACCCTATCATATTTCTCACATAAATCAATTAACCTTTTTCTTTCTTATTGAGTAGCAGAATTCCCAACCTTCAATTTTCTCCCTCACTAACCTGAATCTCAGAGTAGTCCTCCTTATTTGCCTAAAATCTCTTCTTCTCTAGGCTGGCATCTTCTGGGTCAAACAAGTTTTCCAGGGTAATCAGTCCTTTAGGAAGCTTGTTTGATTTCAGTTGAATAATCTGATCACCATATGCCTCTTCAATTTTAGGTTGTAACTAATCAGCAAATTCTCCTGACTGTTGCAAAAATGAAAGTACTTGAAAATCATTTTCAAAGACTTGCCAATTTTCATCATTGTCTGGGATAGTTGGCCTCACAATAACTTTGACTGACTCATTATTGACCAATAAGTCAGTTGCTGGATCAAACTGTGAACCGATCTGTGCCATCCTATCTGCCTCAGAGTTTTGGGCTCTATGGACTACTTTAATATTGAAAGCTTCAAAACCATCTATCAAGTCCTAAATTCTGTGCCTAGAAGATCTCATTCTTACATTCTTAGCCACTGCCTTTTCTCTTATTTGTTTCACTACTAGTTCAGAATCTCCTTTCACTATTAGGATCTTTACTCCTTTCCTCTTTGCCAATATGAGTCCATGCACTAAAGATTCATACTCAGCATCATTATTGGTACAAGCAAAATGAAAGCGAATGGCTCTTAAAATCTTCTCACCATTAGGGGCAGTAAGACAAATTCTTGCTCCAACTCCATTTTTACTTTTAGCCCCATCAAAATTTAGGGTCTAGATTCCTGAATCTTTTATGGATTCTTAAGTCTGTGATGCTTCTTTTTTAAGACATTAGGGATCTCTTGGTCTTCCTCAAATATGACATAAGTGCCTAGCCCTGTCGAGTCATAATTTCCAAAGGGATCACTCTGCATCATGGTTAACAACTAGTTATTCTCTTCCTCCTATTGGTCATGTTCAGTCCAATCCCCTATCTCTTCAACAAAGATTCTTTCATCTTTGTTTAGCATAGCATGAACTGCTTCTAATTTTAGGGTTGGTTCATTTGTGATATGATCTTTTGATAATGGTTCAGACAGTATCTTCATTTTTGTCCCATATTTGGTTCTTAGGATGAGATGTGACCAATCAAGTGACATGTAACCTCCTATCTTGGCTGTGAAATCTCTGGATAAACATAGGCCAAATACAGGGGGTATATCTATGACTACAACATCTTGATTCACAATTATATTAGGGTAGGTATACAGTTTCAATGGGAGTTGTTTAATTCTCCCTATTGTTTGCACAGACTTTCCATCTAACTGCATAACTCCTCTTGTAAGTGGCTCATATTTTATCTTCAAGGCATCTGCTATTTGCTTTGGCATCATTGTGGTACTAGCCCCAGAGTCTATCATTGCATTATGCAACAGTTTCTTCCCAACTATTAAAGTTAAATAAAAGGGATCTATCTTAGATCTACCTACCTCAGGTGCGTTATTCAACAGAGCTGTTGTCTGTAGAGGTGCAGTACCTTTGAGTTGTTTCTTCTCTTTATCAGCAGATCCTCGCTTAACTTCAGTATGTTTAGGGGCTTCTTGACCTTGCAGAGCCTCTTGCAACAGTGTCCTCTGCTTAGGGATAGCCAGCATGTCCCATATTGACACATGTGTTGGGGTCTTCTTTAGCTAATCCACCACATTCACAGGTCCTAGTGTTTGGGTTCTTAGATAATAAGGGTATCTTGATTTGTCAAGAACTTGTCCTGAAGCCATTTGATTCTGCGCTAGTTGTGGTACTTCTTGTCTAGAAACTGTATTCTGATGACTCATAATCTCATTATTTGTGACCTCAGGTTGTTCCATCCTCCTCCTCTTTCCTCTGGTATAATAATCTGATTGCACCAGTGGCTTCTTGGAAGTAGATGCTTCATTCAAGAACACTGACTCTTCATCTTCAATCCATGAAAACAATGCATGCTCGGGGGCTATTTCTTCTTCTTGCTGTAAAGACATGCCTTGCATCTGGGCCACCAGAACTGCATTTTGCACACTAGGAGATTGGTATGCTGATGTGTCAGAAGCTACAAATTGCCCTTCTAATCCTTTCTGTTCTGCTATTTTTTGCTGCAGATTCCCTCTAGGGCAGTCTCTGGGCATATGAGAATTATTGCAAGGGAAACACCAAACATTGGTGCCATCTGCATAATTATTTTGTCTTGGAACAATTTCTCTGTTGGGATTAGGAGGAACAGTCTGTAGAGGTGTAGGGACTATGACTAATTGATTTGATGGCTGAGGATTAGCCTGTCTCTGAGGGCCTTGGTATTGATTTGGCTGAAAGGAAGGTTTATTCCCTTGATAGCCTTGGTATTGGGGCTTTGGATAAGGATTTTTCTATCTCTTTAAATTAATAATCTCATTAGAGAATGTCCTTAAGATGTTCTTGACATCATCCATTTAATTGGACTAGACACGGGCAATTGTTTTAGCAGGTTGTTGAGGGAATGTATACATAGACACTGGTGGGGTAATGGAATTAGGAACTTCTTGAGGCAAAGGTAAGCTAATCTTTGGGAACATAAGCATAGTAGGTCTTGGGGGCAACTTTCCAGCATCTATCAAGTTATTCTCAGCCCTGACTACCAACTCATAATCTTGTGGTAGGGTCTGACCTCCAAGTGAGTGAATCATTCCTGATATATCTGAATTTAGAGCCTTAAGATAGAACACTCTAGCCATACCTGGTAATGGTCTTGCTGTGGCAGGAATTCTCTCCCAAGTCTTTTGAAACCTTGAATTAAAATCAGTCATTGCTTCTTGTGGTGCCCTTTTGATGGTGATTAATTGTTGCAGCAAAGAAGATTTATCACCCTTTTCTTTGAATCTATCAAAGAAAGCATCACCAAGCTAGTCCCATGTAGATATTGTGTTGGGGGTCAAGGATCTGTACCAGTCAAGGGCCTTTCCTTTGAAAGAGGTAGCCAATAGCCTTATAGCCACATTTTGTTGAGTGATCACGTGCACTGCACAAACATCAAAAACATCCTGCAAATGTTCTTCAGGTGTCTTGAAATCTTCCCCACTAAACTTGGGCAGGGCCTTCAGGGCATTAGCTGGAATCAGGTCCCAAGTGGCTGGTGGTACTAGGAGGATCAGAGGACTTCCAGTGTTCTTGGGCCTACAGGTGCTCCCATATTTGCTCTTGGTGTTGCTGCAAATTGATTCACTCTTCTTCTTGAATTAGCTATCAGTGCGGTGAAAGAATACCTGGGTTAGCAGCAGATTGGGCTCTGGTTACAGGTCCACAGCTCTGACTCCTTGTAGCTCTCTGGTTCATACAGTCTTGATAGAAACTTCAAGAAATGGTCCCACCGGGCGTGCCAAAAATTGTTGATGCTTAAAATTGCGTTGATTCCAACATCAACATGGGAAGTTTCAGGAATGGGGGACTTGTGACCTGAAACAACCTCCAGATTTTAAAGAAGCTGGCTCTTCTTTATCTCAACTATGTTTTGGGGAAAAGGGTAGGAATTGAACAGAACTGTAACTATAATGAAAGTAAATCTAACTATGGTGATGCACCTGAGTATAATTTGTTTCTTACCACTAAGCACAGTGAAGCTATCTTTAAGATTCAATTACATCAAAGAGCAGACAATGCATGATCAATGTAATAGATAAAACCAATAGAATCAAAGGCTCACAACTAGACAATTTTGCAATGACACAGAGAATATCAGCAAGGCACAGAACTCAGTCTTCTCATTAATTTTCCAGCCACATAAAAGGCATAGACACATGCACAGATACATAAACTTTTTGAATCAAGAAAATAGAAAATAAAGGCAAATGATATTACTGATCACAGCAAAAAGTCTTCAAACTTCTCTCTGAAATCTTTGATGGAAACAACTCTCTCAAAAAGAAACTTACAACCAATCTGAATCTCCTCGCTCATTACAAATGTTACATATTTAAAGCATAGAACATCCCTAGATTGTCCATAATAACCGGGTCTCAACAGCCTAACTGAACTGGAGATAACTGGAAGTGTCTGACAGAAGATATCTTTCGGATCTGAAATAGTTACCTTCCCCACAAGCTCATTGGTTGAAACAGATACATGTAGCGCTCCTCTTTGAGTCAGGTAGGGACACTTGGCAGCTTCCGCATCTTTGCAACTATAAACCCAGAAACAGATGGCATAGTCCACATTCTTTACTTGAAACTCCTTCATCTTTCCAAAAAAATAGGAACTCGACACGTGGCAGCCTCCGTTACAATTGAAACTTATACGTGGCTCTATCCGCTATCTCTATACCTTCTTTGTAGTCGGGAGAGTCCCGCCTGTGACATCTGTCATAGGCCGAAGCCTTGAAACCTTAATCACTTATAAAAGATAGGACCCACCACATTTCTTGCTCGAGTAGCTTCAAAAAATGTACAGGTGGCACCTTCCGTGCAGCAACAAAATGATACGTGGCAGCCTCCGCTATCTTCTTTGAAACTGTACGAACCTTTTGAGAGTACCGCAGAAGATGACACATCGCGGTATCCACCTTACTTTAGAAACATTAAGAGGGTCTTTTGAAACTTGCAACGGATAGCGACACATGGCGCTTTTCGCCTTACTTGAAACTTACTGGGGCCCACCTCCATCCTTTACTTAACCATGAAACCAAAAAGGGCAAACCTCATGGACGATGACACATGGCACGTTCTGCTGATATTAGAAGGGACACACAGCCATTTCCGCACAACTTAGAGAAACTTATTGAAACCTTCCATAGCTGACACATGGCACGTTCCGCTTTACTGAGAAACTTGAAAAGGGCTTTCAAAAACTCAATGAAAACTGCCACTTGGCGCCTTCCGCGTAGGGAGAAACTTAGAAACAGGGACCCACCAGACTCTCTAAGAAACATTATAAGGGTCTTGGAACTTAACGCGGATGCCGACACATGGCGCTTTTCACTTTAATGTAAAAGGACACGCGACCTCTTCCGCGAGAGTGTGAGACTTCTTAAAATGTATCTCGGCTGACGACACGTGGCGCTTTCCGCCTTACTTTGAGACTTAGTCAAAAATGAAACCCCCTTCACGGCCAAAACTGAAACTCGCAGAGGTAAAACTAGAACACACACAGCCACGCTGATGTACTGCAACTGAAACAAAATGTGGAGTATTTTACTCTACACTAACACTAGTTTTGGTCGACTTGGTTGTTTTCACTACTTGTGATTATGCTTTGGATTTTGTGATAGCATGTTGTAGCATGGAATATTGCATTTGAGTCCTAGCGAAGGCACAGTGTGGTACGCAATCACTCTTTTCCTTCAAAAATTTATTTAAGTCCAAACCTATTCTAATGTATGTGTGTATGCTGACCTTGGAGATTATTCCAATGGTTGATGATTGTAATGCCGACCTTGATGTTCATTCCAAGGTTGATGAATTGTATAAATACATGTAATGAAGTCATGAAAAGTGGTTGTTTCTACGAAGATGCGAAGATAAGTGCGAAGTGAAAAAGTAGAGAAGAGTAGAGGTGATTTATTGCACTTCAATGGAACTGAACCTTGGCATAGTGTAGATGCTACTATCTCAGTTCACCAACTTTTGGCAGTGAGCCCCTTCTCTTGATAGTGAGCTACTTCTTTTGTAGTGAGCATTTTGGGCAGTGAGCCTTGTTGTAAATTTTGATATATTATTTATATTGTGAGCTAATACTCAAAATGGTTTTTCCCTTATTGGGTTTTCCATGTAAAAATCTGGTGTCTTATGTAATGCCCCTCAAGAAAATTAAACTAAAATAAAAGAAAAATAAAGCAAACTAAGTTAATTCACTTAAATAGTAAATTAAACTAAATATAATATGGTTGCAAAATAATTGAAGAGAGAGATTTTATATATATATATAGCTCTGCAAGAAACTATACAATAAAATTAGTGGATTAATTCAATACTATATCAAGAAAACATACTATCCCTAAGAATTGATCATATTGTTTGGATTAATAAAAGAAAATAAAATAGTGAAATAAAGATTATTAATTTAGAAATAAAGAAAACTTAACAGATAACTGCAACATATTTTACTTATTAATCTAAGGCAAGTTACTTTTATATTATTCTAACTACATTACTAATTATGCCTAAATAAATTGAAAACACAGTACAAATATCAATATATATATATATATATATATATATATATATATATATATATATATATATATATATATATATATATATATATATTTAATGCCACTATCTGATAAGAAAAAAAATTAAGTTCTCCGTAATGGTTCATGTATAGGAGATCGGCTTCTTTCTACAACTTAGGCATCTGATTCCAAGTCTCAAATTAATTTCAAATTCCTAAAAAAAATACATCTAATATATAATCTGTATAAACATCAATATATCTATGTTGCTTAGAGAATAGTATCATTAACAATTACTCAATATCGACTCTAATTATGATGTCAGATACATAAATCCATATCTAACCTAAAATTTAAGTTTCAACTAAACAATATTTCTAAATTACACCTCAAACCATATCTTATGAAATACATTCATATTAATTAATATAGACCTTGCTAATTGTAATGGAACTAAACCTTGGCATAATGTAGATGCTATTATCTCAGTTCACCAACTTTTGGCAGTGAGCCCCTTCTTTTGGTAGTGAGTCGTTTCTTTTGCAGTGAGCATTCTGGGCAGTGAACCCTAAGGAAGTGAGCCTTGTTATAAAATTTGATATATCATTTATATTGTGAGCTAATACTCACCATGGTTTTTCCCTTATTGGGTTTTCCACATAAAAATCTGGTGTCTTATGTGTTGAATGTGTGGATATGTTTAAGTTTCTGATTTCATGCTTTCATGGTTAAATTACAATATCAGTGATTAAGTGGTTGATGTGTTGATTGTTTAAAGTTTTGGTTACAACTGATTCACCCCCCCTCTTAGTTGTCTTGCGCATTTCAACACTATTTCTTCCTTTGACCTACTAACAATCACCTTAGATTTTAGGTATTAGGGACAAGGGTTTTTTGTACTAATCTTAGATTGAATGAGATTGCATAGAAGGTTATATTTTTGCAAGCAAAATGGAAAGTACATCAATGATAGAGCTGGAGAAGTTCACAACACTAACTTTGAGATTTAGAATTTCAAGATGGATAATATGCTTGTAGATAGAGACCTATGGTTTACCATATCTAGGTCTGAACCAATTGCAATGAATTAAGTTGACTAGAACATATTGGATAGAAAAGAAAAGGCTCTCATCAAGCTCTATTTGGTAGACTTTGTGTTGTTAAATATACAAGAAGCAGCCACTACAACAACTCTTTGAAAGAAGTTGAGAGAGATTTATCAAGCTAAATCCCTAGTGTATAAAATTTTCCTAAGAAAGAATTTGTATACCCTTAGGAAGGAGGATGGTGTTTTTGTGGCTAAGCACCTAAACACATTAAATATAATTGTGACCAAGTTGCACTTTATTAGAGAGAAGATGGAGGAGGAGGATCAATGCATGATGCTTCTATCTTCTTTACTAGACTTGTGGGTTTATATAAGGGAATGGAGTTTTTGTTGAATGCTTAACCTAAGGTTTGTTTGAGGTTTGGACTACTCTCCTATTACAATCTAGGAAAGACTAAACAAGAATTATTTTTTATGTTTTTTTTTATTAATCTATTTCTTTACTAATACAAAACTAAATAACTAGAATAAATAGAATCTAAAGGATATAATTGAAAACTAGAGTCTATGGCGTAGAAGAGAAAATCAAAACAAACCCAGTAGATGATCTATATAGTTCATTATCTAAGACATTAGTACAACATGTTATTGTCCCATCTATGTACTATTTTCATTTCTACACACTATTGTCCTCTCCATATGTTGTTATCCTATCCATGTGCTATTGCCTTGAAATTCAACAAAAATCAACTATCTATAAAAATGTTTAGATTTTCTGTACATAGGGACACAACAACAAGAAATAGAAAATACTAGGAGCTTCCAAAATACCTAAAACTAAGAGAAATGTTTTAAATGGTGATTTTAAGTTGAAATGAAATGAAATAACAAACCTAAAGGATTAGAAAGAGTAAACTCTTCATGTGTGAGAATCTCCAAAAACCTGTAGCTCAAACAAGGAGAGAAGGTTGGAGCTACTTAGGAGCTTGCTAAGAATGATCATGCCCTTATTTGGTATTTCTACCTCCATGAGAAACTAATGATATGGAGGAACAATGAAATGTGTGTGTGCGCTTAATCTTAGGTGTGTCTACACTTAAGAGTGACAATGTAAACCAAATCTATGACTTTTAAACTTTAGGTAGATACAAAATCTCAACTCCCTAGTGTGTGTATGTAAATACAAATGGAATTAAGAAAAATCCTCTTTGTGCCATCAACAAAGCTAAACACAATAAGATCTCACAATAATAATGGAGAAAATGGAAATAAATAGAGTTTAAATAATGTCATCTCAAGCATCTAAATGGAGATTGAATCTGTTGGCAATATGTGTTGTCATTGATGTCAAAATTTAGAGTGAGGTCAGCACTCAGTTTGTGATGATAATATACCATTATGGTAACAAAGATGCAGTGAGATACAATGGTAATGTTGTTGTTTAGGGTTGATGATATTCAGTGATGCTCTTGATGTTCATAATGGGTTGTTGATGTTCATGGTTGGATGCCATGCCATAATCAGTGTCAAGACAAGTTAAGGGTTGTTGATATTTAGTGATGCTCCTAACATGTTCATAGTGGGTTGTTGATATTCATGGTTGTTTGTCTTGCCTTGATCAATGTCAAGTTAGGTTGTTTTGAGCATGATTATGGTCAGAAAAGATGATTTCATGATGAAATATTAAGATGGGAATTAGAAGCACTAAGATGAATGATGAATATTAAGATGGGAATTAGAAGCACTAAGATGAATGATGAAATATTAAGATGGGAATTAGAAGCATAAAATGAATGATGATACATTAAGCTATGCTAAGGATGAGAAGATGTTTTTGAGGGCTTGTGGATCTTGTATGATACTTCCTATTGTTTCTAAGGATGTATGTGCTGGTATATGGAGGTTTTGGCCTCTAAAAGTTGGTGAAGGTTTTTAATATAGAGAATTCCTTGAAAAACTACATGGTAAAATGCTTTGCATTCCTCCACATTTGAAGATATGGTCATTTGGTTCAGAAGTTAAGTTTAGTATGATGTAAAGGTGCTAAATCCAAAGTTTCAAATTATTTGTCCCTCCGCAGTGAAAGTTATGAGAGATAGAGTTCCAGTCTGTGCCCTGGCAAAATCAAGTGATGATGAAGACTGTTTGGAATGCTCCGCATTCCTCCACAGTGATAGATATGGCTATGTAGTTTTGAGGATATGTTCATAGTAGTGTATGAGTGCATCCACATGAGTTTTAGGTGTTGTGGAGGTCTCAAAGCTTAGATTTCAAATGACATTTGTGATACAGATAGTTTTGTTAGGATTAAGGTGACATCAACCTTGTAAATCCTATGTAATTAATTACTCCTAGTATTGTTTGTAAATCACGCATAAGAGATGAAAGGTTTCACTAGCAGTGTTCTTGTTTCAGCTAGATGTTTATATCCGTTCCTTGACGCTAACTTGCCCGCAACGGGGAGTCACAGGGGGGTTTTCCCCCTGCGAGGGGTCCAGGGGGATGATATGGGGGTTTGCCCCCGAACCCACATTTTATTTATATTTAATCATTGTAAATCTAGGCTGCTCGTCATTAGGTCACAAATCTGATGGTTAATATTATGTTGGTTATCTTGCCCTAGAAGGCAACCCCCTTTTATAAGGATATTTTGTACTACGTTTTTATCAGAGTTGAGAGTAACAGGCGGCGCTAGATTTAAGACTGGAGAGGAGAGGAAGTATGTGTATTGTAATCTCATATTTGAAGATAATACAACTTGGAGCCTCTTTTCTTGGTGGAGATTTTTACCTAAAAAGGTTTTCTCCACGTTACATATTGTGTTATGTGTTCGGTTCTTGATGCATGTTATTTATGTGTAATGGGTTTTAATTTCTATTGCAATCTCCATTGATTCTACATTGTTTAAAGCACATAAATAAGGTTTGAATCAAATTTCCATTGTGTGGTTTGCACCTTCATTTCTAACATTTGGTATTAGAGCCTAGCCAATTTTGATTCTTGGATGGTAGTGTGAGGATTTTTTTAGTTGCAGTGGGAGATTTGGTTGTTGCTTGTTTGTAGATAGTGTGTAGATATCATGGCTTCATCCATTGTTGCTTCTACCTCTCAGTTGGACATTGAAAAGTTTAATGGTATGGGGTATGAATTGTGGATGTTGAAAATATAGGATTTGCTGGAAGAAAGAAACCAATGGTTGGATGTTCAGAAAGAGAAGAAACCTGATGATGTTGCTCCTGATGAGTGGTAAAGATTGGATAAAAAGGCACTAGGTATAATCCAGTTGTGTTTTGCAGATTGTGTTCTACTGAATGTTGCGAGTGAGAAGTCCGCACATAGCTTGTGGAAGCATCTAGGTGAGATCTACCAAGCCAAGAGTATGGTAAATAAGCTTTATTTGAAGCATAAGTTATTTTCCATGAAAATGAAAGAGGGTGAATCAATTGCAGAGCATTTGAATTCATTTAATTTTTTATTGAGTCAACTAGAATCTATAGAAGTTGAGGTGAATGAGGAAGATAAATGTATATTGCTTCTCTATTTTTTGCCTGAGTCATGGGAGAATGTTATTTTGGCTATCATTGCTAACCTCACAGATCTGAAGTTGGTGTTGATATGTGTCGGACAACTGAGAGGGGGGGTGAATCATTTGTCACAAAAACTCAGTCACTTCTACACTTAAACATTAATCACTTATCCACAATTATTATGATTTAACAATGAATGCATGAAATCAGAAACTTAACCACAGATACAATATCAAACACAAGAGACGCTATATTTTACGTGGAAAACCCCAAGGTGGGGAAAAACCATGAAGAGGATTAGCTCTCAAAATATATTGCAATCTTTGAAAAATGATGTTCAGGCTTGGTCACTCCATCGGCCTAGAACATACTAACTCATTGCCATGAAGTACAACTAGGTCTAGCAGGCTCACTGCCTCAACCCTAAACCTAGAAAGATTACAATAAGAGTTGTTAGACCCTGAGGGCTATTAAACCCTACTAGTGGCTCACTGCCACGATCAATATCTTCTTTATGTCTGTGATTGAAGTACAACAATTCCTCTAATCTTCTCTGCCTCTACTCTGCTCTTCCTCTGCTCTACTTTGCTCTGCTTCTTGGATCTTTTTCCTTATCTTTCCATCTTTGCTCAAGGACATATTTTCCATGACTCAACTACAAATATTTATACATTTCAACAACCATGGAATGATCATCAAGGTTGGCATTACAATCATCAACCATTGGAACAATCTCCAAGGTCAGCATTACAAATATTTACAAAATAGATCTTGACCTATTACAACATTATGCAAGGGAGATGAAGTAAAAGTGTATGCAGATCACATCACACCTTAGCTGGGGCTCAAACATGATCTTCCATGCAACAACACACTTTCACAATCTTCAAGGGATCTCCACAACCACTAAAATTAACCAAGTCGGCAAAGACTAGTTACACGCTAAGTTATTTGGAAACAATCTTCAAACATGATCTCAATTCCTTAACACAGACCAATGTCAAGATAGGAACATGATCAAGAGGCCTCCTCAAGCACATTGTAATCATCAGGAGCAACAGTACAAACCTTAACCATCTTAACAATAGGATCTTCACACCGGGACACATGAACTTTACTGTCTTCAACTGTCATGAAAGAAAGATAGTTTGCGGACCACCAAAATATGAACCACTACAATTTTAGGCACTTATCATCATCCCACACTTCCCTCTAGTATTGTAGAGTAAAATACTTTATTGCAGAGAAATGTGGAGCAGAATACTTTCTCAATGTCCCAACTGAACTTACAGAAAAAGTAGGTTTTACTCTGGTGAATGCAACTCTCTCAATTCTTCACACCGGAGGCTCAAACTTAGAATTTAGCATCTTTAGACATTCCTTTAAGTAACTTCCAATCCACAAACCAAGATCTTCATCCAGCAAGAAATGCGGTGCAATCTACTGAACTATTTTTTCAACATACAACTCAATATCTATACTGCAATTCACTGTAACTCACTTGTTTCTTCCGAAGATGCCAATTTTCTCAATATCCTCAACATACAAAGCTTCTAAACAAGCAATAGAATAAGATAACATTTGACACCAATGACAACAAAGATATGTTGACATCAATGACAACACCAATTAGGCACATACTTGCAACAATCTCCCCCTTTGTCATTGATGGCAACATATGATGTGAAAAATTGTAATAGTCATCAAGACAAGATTCTCCCCCTTTCTCTTTACACACCTACACTCATTCTTTCTACAAGATTCTCCCCCTTTCTCTTTACACATCTGCACTCTTTGTCTATCTAAGTTTTTCACATGACTTCTCTCCCCCTTTGATATCAATGGCAAAGGGCACATACTTGCACTCTTCTGCTCTGATCTAATCTATCTTTTGAACTCTCTGACTACTCCCCCTAAGAATTAGCCCTAAAAAGCATCAATCTAGATATCTGAGCACCTTTGAACTGATGCACTATTGTGCATCTTAGTTTAGAGTAGGAGGGGTGATGACCCCTAACTTTTCTCTAAGATACTCAAAGGTATCCTTAGGCAGAGGCTTGGTGAAAATGTGTGTAATCTGATCTTTGGTAGAAACATACTCCAACTTGACTTCATTCTCTGACACCTTTTCTCTTAGAAAGTGATACCTAATGGATATGTGCTTTGTCCTTGAATGTATAACTAGATTCTTAGATATGTTTATGGCACTTCTGTTGTCACAAAAGATTTCAATTGGATCTTCATATGCAACTCTGGTGTCCTTCAACATCTGCTTCATCCATAACACTTGAGTGCAACTGCATGCTATTGTAATGTATTTTGCTTCTGCAGTAGACAATGATATTGAATCATGTTTCTTGCTCAACCAAGATACCAACCTTTTTCCCAAGAAGAATGCACCTCCACTTGGACTTTTTATGTCATCTACATCTCTGGCCCAATCTGCATCAGTATATGCACTGAGAGTAAATTCATTGTCCTTGGGGTACCACAAACCATAATCCATTGTACCTTTTAAATATCGTAGAATTCTCTTGACTACCATCACATGTGATTCCTTGGGTTCTACTTGAACTCTTGGTACAAGACATACTGCATGCATTATGTCAAGTCTGGTTTGAGTCAAATAAAGTAATCCTCCAATCATAGATCTGTACCTTTTCTGGTCTGCCATGGGTGAGTTATCATATTTACTCAACTTACAACTAGTTATCATAGGTGTGCAAACTAATTTAGAGTCTTCCATCCCAAATTTCTTTAACTCTTTCACATACTTAGACTGAGAAATGAAAATACCTTTATCTAATTGATTTATTTATAGACCCAAAAAGAAGTTCATCTTACCAAACATGGACATTTCAAATTCACTTTACATTTCTCCAGCAAAAGCTGAGCACATACCTTCATTGCCTCCAAAAATAATATCATCAACAAAGACTGAAACTTTGGTTCTTCATATGAAGTTCTCTCCAGTGCAGATCTAGATTGCATATAAACACCATCACTTACCTTGCACATTTCTCGTACTTGGTTATTTTAGGCTTCCAAATTAGAATCATTCCAAGTGAATTGCCATAACATATCTTTGTGCTGGATCTCAACATTTACTAGCTGGGGGATTTAGAATCTTCAATACGGCTCCCCCTGAGCCATAATTCACAATCTACTTCTTGGAGGAAGTAGCTACTCCAGAGCCTGGAGCAGACTTATCTTTCCTTCATTTATACCCTTCTTGACCCAAACCTTGTTCATCTCTTCCTTGACTTGTGCCGGATCAACTTTTTCAACTGGTTCCTTTGATTCTGATTGAGTATCCTTCTTATTTCTATAGTATTTTACAATATGTCCAGGCTTGTTGCAATTGAAGCACATAGTATTTTTCTTATCATTGTTTCTTCCATTTACCCTTGACCTGCATAGGTTAGCCTTATGCCCAAAATCATTGCATGTATAACAATAGCCATTGAAGGATTCCACTGTCCTATTTGTCCCATAGTCTTTTCTCACATGACTTCTACACTCATTAGCCCTGTGTCCAATTTTGTGGCATGCATAACACCTAATAGAGTTCTGACTCACTTTTCTTTTGCATTCAACTACTTTATGAACAATTTTATTACATGTGAAACATTGACTAGGAATAGTTTGCTTTATCTTGTTTCTACACCAAGTAGCTTTGTGACCAAACTTGTTACATGAATTGATATAACCATTGAAGGATGGGTACCTCTGAGCATTTGGCTGCCTGATTGATGTTCTTCTACGTTTGTTTCTTTGATCCTGAGTCTTCTTGCCTTTGTCCTTTTCCTCAGCATTTTCTTCCTTTTTAAATGTTATGCTTTCTTTTTCATCAGCAGTTTCTTGACTTGCCACTAGTTTATCATATCTAGTAGCACTCACACTAAATTAATCTCTTTGGTCATGTACATGTTTCAAATCATCCTTCAAGTCTTTAACTTGTTCTTCAAGCTTCATGCAATCTTTAGTTTTTTCCTTCAGATATTCCACAATTTTTCCTTTTTCTTCATTGTTCTTCTTTAGTCTTTGCTAAAGCTGTCTGATTTGCTCTCTTAACTCATTGATGTACTCATTTGCTTCCATGTTTTCATCTACTTTCTTGGAGTTGTTTCTATCAATACTAGAAATCAAGCATAGGTTCATACCAGGTCTATGACCTTCCATATCACATTCTATTTTGTCATTGATGGTTTGGGAGCCTTATTGTGCTTCAATTTATAGATTCTCATTGACTTTGACATTTGTTCTTTCAACGATCCTTCCCAATCTATTGATGTAGCAATGATAGTCTTTGGTCCAAGATGAATATTCAAGAAAAATGCCCTCCTTATATTTAACACTATCTTTTTCCATTTTGATAAGACATCTTCTTCCAAAGATTTTGAAATATTTCAAAGTGGGTATAGTTCCATACCATAATTCAAAAGGAGTCTTTTTATCTTTGGTTTTTACTTGAACTTTATTTAGTGTATAGATAGTGGTTTGAATTGCCTCCTTCCAAAATGTATCTAGCAAATTTGCTTCTTCCATCATTAATTTTGTAGTTTCTTGAATAGCCCTGGTTGCTTCTTCCATTATCTTATTTTTTGCAGAGAGTTGTTTCTCTATCCCATAGGTTTTCACAGAATATGTTGGAGATGAGTTCATCTTCTTTGCCAATTCTCAAATTCTTTATTTTCATGCTTAGCTCATTTTCAACCATTTCTTTAAAAGCTTTGAGTGCATCTAGAGTCTCTGATTTATCTTTGAAAAAGCTAACCCAAGTCATTCTAGAAAAAATCATTAATAAAAAACATAAAGTACCTGTCATCATGGAAGCTTGGTATTTTTTTAGGACCACAGAGGCTTATGTGGATCAATTCCAATTTGAAGATCTTTGCAATATTTTTCTTGACATTCCTTTGTCTTGACATTTCTTGCAAATGATGTTGTTCAAGTAATCAATTTATGGTAGATCTTTCACAACTTGAACTGAGATTCAAGATTTGTATGACACAATCTACTATGCCAAACCCAACTTTCATTGGTATGAGATGTAAACCCAAGAAGGTCATTTTTCCTGAGATGATAGAGATTCCCTTCTATCCTTTTTTCCAATTGCTATTGTAGCTCCATATTTTTCTTTGATTTCAAAGGTATCATTCTCAAACACAAAACTAAATCCCTTTTGGCATAACTATCCAATACTCAAGAGATTTTTCTTCAAACTTTTGACATAAAGAACATCTTCAGAGAATAGTTCACTTCTAAGATCGATTGATCATATTCCACATGTTTTAGCAGTGTGGTCATCTCCAAATGTAACTAGCCCTTGAGACATGACTTCATTCATGGTGCATACTTCTAGATCAAAACATCTTTGATGGTTGACACTCTTTTCTTCAAAAAACACTTCCTTGGAAAATCCTCCTTTATTATCTCTTGATGAGCATTCGGATGCATCAGTGTGTGGCTACTTTCTGACTCCATTAGGATCTCGCTTGAGTTGTTAGACTCTTTCTGAAGGGACGTGGCTCTGATACCAATTGTTGATATGCATTGGACAATTAAGAGGGAGGGTGAATTAGTTGTCACAAAAAATTAGTCACTTCTGCACTTAAACATTAATCACTTATCCACAATTATTATGATTTAACAATGAATACATGAAATCAGAAACTTAACCATAGATACAACATCAAACACAAGAGACACCAAATTTTATATGGAAAACCCCAAGGTGGGGAAAAACCATAGAGAGGATTAGCTCTCAAAATATATTGCAATCTTTGAAAAAGATGTTCAGGCTTGGTCACTCCATGGGCCTAGAGCATACTAGCTCACTGTCATGAAGCACAGGTACGTCTAGCAGGCTCACTGCCTCAACCCTAAACCTAGAAAGATTACAATAAGGGTTGTTAAACCCTAGGGACTGTTAAACCCTACTGGTGGCTCACTTCTAGTCTCACTGCCATGATCAATATCTTCTTTATGTCTATGATTGAAGTACAACAATTCCTCTACTCTTATCTACCTCTACTCTGCTCTTCCTCTACTCTACTCTGCCTCTGCTCTGCTCTACTTCTTGGACCCTTTTCCTTATCTTTCCATCTTCACTCAAAGACATATTTTCCATGACTCAAATACAAGTATTTATACATTACAACAACCTTGGAATGATCATCAAGGTCGGCATTACAATCATCAACCATTGGAACAATCTCCAAGGTCAGCATTACAAACATTTACAAAATAGGTCTTGACCTATTACAACATTATGCAAGGGAAATAAATTAAAAGTGTATGTGGATCACACCATGCCTTAGCTGGGGCTCAAACATGATCTTCCATGCAACAACACGCTTTCACAATCTTGAAGCGATCTCCACAACCACTAAAATTAACCAAGTTGGCTAAGACTAGTTAGATGCTACGTTATTTGGGAACAATCTTCAAACATGATCTCAATTCCTTAACATGGAGCAATGTCAAGATAGGAACATGATCAAGATGCATCCTCAAGCATGTTGTAATCATTAGGATCAACTGCACAAACCTTAACCATCTTAACAATAGGATCTTCACACCGGAACACATGAACTTTACTATATTCAACTGTCATAAAAGAAAGATAGCTTGCGGACCACCAAAACATGAAGCACTGCAATTGTAGGCACTTATCATCATCCTAGACTTCCCTTTAAAACTGTAGAGAAAAATACTTTATTGTAGAGAAATGCGGAGCAGAATACTTTCTCCCTTTCCCAACTAAACTTATAGAAAAAGTAGGTTTTACTCTGGTGGATGTAACTCTCTCAATTATTCACACTGGAGGCTCAAACTCAGGATTTAGCATCTTCAAACATTCCTTTAAGTAACTTCCAATCCGCAGACTAAGATATTCATCCAGCAAGAAATGCAAAGCAATCTACTGGACTGTTCTTTCAACATACAACTCACTATCTATACTGCACTTCACTGTAACTCACTTGTTTCTTCCAGAGAGACTAATTTTCTCAATATCCTCAATATACAAAGATTCTAAACAAGTAATAGAACAAGATATAGTTGACACCAATAACAACAAAGATATGTTGACATCAAAGACAACACCGATTAGGCACATACTTGCAACAATTGGATGCTCTTGTTTCAGTTTTGCTGTCACATGAATTGAGGAAGAAAAGTTTAGATAGTTCAGGGGATACTCTCAGTGCCAGGGGAAGGTCTATGGAAAGAGGGCCAAAAGGAGATCAAAAAGGGGCTAAGGACAAGTCTAAGGGCCAATCTAAGACTCATGGGAAGAAGAACAGAGTTAAGTGTTGGAACTGTGGTAAAAGGGGACATGTGAAAGAGTGCAGAAACCCAAACAAACAATGGGAGAATGCTTCTGATAAGTCCTCGAATGTAGGTGAAGATGTTTTACTTTCTGCTTGCAATACTATTTCTAATGTTCACTGGTTGGCTGACTCAAGATGCTCATTCCATATGACCCCACATAAGGAATGGTTCTCCACATATGAAGAATATGATGGTGGTAATGTGTACCTTGGGGACAACTCTACATATCTGATAGTTGAGAAATGCAAGGTACTATTGTGTTTTAGTGATGGGAGGATTAAAACACTCCCTGGTGTTTATCATGTTCCTGGATTTGCTAGAAATTTGATTTCTATTTCAAAGATGAATTATTTGGGAATGCATGTGACTTTTGACAAGCATAGTTTCAGATTGGTGAGAGGGAACTTGGTAGCGAAGGGGAAGAGATGGGAAACTTGTTCAAGCTTGAAGCCACTATAGTTTGTAATGCCTCCTATGTATCTGAGGCCAGTACTAAAAATACATGTATGTTGTGGCACCGCAAATTGGGTCACACAAGCAATAATGTACTGAAAACTATTAAGAATAAAAATTTGTTGGATGGTTTCTCTTATTCTAATGAGTGCTTTGATTTCTGTGAGCATTGTGTGTTTGGTAAACAGAATAGAAAATCATTTCCTTTAGGAAGCAATAAAGAAAAAGAGAAGTTAGAAACTATTCATATGGATGTGTTTGGGCCAATGGATAATGAATCTATCATAAAATCTCATTTTTTTGTCACCTTTATTGATGATGTATCCAGATTTACTTGGATTTATTTTATGAAATACAAACCTAAAGTTTTCACTAAGTTTAAGGATTTCAAAGTCTTAGTAGAGAACCAATCAGGTTTGAAGATAAAAATAGTAAGATCTGACAATGGAGGAGAATATTGCTCTAAGGAATTTGATGAGTTTTGCAATCATGAAGGTATTATCAGACAAAAGACAACTCTGTATACACCACAACAGAATGGTGTTGTAGAAAGGATGAGTCAAACAATCATGGAAAGGGCCAAAAGTATGCTGAGTGATGCACAGTTGGATAAATGATTTTGGGTAGAGGCTGTGTGTACTACTTTCTACTTGATTAACAGATCTCCTTGTAAGGCTCTTGATTCGACACCTTATGAAGTGTGGACAGGTAAGAAACCTTTTGTTTCACATTTAAGGGTTTTTAGTTGTGAGACTTTTGTTCATGTGCCTAACGAAAAGTGATCTAAGTTGGATCCAAAAGCTGAGAAGTGTACATTCATTGGATATGGTGATAATGTCAAAGGTTATAAGCTTTGGAATCCACTAACCCGTAATATTATCTATTCTAGAGATGTAATTTTCAAGGAACTTTGAGCTATTTCTAAACCTAAGTAGCCAAAAGAAAAAGAAGAAAAGGTAAAGAGAGTGCACTTTGATTTAGAGCAGAAAGATACGCCTCAGGAAGAACACAATGATGGATTGGGGGGTGAAGAAGAAGAAGAAAATTCAAGTAGTTCTGATGAAGATGAATCTATTGTTACAAAAGAAGTTGGTGCAGATGATCATGCAGAAGAACAAGTAGAGTCTCTTACTTCACCCTTGAGGAAATCCACAAGACAATGGAACCCAGTTGACAGGTATAGCCCACTAGATTTTTGTTGTGTATTTGCTTTATTGAGTACTGACAATGAGCCTAGATCCTACAGGGAAGCTATTCTTGCAAATGATAGTGAATCTTGGCGGTTAGCCATGCAGGAGGAGATGATGGCTTTAGAATCTTGTAACACCTGGGATCTTGTTCATTTTACCAAAGGAAGAAAGGCCATAGGTTGTAAGTGGGTCTTCAAGAAGAAGTTTGGAGAAGATGGGTCATGGTCATTGGAGAAGTACAAGGCTAGACTGTAGCCAAGGGCTACTCCCAAAGAGAGGGAGTTGATTTTGGTGAGATATTCTCTCCTATTGCTAAATTGACTTCTATTAGATTTCTTTTATCCATTGCTGCAACTTATGATTGGGAGATTGAACAAATGAATGTTAAGACTATGTTCTTGCATGGAGATCTTGAAGAAGAAATTTATATGCAACAACCTACAGGTTTTGAGGTAAAAACGAAAGAGAATTAGGTTTGCAGATTAAAGAGGTCTCTCTATAGTTTGAAACAGTCCCCCAAAATATGGTATCAAAAGTTTGATTCATTTGTGTTGAAATTGGGTTTTGTTAGAAGTGAGGAGGATCACTATGTTTACATTTATTGTGTTGATGATTCTATACTAGTCATTGCATTGTATGTTGATGATATGTTATTTTTCAGCAATACTAAGGGTATGATCAATGAGCTGAAAACTCAACTTTCAAGTGCATTTGATATGAAAGAACTTGGAGCTGCCAGGTATATTTTGGGTATGGAGATCAGGAGGGACAGAGGTAACAGAAAGCTTTGGTTGTCTCAAAGTAAGTATGTGAATACCATTTTGCAGAGATTGAGTATACAGGACTGTAACCTAGTTAGAGTTACTTTACCCATTAGTACTAAGCTTTCATTAGATATGTGTCCAAAGAATGAAGATGATTTTGAGGATATGTCTAATGTACCATATGCTAGTGTTGTAGGGAGTTTGATGTATGCAATGGTTTGCACTAGGCCAAATATTGCCCAAGCAGTGGGAGTTTTGAGCAAATTTATGTCTAACCCTAGTAGACAACATTAGAATTATGCGAAGAGGGTGCTTAAATATCTTGTAGGTACTCCTGATTATTCTTTGGTCTACTTTGGTACTGATAGTTGTGATAAATCTATGGACATACAAGGTTTTGTTGATGTAGATTGGGTAGGTGACTTGGATAGTCGAAGGTCCACTAGTGGCTATATATTTACTCTATTTGGAGGAGCAGTGAGTTGGATAAGTAAGAGGAAGCTCATAGTTTCTTTGTCCACCACAAAAGCAGAGTATATGGCTGCTACTCATGTCTCTAAGGAGGCAATTTAGTTAAAAAGATTGTGTACAAGTATTGGTTTTGATTGTAGGAACATTCAGATTGGTTGTGATAGCCAAAGTGCTATTTGTTTGGCCAAGAATCCTATGTATCATGCTCAGACTAAGCATGTTGATGTATAGTATCACTTTGTTCAAGAAATGGTTGCAAGTGGACAGATTGAGCTGAAGAAGGTAGATACTCAGGAGAATGTTGCAAATGCTTTGACCAAGCCTGTGAGCATAGAGAAATTTGTTTGGTGTAGAGAGGCCATGGTCTTGCTTCTAGTGCCTGATTATTTTATAGTTTTTCTATGAGTATTGACAATGTATGATGTCAAGTGGGAGAATGTTAGGATTAAGGTGCCATCAACCTTTTAAATCCTATGTAATTAATTACTCCTAGTATTGTTTGTAAATCACCCATAAGGGATGAAAGGTTTCACCCGCATTTAGTTAGATTTTTATATCCGTTCCTTGACGCTAACTCGCCCATGACAGGGGGTCACAGAGGGGTTTCCCCCCTACGAGGGGTCTGGGGGGAAGATATGGGGTTTTGCCCCCGAAACCATATTTTATTTTAAATTTTATCATTGTAAATCTAGATCATTCGTCATTAGGTCACAGATCTGATGGTTGATATTATGTCGGTTATCTTGCCCTAGAAGGCAACCCCCTTTTATAAGGATATTTTGTACTATGTTTTTATTAGAGTTGAGATTAATAGGTGGCATTGGATTGAAGACTAGAGAGGAGAGGAAGTGCATGTATTGTAATCTCATATTTGAAGATAATACAACTTGGAGCCTCTTTTCTTGGTGGAGTTTTTTACCCGAAAGAGTTTTCTCCATGTTACATACTGTATTATGTGTTCGGTTCTTGATGCATGTTATTTATTTGTAATGGGTTTTAATTTCTATTGCAATCTCCATTGATTCTACATTGTTTAAAGCACATAAATAAGGTTTGAATCAGATTTCCGTTGTGTGGTTTGCAACTTCATTTCTAATAGGTTTTGGATACCTAGTTATTCTCAGGACATATGCTAATGATGTGTGACAACTTGGTGTGGCATAAAATGGTACATAGAGTGATAAAAGATGGTTGTAATGTTCTTGTTTTTTCTCTAGTTACTCCACAAGGTGTTTTTCTGCTCCCTCCAGAATTGGCTGACGTCAGAAATGATGATATTGCCAAGCTATGCCTTTGTCTAGCCGACTGAAGAATGTTGAAGGTATGTGCCACAATGTTGTTGTTGTGTAGAGTTCAAGGATTGTTTGGAGATGTTGTGTAGGTCATGTTGACTGATCTAGAAGAAGTACAAGCAATGTTTAAACTCACATGAGTACCGCCAAGTTTAAATGATCATTATGCTACAAGCTTCATGTGTTCTTGCTTAAGGGTGACCTAATTCAAATTTGTGAAGTGTGAAGATGTTATTGATTAAAGAATGAGTCTATGAATGATGTTTAGGACTAGACCAAGCATGTATTAGGATCCGCAAGGCATGTGTTTCCTTCTAGAGTAGTGTGTTGTTCATGATAGGGCTTGCCCTATGCATGTTTCATGTTGTGATCTCTGGCTGACTTGTAAAATGTAATATTCTTTTTATATTAGCTGACTTGTAATGAAATCAATGTAATTTCATGTATATATTGTAAACCTAGTTGGTCTAGGTGAAGTATGATTTCAAAAATGAAAATATGAAAGAGTGAAGAGTAGAGTAAGAATATTATATGCATTGTGATGTGCAACTGAAGAAGAAAGAGCAAAAGTGTTAGAGGTTGTCTTGATTCATCTTGAAGATATTTTTGTGACAAGATGTAAGTGAAGAGTGTGCTTAATTGATCCAATCATCAGAAGAAGTAGAATTACAATCATCAAAGGTGTGAGCTTCAATGTCAGTTTTTAGGTAGTAGAAGGACTTTCATATTGTAATCATTTTTTAGTGTGTTTTTAGTTCAGGGAGTAGTTGCTTCCTTGGAGTAACCCTAAAACAAAGTCTTCAAGGAGTAGTAGCTTCCTTGGGATTGTATCCCTAAAACAAAGTTAGCATGGGGTAGTATCTTCCTTGGGTTGCAGCCCTAAAACAAAGTTGTGATTTTGAACTTCATATATTGTGAGTTAATCCTCACCATGGTTTTTCCCTTCTTGGGTTTTCTATGTATATCTGGTGTTATGTATTGATGTGCATTGTGTTGATCTTTTATGTTTATGTTGATGTTGTAATTCTTAAGTTTTAATCTTCCCCAAAGGATTTGAAGTTTGTTTAGATATCGATTCACCCCCCTCTAAGTATCCCGGTGTGTTCAATAATTGGTATCAGAGCCAAGTTACTTAGAAGGAGCTTAACCGCTTGAGGAAGGTCTGAGATGGCTAATAATGGATCTCTCAAGGTACCTATGTTCGATAGAACAAATTATTCCTTTTGGAAGCTAAGGATGGAAAACTATCTATCTTCTCTAGGGTATGGCATTTGGCAATCAATAAAAAAGTGTTATACTTCACCTGCTGGTGATCCTATAGATGCAGATGAGATTAAGTTGTATGACAACAATGCCAAGGCAAGGAATTCTATCATGAGTGGACTAGTTGATTCAGAACTTGTGAAGGTAATGAGTTGTACATCTGCTCAGGATGCCTGGAATAAACTTGAAATTATTTATGAAGGAGGTAGTAAAGTGAAGCAAGCCAAGATGTAAATTTTCAAGAGCAAGTTTGAGACCCTGAGGATAACATAAGATGAAGACATTGTTGGTTATATGCTCTGAGTGGATGAAATAGTCAATGGCATTAGAGGTCTTGGTGGGGAAGTGAAAGAAGATGAGATTGTGAAGAAATTTTTTAGATCTCTTCCTAAATCTTATAGTCATAAGGTGTCTACCATTGAGGAATCTTAGGACTTAGATAAATACACAATAGATCAATTGTTTGGCTCTCTCACAGCCTTTGAATTGAGAGAATTTAACAAAGGTGCTCCAAAGAAGGAAGCTGCATTCAAAGCAAGTAAGAGGATAGGAGATGAAGTAGATGATCAGGATGATCTTGATTAAGTAGAAGAAAACTTTGTAAGAACCTTGAAGAAAGGCACAGGAAAATACAGAGGTAAGTTACCTTTCAAATGTTTCAATTGTGGAAAGATTGGTCATTTTGCTTCTAAATGTCCGTTTAAAGAATCATGGGGTGGTAACAAGAAAGACAAGTTTAAAAGAAGCATGTATTCCATATAGAGCAGTTGTTCTTCAGAAGATGAGGATCATGATGATTCAAATGATGGAACACTTTTCATAGCCTTGAATGTTGGTGACAAAAAGGATGATGTTGGAAAATGTGAAAAGACTAATGCCTTACAAGATAACCAAAACAATGATAGATTAATGGTTGTATGGACTACCTTTCATGTAATAGAAGAATCCAAGGCTTGGGTAATTGATAGTGGTTTCTCTAATCATATGACTGGAGACAAGGAGAAGCTTATTAGCCTTCAGAAGTAGAATGGTGGAGTTGTCAAGTTTGGTGGTGATGAGTCTGCACAAATCTGTGGAAATGGTGCTATAACTATTGATGGGAAGAACTAGACTGAGGATGTTCTCTATGTCAAAGGGCTAAAGCACAATCTTCTCAGTGTCAATCAAATGTGTAGTAAAGGATAAAATATTACCTTTCATGCCAAACATTGGGAAATCAGGAAGGTAGGGTCTAGAAAACTAGTTACAGAAGGTATCAAGTTATATGGTGATATCTATCATCTGAAGGAGGTAAATAGAAGAACATGCTTATTAGATCAATCCAGTGAGTGTTGGCTAGGGTACAAGCGAATGGGAAACACCAACTTTGACAATATAGTAAAGATCAACTGTATTCATGCAGTGAGAGACATGCCCAAGATAACCAAACCTACAAACACATTATGCAAGGAATGTCAAATGGGAAACCAGACATAGACAAATTTTAAGAGCAAGGAGTACTCTTCTTCAATGCCATTGGAGCTGATTCACATTGACCTGTGTGGCCCTACAAGAGTAAAGACTCAACAAGGTGAAAGGTATTTCATGCTACTTATTAATGATTATTCTAGAATGACTTGGGTTACTTTCTTAAGAGAAAAATAATATTCTCTTGATAAGTTTAAGGTTTTCAAACCTCTGGTTGAGAATGAAATGGATACTAAGATCAAACATTTAAGGTCTGATAGAGGAGGTGAGTTCACTTCAAATGAATTTGAAAAGTTTTATGAAGATCATGGTATTAGGAGACATCTGTCAACTCCTATGACCCCTCAGCAAAATAGGGTAGTGGAAAGGAAGAATAGGATTGGGCAAGAGATGGCTAGGGAAATGTTGAAAGATGTAGAACTGCCTGACATGTACTGGAAGGAAGTAGTTCAGAGTGTCGTCTATCTAACTAAAAGAGTGCAACTAAGGGTCAATAACACTAAGACCCCTTATGAACTATGGTATGGAAGACCTCCCACTGTCAAATACTTCAAGATCTTTGTCAAAAAAAATTATATTAGAAGAGATGAAGAAGAACTGGGAAAGTTTGATTCAAGAAGTGATGAAGGGATATTTCATGGTTACTCAACTAGAAGCAAAGCCTATAGATGCTACAATAAGAGATTGGGAAAGATGATTGAAAGCACAAATGTCAAAGTAGATGAAGACTGGTATCAAATCTCACAAGAATCAGAGGACTCTGGATTTGATATCTTTCCATGCTTTGACAATGAAGAAGAAGAAGAGAAAGAAGAAAAGGAACAAGAACCAAAGCAAATACCTAAGACTCCAGCAAAGTATGTTTAGAAGAACCATTCATAAAATCATATCATTGGAGATAAGAATGAAGGTGTGCAGACTAGGAGAAGGTTTGCAAAGGCATATGAACAAGTAAACTTGTGTTTATTATCAAAGGTAGAAGGGTATGTGTAGGATCATGATGGGCCAAACAATACCTCTAAGTGGCAATGAAAATGCTAAAAAATAGACTTAAGCAACTTCACAAGAAAATTCAAATGGGTTACCTACATAATTTGAAAAATATGTAGTAATAAAATTTGTAGGAAATTGAATGTAGTTTATGGGCTACTTTTTTTTTTTGAAAAAAATAAATGTATTTGGTGAAAATTGGATTTTTCAATGAGGCACTACTTAAATTTTTGAAAAAAAATAAAAAGTAGGTGTCATTCCAGCCAACCTAAGTATGAGAAAATTTTCTTTTTTTTTGAATATTTAGATACAAGTAGAGGACACATGCTCGGATGTGACACATATTTTTATGAATTTATTTTGTAAGTAAATAATTAGTTATGAATTTTGTACTACAACTTTTTAAAAATATTAAAAAGTAATTTTCCAGCCAACCTAACTTGGTCAAAAAATATGAAATTCAATTTTTTTTTAGACATGTAGCTAATGAAGTGTAGACTGTGATGCAACTTTCAGATTTGAAAAAGGTCAAACCGTTTGAAAGTTATGGATGTTTTCAATCAATGTGTCTCTCAAGAATTCAGACATAGTGCAGGTAGAAAATTATTAATAATTACCTATTATAATTATAATTAGACATATGTTATATTTTTAAAATCCTGACAATGTCCCGATTATACCCTTTTGATTTTATAAAATTTGGATCAAAAAAAGTCCGTCAGCATCAAGGGTGAAGTCAAGGAAAATCTATAAAAACATATGAATTCTTCATTCACATTAAAAATCCAGGTTTGGATTCCCAAGCCTAAATTTTGGGGGAAAATTTTTTTAAATCAAAATAAAAGAAATGGAAAGCCATCGGATATTCATTTGAAGAAATGAATATCCATTTCCAAAACAAATGTCCATTATGGAAAAATGCTTAAAAAGAGCATTTTCCATAAAAGATATCCGTTTTCAAAATAGATATCCATTTTGGTGAAACAGATATCTGTTTTGGTAAAATGGATATTTGTTTTGGCAAAATGGATATCTATTTTGGTAAAATGGATATCCGTTTCCAAAATAGATATCCATTTTGGAAAAATGCATTTTTAAGCATTTTTCCATAACAGATATCTGTTTTGGAAATGGATATCCATTTCGCCAAAAAGGATATCCGTTTTGAGAAAACTTCCCAAGCCTAAATCTGAGCCTAAAAAAGTGTTTCATGATTTTGGATAACACTTTCATGTGATTTTTTCCCCATTGCCACTGTTTGGCCCATCATGATCCGTCACATACCTAGAACCCAAAACCTTTGTTGATGCTAGAAAATATGATGGATGGATAAAGGCAATGGAAGAAGAATTGAATCAGATAGAGAAGAATCAGACTTGGGAATTGGTTCTCAGACTAGCCAATAAGAATGTTATAGGAACAAAGTGGATGTTCCAGAACAAGCTAAATGAAGATGGTGAACTTGTGAGGAACAAAGAAAGATTGGTGTGTAAGGGCTATTCTCAAGCTGAAGGCATTGATTTTACTCCAATAGCCAAGATGGAGGCAATCAGAAACTTTCTTGCCCTTATTGCTCATAATAACTTCAAGAGTTTGAGATGTCTATGATTGGTGAGATGTCTTTATTCCTTGGACTTCAAATTGCTCAGCTAGATATTGGTATCTTTATTTCTCAAGCTAAGTATGTTAAGGAGATGTTAAAGAAGTTTGGTGTGGAGGATTCCAAACTAGCGAGTACTCCTATGGTCACTGGTTGTCACTTGAGCAAGTCAGATGAGTCTCCATAGGTTGATCAGACTATTTATAGGTCTATGATTGGAGGATTATTGTATTTGACTCCTTCTATACCTGATATTATGTATGCAATATGTTTGGTTGCAAGATTTCAAGAAAACCCTAATCAAAATCATGAGAAGGCAGCAAAAAGAATATTCAGATACTTGAAGGGTACTCCCGATTATGGTTTGTTGTATAAGAAGGATGATGAATTTTCTTTGAGTTCTTATACTGATGGTGATTGGGTAGGATGTGTGGATGACTAGAGAATCACAAGTGAAAGTGCATTCTTCTTAGGAGACAGATTGGTCTCCTAGTTTAGCAAGAAACAGAACTCAGTGTCTTTATCAACTATAGAGGCAGAATATATTGTTGCAGCATCTTGTTGTACACAAGTGTTGTGGATGAAGCAAACCTTGAAGGATATCAAGGTACTATATAATGAGCATATTCCTATTTTGTGTGATAATACAAGTGCCATCAATATTTACAAAAATCTAGTGATGCATTCTAGAACCAAGCATATAGCAATCAGGTATCACTTTTTGAGAGAGAAGGTTGTAGATAAAGAAGTAATGTTGGAATATGTCACAAAAAGGATCAAATTGCAAATATTTTCACAAAGGCTCTTGCAAAAGATACTTTTGATGATCTCTGATAGAGGAGAGGGCTAATTTCCCATCCTTCTTGCTAGATGCATAGTGGTCCATCTATCAAGGGGGAGTTCATGCTATACCTTTTTTCCTAGACTAATGGTGGCTACCTCTCAAGGGGAGTAGGTAGTGATTGTTGCTAATAGGGAGAGGCCTGAGTTGTTTGAAGAAAGAATGTAAACTTCAAAGTTAAGAAAATGTGCATCTTAAGGAGAAAAGTTTTGTACCCTAAGGAAAAGAAGTAGTTACCCTTTGTCCTTGATGCCAAAGGGGGATAGAGATAAATACACATCTAAGGGGGAGTATGTGTTGCCATCAATGACAAATGGGGAGATTGTTGGCAATATGTGTTGTCATTGATGTCAACACTTAGAGTGAGGTCAACACTTAGTTTTTGATAATGATATACTAGTATGGTAACAAAGATGCAGTGAGATATAGTGGTAATGCAATTGTTCAGGGTTGCTAATATTCACTGATGCTCTTCATGTTCATAGTGGGTTGCTAATGTTCATTGTTGGATGTCATGCCCTGATCAGTGTCAAGATAAGTTGAGGGTTACTGATATTCAGTGATGCTCCTGATGTTCCTAGTGGGTTGATGTTCATGGTTGGATGTCATGCCCTGATCAATGTCAATTCAAGTTGTTTTGAGCATGCTTATGGTCAACAAAGATGATTTCATGATGATATATTAAGATGGGAATTAGAAGCACTAAGATGAATGATGAAATATTAAGATGAGAATGAGAAGCACTAAAATGAATGATGGAAGATGAATGATGATATATTAAGATGGGAATTAGAAGCACTAAGATGAATGATGATATATTAAGCTATGATGAGGATGAGAAGATGTTACTGAGGGCCTGTGGCATGTTGTATGATCCTTCCTATTATTCCTAAGGATGAATGTGTTGTTATATGGAGGTTTTGGCCTCTGAAAATTGGTGAAGGTTTTTGCTATAGAGAATTCCCTGAAAAACTGCCTGGTAAAATGCTCTGCATTCCTCCGCATTTGAAGATATGGTCATACAATTCAGACGTTAAGTTCAGTATGATGTAAAGGTGCTAAATCCAAAGTTTTAGATCATTTGTCCCTCCGTAGTGAAAGTTATGAGAGGTAGAGTTTTGGTCTGTGCTCTGGCAAAATCAAGTGATGATGAAGACTGTTTGGAATGCTCTTCATTCCTCCACAGTGATAGATATGGCTGTGCAGTTTTGAGGATATGTTCACAGTAGCATATGAGTGTATCCACATGATTTTTAGGGGTTTTGGAGGTCCGCAATCTTAGCTTTCAAATGACAGTTGTGATATATAGAGTTTTGGATGCCTAGTTATTCTTGGGACATATGCTAATGATGTGTGCCAACTTGGTGTGGCATGAAATGGTACATAGAATGATGGAAGATGGTCCTAATATTCTTGTGTTATCTCCAGTTTCTTTGTAAGGTGTTTTCCTGCTCTCTCTGGAACTAGATGAGGTTCAGAATGATGATATTGCTAGGCTATGCCTCTGTCTAGTTGATTGAAGAATGTTGAAGGTATGTACCACAATGTTGTTGTTGTGTGGAGTTCAAATATTGTTTGAAGATGTTGTGTAGGTCCTGCTAACTCATCTGGAAGTAGTGCAATCAATGTTCAAACTCTCATGAGTATCACCAAGTTGAAATGATTGTTATGCTACAAGATTCATGTGTTCTAGCTTAAGGGTGATCTAATTCAAATTTGTGAAGAATGTAGATACTATTCATTGAAGAATGAGGCTATGAATGATGTTTAGGACTAGAATAAGCATGTATTGGGATCTGTAAGGCATGTGTTTCCTTATGGAGTAGTGTGTTGTTCATGATAGGACTTGCCCTATGCATGTTTCATGTTTTGATCTCTAGCCAACTTGTAAAATGTAATATTCTTGATATATTGGCTGATTTGTAATGAAATCAATGTAATGTCATGTATATATTGTAAACCTAGTTGTTCTACGTGAATTATGATTGCAAAAATGAAAATATGAAAGAGTGAAGAGCAAAGTAAAAATATCATATGCATTGTGATGTGTGATTGAAGGAGAAAGAGTAGAGGTGTTAGAGGTTGTCCCAATTCATCTTGAAGATACTTTTTGTGATAGGAGGGAAGTGAAGAGTGTGCCTAATTGACCCAATAATTAGAAGAAGCATAATTGCAATCATCAAAGGTGTGAGATTCAATGTCAGTTTTTAGGCAATAGAAGGACTATCATACTGTAATCATTTCTAAGTTTGTTCTCAATTCAAGGAGTAGTTTCTTCCTTGGGAGTGACCCTTAAAAAAAGTCTGTAGGGAGTTGTATCTTCCTTGGGAGTGACTCTAAAATAAAGTCTTTATCGAGTAGTAGCTTCCTTTGGATTGTAGCCCTAAAACAAAGTCAACAGGGAGTAGTAGCTTCCTTGGGTTGTAGCCCTAAAACAAAGTTGTAATTTTGAGCTTCATTTATTGTGAGTTAATCCTTGCCATAGTTTTTCCCTTCTTGGATTTTCCATGTATATCTAGTGTTATGTGTTGATGTGCATTGTGTTGATCTTTCATGTTTATGTTAATGTTGTAATGCTTAAGTTTTAATCTGCTCCAGAGGATTTGAAGTTTGTTTAGATACTAATTCACCCCCCTCTCAGTATCCTAGTATGCTCAACAAAATCTACTAGAATTACAAACACATGCCCTCATGATTGAAATAAAAACCATGGAGAGACAATACTAGAAATATAGAGTTTTCTCAAGAAACTCAAAATGTTTTAAGTGTTTCATAAGAAAATGCAAAAACTTGAAGATAGATTATCACTTGCAAGATGAGAGAGTAGATTGATTGAGACATTTTTCAAAAATGATATTAGATTGGAATGTGAAGAGCCATGCCCCCTAAACTGATTGTTGGGATTCACCCAAATTTAGTTAAAATGTTTGTTGTATGACTGAAAAGTCAATGGACACGAGTGTTTTATATGAACATCCACTTAAATCACACTAGTGTCCAAGTATAATAGTCCTACAAATATTTTAAATGATATCATGGCACAAGACTAACACAAAAAACACCTTGACTTACATAGAAAGGATAAGGACATACAAAAACACAAAATTCATGTTGGCACTAAGATCAAGATAAAGGTTAGGTAAGAAACCTAAAAACATGCTAGGGGATATGGAAACTAAAGCAAGACCAAAACACAATATGATAATTATAGGGTATGCAATTTTTGACATTACATTTTAATCCAACATTAGTGGACTAATGAGACTAAGTGATAAGCTACACTAAGGTATACAAAGAAAACAACTAAAAAAAAAACATCAAAAGGGTACCCAAAAGGATATAATAGAGGATGCACAAAATCTTCCCAAGAAAGGAAAACATGCCCCCAACTAAGATATTTTGAAACAATCATGTTAAACAATAAAATCCTACATAACGAACAATTTTAGAATACATAAAACTTACAAAAGAGAGACATTAAAATAACATAACCTGTAAAGAAAAAGTGGTAGCAAATACCATATAATCTAATACATGAATGGAATGTACATAAGAGCACTAAATAACAAAGCACATAAATATGAACAAGAATAGGACACAAGAAATATACAAAGAAAAAAAGAAGAGAAGAGAAATGAGCATTTTCTAACATACTCTATTGCTAATAAATGGAGAGGCATAATCTAACATGCTCTATTGTTATTAAAATGTAGGGTATGGTCCAAGGTCTAGCATACTCTATTTCTAGGAAGCATACAATACCCTCATGAATCACAAGCACTAGAACATTCTATTGCTAGATGACTCATAAATAGTATAAAAATAACTAATATGAGTCACATTAATAGCATACTTTGTTTCTAGGTGGCTCATATGTAAATGAAATATCAAGGATTACATGGACTAGTGTGCTCTATTGCTACGTAATCCTAATAAGGGTGGTCAATCCAAGCAA
Source organism: Cunninghamia lanceolata (assembly GCA_027924645.1). Taxonomy (NCBI): domain Eukaryota; kingdom Viridiplantae; phylum Streptophyta; class Pinopsida; order Cupressales; family Cupressaceae; genus Cunninghamia; species Cunninghamia lanceolata. The sequence goes on from BSBN01001049.1 coordinate 268,820, forward strand.
CTGTTTATACTTGGACCCCAAGATATTAATGTTTTAGGGAGCATGCTGACAATGTGTGTGGATATATGTGGTTGTACATGTTAAAGTTCAAATACACCTCCTTTAAATAAATACATAAAATTGTAGTATGCAATTGATTTTAAGGTAGAAAAGTTGGATGTGAAGGATCTCTAGGAAGCATATGTGATTGGATATGCTCCCAAAGTTACCAATGGGTAATGCCCCTAAATAGAGGCATAGAAGATAATGCTATTGCAAAAGAAAAGCATGATGTACTAAAAATCATGCTCATGGAATGACAAAGATGAAAGGAAAAATAATGCCACACAACAATAAGCAACATCAGATGAAGACACACAAAGGGATCTATATGGGTAAGAGTACAAAGTTGGGGGGGCAAAAAGTGGCCAAGAAAGTTTTGAAATAAATTAATAAATGTAATACAGCCACATTATAATGCATTAACATTATGGCTTAGAAATCTTGAGCCTATAACATGCTCCTTTTATAAATGCCTTAAAAATAAATAAAAAAATTGTGTGTGCTCTATTTTTTGAATTTATAATGCATTGCATTGACATTATAAGTCACATTCATTTCATTTGAAGTTGCTTTGGAATCCAACTCTTCAAGTAAGTTCCCTAGGTAAAGACATGTTTTACATAAAACATACAAAAACAAGAAAATCTCAGGCATGCTCTCATCAAGTTTGCACATTTTAAGACATTATTATGAAAAAACTAGAATGGCGACATTAAAACCTCTCTTACCTTTCTAACTATGTATTATTTTCTACAATTCAAATACATTAAGGTTATGATCTTCAATTACTTTTTCTAGTGTCTTTATTTTTTCCAAAAACCTTTGTGTAGTTTTTTGGTGTCATTTTTTATCCACCCATCAAAATTTGAAACAAATTACATTTTTATATTCTATACTCCATTTTATACACATTTTTTCAAAGGAAAAATTAAGGAGCAAGGAAATAGCTAACCAAGAATTTAGAGTTTATGTTTGAAACAATATTACCATTCAAAGAAGAAACACAACAGAAGCATACACCAATCAACAATGGAGACAAGAGCTTTTGAAGGGGAAAAAATAAAGAAAAAACCCTCAATGAATATAAAAGATGGCAAGAAGCCTTCAAAGAATTACAAGAAGATTATTCATGTGAATGAGAGAATGAAGATGAAGAATGAGAGAGAAAACACCTCATAAATAGAGGTGAGAAGAGGAGTTGCATGCAACTCCATATGCCATCTATCACTTTGGTGTGTGCAAAGTGTCAATCTCTTAAGGAGATGACTAATCACCTAAATATTCCTCCAAGAGGAATGTGTACATGAATTATCCTCATATGTGAGGAAAAAATACATTGTATGATAATACAAGTATTTAAGGTGAAAGATAAATAAATAATATTTACCTTTACCAAGTAAAAATTAATATTCTAACATACCCCCTTAAGCTTTACTTGGGGAGATTACATCAAATCCATCTATGGGATGTAAGCCTAGATTTTAACAATGATGAAGAAAATTTTATTTACAAAGAGGTTTAGTGAGAATATTTGCAAGTTGACATTCACCCTTGCAATACAAAAGAGAAATTTGTTTGTCTTCAATTTTCTCTCTAATGAAGTAATGTTCAAGAGAAATATGCTTAGTCCTTGTGTGAAAAACTAGATTCTTTACTAAGGCAATGTCACTTTGATTATCACAATACGAAGGAGTAGGACCTTTTTGAGGTAGACCAAGTTCTTCAGGAAATCTTCTTAACCATATTGCTTCTTTAGATGCATTAGTACAACCTTTATATCCATCTTCGGTAGAACAAAGGGAAGTGGATTGTTGCTTCTTACTATTCCATGATATGGCACCTGATCCAACAAAGAAACAATAACCACAAGTGGATCTCCCATCATTGGGATCACCTCCTAAATTTGAATCAGTATAACCATATAGAGAAAATTTACAATTTTCATCATAAAAGAGACCAACATTAATGGAACCTTTAATATATCTTAAAATTCTTTTTGCAACTTTAAAATGTGTTTGTTGAGATTTAGACATAAATCTAGAAACCAAACCAACACTAAAGGAAATATCAAGTCTAGTTAGAGTTAAATAATTTAAGCTTCCAACTAGCTATCTATATAAAGTAGAATCAACAAAAGGAGTTTCTATATCAACCATTAGTTTTGTTCCTAATTCACAAGGATTAGAAATAAGATTAGCACCATTCATTTTAAATCTATCTAAGAGATCTTGAGCATATTTGTGTTGAGAAAGACAAATACCATTAGGTGTTTGCCAAATTTCCATACCCAAAAAATACTGTAACAAGCCTAAATCAGTCATTTGAAATTGATAATTTAGTTGAGACTTAGTATCACAAATCAAATTTTTAGAGCTACCAGTAAGTATTAAACCATCAACATATAAAATAATAATCACGGTATCATTTTCACTATCTTTAATATAAAGATTAGTATCATTTTGACTTCTAGAAAATCCTTGAGAAGTAAATAAAGCATTAATTTTAGCATACCATTCTGTAAGATATTGTTTTAAACCATAAATTAATTTCTTTGATTTGCAAACAAGATGCTCTTTACCTTTTTGAACAAAACCCAAAGTTTGAGACATATAAATTTCTTCATGTAAATCACCATTTAAGAATGCACTTTTAACATCCATTTGATGAATAGGACAATGCATATGAGAAGCTAAAGTTAAAACTAATTTAATAGTTGGGATTTTTGCTACAAATGAAAAATTTTCACTATAATCTAAGCCTTCCACTTGAGAGTGTTATGTATGAAAATGGGATTGATAAGATTGTGTTAATTAGATTCAACCAAACTCTTCTTTCACACATACATTCAAGGACATAGATCAATCCAAGTCACAACTATGATAGAAGACTTAGCTATATGTCTAATGTCACTATGAGATTCTTGGAAAGATAGAATAGATCGATGTTTTGTTAAAACCCTAATTATGCAAAATTGTAAACAAACAGATGAAACCTGACAAATGCACACACAAGAAGGCGCTAATACAGATTAGAAACATACCAAGATTTTAATTTTGGAAAGCAAAAACTTTGGGGACAAAAGAGGGATCGCTCTTGTCCAATGTGACACTTTTTTTGGAGATCGAGAGCCAAATATGTTGTAGACTGTACCCTGCTCAGAGATTTCTGATAATGATAAATTTGAGGACAAAAGAGGGATCACCCTTGTCTAATTAGGGATATTTTTTGCATCTTTCTTCAGATCTGGAATCCTTAGGATCTACACTGAAATCCTGCAACTCCTCTTCGCAAGATCTGACACATGTCACCTGCAATCATAAGAGAGGGGTTGGGGGTTGTGGTGTTTAGGAGATTGCCTCAGTCAAGCCTTGAAATGGCATTCAAGCCTTCCAACACTGTTGTTAGATAGAGAGTGCATGTCTATAGTGGATAGATGCAAAAGCAAATGATATGATAAAATGATTGAAACAAAAAGTAGATGTCACCTCGGAGGTGAATCTCTCATGGGGAGATGAAGATCTTTCACACTATGAGGAGATGGATTAATGAAGACAAATCTGCAACAAACAAGTACAAACACAACACAATACTACTCTGCAACACAATGAAATCCTTGAGTATCCTTAGCATAAGATCACAAGTTTAAATTATCCATCTCTAGTTAAAATGAAGTCCTAAGCATGATTAGATATGCATTCCCACTAAATTTTCATAATTCAAACTTAAGATTCCAACAAGGGAAACCTTTTTAACTGTCACAAGCTGACATACAAATTTGGGGCCTCGACAAAATAGGATAGGACTAGGACACTTTTGCCAGAGTCTAGGGTCCTATTTTGGGTCTAGATTAATCTCAAGAGTGTCCCCTAAGTCGCATTTGTCATTGGTTTCAGGGGATATTGTTTCAAGATTCATTTCTAACATGCATGATTAAATCTAAGGGACCTGAGAGCTAAACTTAGGAGGTAAAAGTCCTAGGGGGACATTTTATGACATAACATAGAGAAACCTCTAGCTTCTAATGTAGATTTAAATTTATTAATCTCATTGCTCGCATTGAACTTAGTTTTATAGAACCATTTGTATGAAACAAGATTCTTACCTTGAGGTAAAGGAACAAGCTCCCAAGTATGATTTGCAATCAACATGTCATATTCATCTTGCATAACCTTTTGCCAATGAGGTTGATGTTTAGCTTGTTCATAACTTTGTGGATCATTAGTATCCATAATTTTTGACATCAAAACATAATTGCAATAGTTTTCTTTTCTAGCCTTATATCTTTCCATTCTAGTTAAGATATCATCACTTTCTTGAACTAAATTTTTAAACCATTTAGGCACACATTTAGATGTAGGAGTAGCATCACTAGAAGAAAAATCATCATGATAATTTGCATAATGTTCACTATCACTTGAACTAGGAGAAGTATTAGAAGGAGGCAAAGAAGTAGGATTATCCTCAATAACAAGATTATTATTTTGAGAAGAATAATTAACAACTTTAGAATAATCATGAACACCATTTTCAACAATGCATACATCTCTTGTAACTTTAACTTTATTTGTAATAGGATTATAAACTCTATAATCTTTAGATTGTTCATCATACCCAACAAAAAATTGAGAAGAAGACTTAGAATCTAATTTTTGCCTTTTTTGTTTAGGTTTATGAAGAAAAGCAATTGAACCAAAAATTCTTAAATGCTTAAGATTAGGCATCCTACCTGACCAAGCCTCTTTAGGAGTGATATCCTATAAGGCTTTATTTAGAGTTTAATTAATAATATAAGTAGCACAAAACATAGCTTCAGCCCAAAATTTACAAGACATGTTATTAGCATGCAACATACATCTAGCCATTTCAACAATAGTTCTATGCTTCCTTTCCACTACACCATTTTTTTGAGGTGTATAGGGAATGGTAAGCTCATGTTTAATACCAAAGGACTTCAAATAATAATTAAAATCAGTATTCACATATTCAGTACCATTATTAGTCCTAGGTATTTTGAGTTTAAAACCAAATTGCCTTTCAATAATTTTTTGAAAATCAACAAAAGTATCAAAAAATTGATCCTTATTTTTAAGAAAATAGATGCAAGTCCTCCTTGAATAATCATCAACGAAAGTAAGTGCATACCATGATCCTTGTATGGATTCATTTTCCATGGGTCCCAAAAGGTTGCTATGAACGAGGTGCAACTTATGATTTTCCCTCCATGCTTGACCTTTAGGAAAGGGCTCCCTATGCATATTACCACGCATGCATCCTGTGCATACAAATTTAGAAGGAACAATACTAGGCAATTCTTCTACCATATTAGATTTTTGCAATATGGAAAGAAGCCTTCAAAGAATTATAAGAAGATTATTGCCGTGAATGAGATTATCAAGATGAAAAATGAGAGAGAAAACCTCATAAATAGAGGTTAGAAGAGGAGTTGCATGCAACTCCATATGCCATCTATCACTTTGGTGTGTGCAACGTGCAATCTCTTAAGGAGATGACTAATCACATAAATATTCCTCCAAGAGGAATGTGTACGTGAATTATCCTCATATGTGAGGAAAAAAATACAGTGTATGATAATACAAGTATTTATGGTGAAAGATAAATAAATAATATTTACCTTTAACAAGTAAAGATTAATATTCTAACATTTTTAAAATTTTGATTTTCAATTAGTTTTCTCAAAATTAAGGGTCAGGCATGCTCAATTTTTTATTTTTTAGGATGGGTCCACTTTGAAAATTAGTAGACCACTAGTCTCTAGTTCTCACTACTAACAATAGATGTGAGCGTGCAAATATCAGAAGACTAGGGTAAAGGAGGAGCTTCCACACTAGGGGGAAGTGATGCAAAGGGGCTAGGAGGTAGAGAAATGGGATTGTGCTTAGGTTTATAGAAGGGTGGGTGGGATAATGTTTAAGATTTCATTAAGGGAAAGGGGAGAGATGTTAATGTCTAGGGTGGAAGGTCTCATTTCAAGAAAAAAATTATAATGAGTGTGCATAAATGGAACCATGGAGGATAAGGTGGTGTTGTGAATCAGACAAACATTAGGAAGATCAAGGAGTTGGGAGAATGGGGGTCAATTTGGAATCTATAGAAGCAAGATAGGTTAAGTGGAATAAGCCAGGACAACTTCAACCTCTTGGGTCTTTTCTCTTGGGTATCCAGAGATGGATCAAAGGCTAGACAAATAGGAGAGGGTGGGTTGGAGTTACCTCAGGTAGAAGCATGAAATAAAGACTTACACAATCTAGCATATTGCTTTCATCGAGATCATACCTAGGAGGTAGAAGGAAGAGGATCATCTTCCATGGGTTGATTTCCTATATCTATCATTGGTACAAAATGAGGAACAAGAACAATCAATGAGGTTGGGTAACCATAGGTGGGGAAAATGGAACAAAAAGAGTGAGAGGGGTAATCCAACTCATGACATACTTTTGATAGAGCTTGAAGAGAAAGTCAATATGATGTCAAAGGAGACTAAAAGGAGTAGCCTAGAATTAATCAAGAGAAAAGTTTCTCTAAATGGAAAGAAGTTGCCACTAACTATGATGTACAATATGAACCACACCATTATGGAGAAAATTTAAGCATTTGTGACTAACAGAAGAAATAGCCCACATTACAATGAGCCAAGATGGACCAATAGGACACAAAAATGGTCAAAAGTTAGGATGATGATAAGTGGAATGTTCAACCTAGATAAATAGGATGATTGAACTATTAGAAGTCTCAACCTTGCAATTACAAAAAGTGTGCTTTTTTGGTTATAAAAACATAAGAACTCAAATTTTGGGCTATAGAGTTGGATTTTTGCTCAATCGACCTCCTGAATCAAAAGTTATGGCCTCCAGAAGTTGGTCCTACCATATTAGAAAATGTAAAAAATGTGTTGGACATAGAAAAGAGATGTAAAGGGGAGTTACATGTGATGCATGTTTTGAGACATCTTTGATTGGATATAATGAAACCCTAAGAATTTGGGCACCATTTTTTGGTGGTTTTAGATCATGGTTTTGTAATTACTATTTGATGGTTTCATGTATTGTATCTCCTATATATTAGTTGCTTGAGATGGAGGTTGTGTAATATTCTTATAGATGTTTATTTGCCTCTAGATCTTTGGTTGGTGATACTCTTGTGAAAGGTTGCTCTACAAGTATATTGTAATCTTGTTGAGATTTTTGAATAATATATTGAGTTGCTTTTGGAGTGGGGTTTTTGACCTAAAAGGGTTTTCCCCATGTAAATCACTATCTTGTGGTATGATTGCTATTTATGTTTATTTCTATATAATTTTTGTAACTATTGTGAAGATCTGAAAAGTTTTTTATAACCCTCCTCTCAAGATTAGTGTAGGAAGTTGTTTCACTACCTTAGCTTCCTTATAAGTGGTATCAGAGCTTAATCACTTTTGGTTTCAATTGTGGGTTGTTGAATTTTTCAAACTAGTCCAGTTTCGAGTGGGAGGTTCTGTAGAAGATACTTTGTGATCTTTTCATAAGAATTTTTAGATGTTGAGCACACCAGGGAGAATAGGGGTAGAAATTTTTTTGGTAACAATTTGAGATGTGGAAGCTAAAGATGTAATATCTGTTAATTGATTGATATCTTGGGATGTTATTAATGAGAATGTTTCAAGGACTATAGATGCTACTTTGGTTTCTTAATATGATGTTATGGACCATAAATCTAAGTATATAGTTAGATTGTGCCTGGAAGACTCTATTTTAATCAATGTCCATGAAGTGTCTAGTCAGATTGTGATTGCGAATTGGTTTAAATTTACAAATCTTGATTACATTGAGTGATAGATTTGTTACCTTTATCATTAATGCCTACAACCTATACAATGTTAGAGTCAATCAAGTCCTAGATTAGATGCTTGACATGCATGCACCTTTTCGTCATGGCCAAGAATGTGCACCTAGTATTGATAAAAGTCCTTTGGATCATAGTTTTTTGAAGTGGTTGGATGGTGTCAAGGGGGTGAATAATGGGTAGTTTCAAAAGATTTTTGGATAGGAGTTGTTGAAGGATGAAGTGTAAAGGATTGGATAAATGTGTGAAGTGGTGATTACACTAGGACCACATACACATAGCCAACATTGAAGAAGAAAGCATGGCTATACCAGCAACATTAACAATGGCCACAAATGGGTTTTTCTTTAGACTAGAATGAATATGTGTTCTCTTAATACTTTTGGTTGTAAGATATAGAAGGCCTTGGAAAAGAAGAAGGAACCAATATGGTGGTGAAAGGTGGCACCTTAAACTAGCTTATTATCTACTAGTAATCATATAGGGAAGTGCATAAATATGAGAATAAAGAGTAGCACATCAAGGTAATCTTATCCTAGATTTCAGGATGAAGGTTTTCAAGATGAAAACACATTGCACATAAAAATTGAGGAGTGCATATAGAATCCTTTGAGAATAACGATTAACATCTAAAGATAAAGTTGGTGACTTTTTCATTGGGGGCCCTATTTTGCAATGAACTAGGTTAGTGAAGGAGACTTGGGGGGAAATGTTGACTTGAAAATGTTGTATGATTCTAGATTCACTAGTTGATCAATAGAATAGATAGAGTGCTTTAACAAGGAGAAAAACTAGTCTAACATGATATCTTTAAGGGACTACAACAATAACTTTGCTAATAATTTGTATTAAAAAATGAAGTCACTAGAAAAGCATTGTGAATGTAGACACATGCATTTGAGGGTCACCTTTACCATTGTATTTTAAAGTGAGAGACCGCAAAGATAGTAGAGAGGGGTGTACTAAGGATCTCAAGTGATAGTAGACAACTATATTAATATTAGTACTTGGGGGTTGTGAAGTCTTGGATAAGGAAGTGAGCTATTATTGAAGACTACCCATATTCTATATGAGTCAGTTTATAACAACATTGATTGTATGCAAGGGAGTAGTAGAAGTAGAATTCACATTAGCATTGTTGCAAGGTATGCATCCTTGGTCTCTTTGTGTTGTACATCATATCTCTTAGGTTCGTGACAAGGCTTAACTACCTCTTGTGGATTCATTAACTCTAGAGACTATATCAGGCATTAATAGGTCAATCTTTTGGTGCAATGACAACCGTCTTTGCAACAATTGGTATCAAATCTTGAGTCATGGGTTCAAACCCCTCACTTGCACTGGGGGGATTGTTGTAAGGTGTGCTCCTTTGGTCTCCTTGTGTTGTGCAGCGCATCACTTGGGTTCATGAAAAGGCTTAACTACCTCTCGGGGATTCATTAACTCTAGCAATCATATCAAGAATTAATAGGTCAATCTTTTGGTGTAACAACAACCGTATTTGCAACAAACAATAGTAGGGATAGCTTGTATATAAAAAGGCTACATGAGCAAGGGTTGAGAAGCCCAAGGAGGCCAGACACAAAGGTGAAAGGCAAGGGATGGGATGGAGGAAGAAACCCATATGAAGAGAAAGGATTATGAAGAACCTTAAAGCAAGAAGCACCTACATGACTAGGATGTATGCTCGAAGTAGAAAAATTTGTGATATTTGGAATATGAGTGTTTGATGTCTGAAGAAGAACAAAAAATTGATTGTGGGTAATGTTTCAATACAAATCTAGTGAGTGTTCAAAAGTACAACCCTAGAAATAGAAGAATCATTGTTATAAATCAGGGACACTCCACACAATAAGTCAATACCTTCAAGATGATTACACATCATCCACATGGCATATAGAATATGACCCATAGTTTGACTAACACACACATTGCCATCAAGGTGAGATTAAAATTTCACTAGATGCCTATCAAGTAGGTGGACCTAGTACTCAAGTCCCTTACATAAGGTGGCTTCATGATTGAATCCTCCATTGATATCATGAAATTCCACATGGGCAGACATAGGGAGCATAATGGATGTAGCTAAATGGTCAAAGCCATAGTTTGAGAAATGCATTGAAGAGAAGAGAATTTTAGAAGGTTGTGATGAAGACATGTTATAGATACAAGAGCTCCTTCTAAAAACTTTGTCAAAAAATAGGATTGTGTGGTAAAGCTCATAAGACAAGAGTAATATAAGTGCAATTAACACACAAGACCAAAATTAAGAAGTGAAAGGTGCACCTAAAGTGTTGGGTTCTCCAAAGAGAAGGTTTCACCTTGAACAAGTTAGGTTCAAAAAAATGTATATAGGGTAATGGAGTTTTTGTTGTATGTTTAACCTATGTTTTGTTTGAGGTTTGGACTAGTCACCTATTACAATCTAGAGAAGACTCAAAAAAATTGTGTTTTTGTTTAATTAATCTAGTGCTTCATGAATAAAAAACCAAATAAATCTTTCCTAGAAAATTAGATAAACTCATTGAAGAGAAGGGAGTTTTAGAAGGTTGTGATGAAGACATTTTATAGATACAAGAGTTCCTTCTAAAAACTCTATCAAAAAAAGAGGATTGTGTAGTAAAGCTCATAAGACAAGACTAATATGAGTGCAATTAACACACAAGACCAAAATGAAGAAGTGAAAGGTGCACCTAGAGTGTTGGGTTCACCAAAGACAAGGTTTCACCAAACAAGTTAGGTTCAAAAAAATGTATATAGGGTAATGGAGTTTTTGTTGTATGTTTAACCTATGTTTTGTTTGAGGTTTGGACTAGTCGCCTATTACAATCTAGACAACACTAAACAAGACAAAAAAAAATGTGTTTTTGTTTAATTAATCTAGTGCTTCATGAATACATAAACCAAATAAATCTTTCCTAAAAATTTTCTCTTTTCTACTTAAACTATATTAAGAGAAAGAGAGTGAAATAAGTGAATAAAAATGAGAATAACTAGAATCTAAGGGACAAAATTTAAAATTAGAGTCCACAATGCAAAAGAGAAAATTAGAATGAACTTGGTAGATGACCTTAATAGATCACTATCCAAGATGCCAGCACATCACGTTTTCGTCCATGTTGTTGTCCTATGCACATGATGTCATCCCATAAATTAGCAAAACACAACTATTTGTATCAATTTTTGGACTTTCTATATATAGGAACACAACAACAAGAAACAACAAATACCAATAGGTTCAAAAAATACCAAAAACTAAGAGAAATGCTTTAAATGATGATTTTAAGTTGAAATGAAATGAAATATCAAGGCTAAAGGATGAGAAAGAGAAAAACCCCTTCATGTGTGAGAATATCCAAAAACTATAGCTAAGACTCTGAGAGAAGGTTGGGGTTGCTTAGAAGCTTTCCAAGAATGGGAAACTCCTATTTGGTCTTTTGACCTTCATGGCTAGTCAAAGGTATAGAGGAAAAATGGAATGTGTTTGTCCACTTAAACTTAAATGCATATGAACTTAAGAATAGTAATGGTTAACAAATCTATGAGTATTAAACTTTAGGTCTACAAAAGCTCAATACTCTAGTATGTGCATGTAGATAAATAGAATTGAGAAAAACTATATTTGTTCCAACAATAAAGCTAAATACAATAAGAGCTCAAAATAATAATGGAGAAAATAGAAATAAAGAGATAGTTTCAAACAAAAAATAAAAAATAAAAATAAATATATGTCAAATTCGGTGGCTAGACTACTTATAAATGAAATAAATAAACAATGCTAGCCCTTGTTTAGGGTAAAATTTAGATAGAGGGTTTTTGATTTGATGGTTTGTGTGTATCCTCCTTTCACCTTAAACATTAAAGGACTTTAGGTCTAGGAATCTATTGCCAGGCCTTTAGTCACTTGGATTGTAGGGAAGATTGGAATTGTGTAGATTTGTTGTTCAATTATGCCCAATTATGCTCAAAACCCTAATTATGCAAATTCGGAAGCAAACAGACAAATCACGAAAAATGCTCGCACGGAGAGATACTAAATGATAATCAAATGCATACCAGATTTTGAAGTTTGAAAAGCAGAACAATTAGGGACTAACGAGTGAGCGCCCTAGTCCAGTACCATACTTTTTGTCAAGATTTGGAAACCTTGTCTGCAACTTGTTCCTGTTGTTCCAGAGATTCTTTAGTTGCAGGATCCAGAGGACTAATGAGTGGGTGCTTGAGTCCAGGTCCCTATTTTCTCTTCAAATCTGCAAATTTTCTGACAGTCTGCAATACTCTCCTGTAACTCCACTTTTTCTGCTCCTATAACCTCTAACCTACAATCATGGAAAAATGGGTTGGGGGTTGTGGTGTTTAGAGGAGTGCCTTAGTCAAGCCCTAGAGAGACATTCAAGTCTTTTGAACACCATTGTCAGATAAAGAGTGCATATCCCTACAGGATAGAGGCAAAATCCAAATGATAAATGATTAAAAACACAACTAATATCACCTTGTAGTGAAGATCTCATGGAAGGAAGAAGCTCTTCATGTCATGAGGAGATAAATGCTCAAATCTACAAATACAAACATAATAAAAACACAAAGTCTTCTCTAAAACACATAATGAATGCCTTGAATCACCTTCACATAAGACACAAGTTCACAATAATCATCTATTAGTCATCTAGTTTACAAATGAATGCCTAAACATGCTTATATATGCAACTACAAACATTCCCACCAAGAATTTCATAATTGAAACTTATCGTGTCAGCATAGGACCTAAATAACAGTCACAAACCGACACTTAAAAATTAGGCCTATCCTAAAATAGGGCAGGACTAGCAGGCACCCAAGTCCACCCCCTATTTCAGGTAGGATTTATCAAATGTGCATCCCCTGAGTCCAAATTGCCATGGAACTTCATGGTTTTCTCATCGGGATATCAGATTAACATGAAATATGCTCTAAATGCATAAACAGGACTCGAGAACTAAACCTTAAGAGGGAAAAGCCCCCAAGGAGACATTTTTTGACGTAATATTTAGCCCCCACTTTAATGTATGTATAAACGCAAGGCCAATACATGCATTAAAGTACGGTCAACAAACATAGCAAACACACCAAGCACGGAGAAGACACACCAATCACAGAGAAGATAGTAATAGGCATGCAAAACATAGAGAAGACAGTTACAGTCACACAAAACATGGAGAATACAGCATTGAAGACATGAAAAACACAGTGAATGCAGAGAAGATAGTGATGATTTTCTTTTCTTTTTTCAATTTTATATGAAATGCAGATGCAAGTACAGGAAAGTAAACACACCACCCATAATGTAGGAGGGAATCATCGCCACAGGTCTTTAAACTGCATATGGGGAAACACACATGCAATACACGCCATACAAATCCCAAAGCATAGGAGGGACTCATTGCTACCAGTCTTTAAACTATGCTTGGAAACAAACACGCAATACACACACACTTGGAAGACACAGAGAAAACATGAAAGACAAGCGATGGAGTGTTCCTATTTCTAGGCTTATCACCATCTTAGGCACATTATAGGCACACACCGATGATTGGGCTTTGCCACAACAATCATTGAAGACACGCTTAAGGGTTGAGTTAGTCACAAAACTGCTCCCCACCTTGTGATGAGGACTTTTTTGAAAATGATAGGATGTGCACTCTCCATAAGAAATACGCCATCCCTGCCTCATGATGAGGGCTTAAATGATTGTAAGTTGATTTCAAACAAATCTCAGAGTGGAGGAGGGACTCATTGCCACTAGTCTTTAAGACTACACCTGAGAACAAGCACATTGCTAACATCTACAATAGATAACTTACCTTATATATGCCCCCACCTTAAGGTGGTTGATATCAGGTATCGATATCAAGCATGTTAAGGTAGGAAGAAAACACACAAGGGAACATAAGCTCTTGCAAGGCCCATGTCCCCCAGAGGTGACATGTACTTTACGATCGCCAAATGTTCCCACAAACACATCCCTGCATGAAAAGTGTTAGTGTCTAAATAATCGTGATAAATAACAACATCAATGCATATGATCAATCACACAAAGAGCCAAGGTTATACTACAAATTCAGAGATCAGGTATAACCGTCGGGCTATACCACGAAAATCTCAAACTGAGTGTCACCAAGGCAAGATTCAAAGACAAACAAAGTGCACAAAGCAACAGTATTGTTATAGTCTGTAAGTGAGATAAGACATCATTAAGATCACACGATAAAGTGCACAGAGTGATTCTACTAGCCAAGCGTTGGACAATATATATCAACCCCATCGTCATATTAGGAACTAAGTCCAATTTTTTATTTCTCGCTAAAGGGATGCTAGGTCCGCATCAGTATAAAATGTTTTTCGTCATCCACCCGCTAGATAGAAATACTAGAGGAAAGGAAACAATAAATCAAGAGAGGAGAAACAAGTGTCTTAGGGACATTCATGTAGGAGGGTGCCCCCAAGTCACCAACCGCAATGCTATGTCCGTAAGACACAACACACAACAATGAAAATATAGGAGAAGCAATATAGAAGAATGATGATACAAATAGAAGAAGGGTCACAACAGAGGTGATCTCTTGGTATCCTAGACCTTAGAAGAGAATCAAGGGTCATCCTAGGAGGCCTAAATAACACATAACACATCACGGGGGAAACACATCATGAGAGATAAAGGGTCAGAAATACTTACCTGTAGGATCATCGAACTAAATTTTAGAGCCTGTGAATCTCTTGGAGAGGTACTCAATCATGTTTTGCGTGAAGGTCGAGTGGTTCTTATGAGAGTCTTTCTTATTGTCATAAAATTCATGTAATGCTTGTTTCTCAAATCCTTCTGTAAGTGAGACCTTTTGTTGCTTGTGAAGAGGAGAACCACTATTATTTCCAACTAATGATAATCGTCTTGCTCTTTTCTAATTTTTAGCAAGTTTTTGTTGTTGATTTTGTCTATCATAGTAACAAAAATCATCCTGTAAGTTATCTCGCTCTTTTGCTTTGTTATAGTTGTTTGTATCGGTTGCTCTACTTATTTTTCTGATGCATTTTGGTTATCTCTCGATCCTTGTAAGGATAACGAAGAAGGAACCTCAACATAAATTCCTTTTCTACGTGGACAAGGTGGGTTATCCAACTTTTCCTTATCCACTTCTATTATGCCTACGATGTTATCATATTCCAAATAATCATTATCATCTACTTCCACTAGCCCTATTCCATCATATTTGTATTGGTATGCTTAGGGAAAGGATTAGTAAAGATCTGTAAATTCTGATTCGGTAGATC
Source organism: Cunninghamia lanceolata (assembly GCA_027924645.1). NCBI lineage: Eukaryota > Viridiplantae > Streptophyta > Pinopsida > Cupressales > Cupressaceae > Cunninghamia > Cunninghamia lanceolata. Next base: position 284,006 of record BSBN01001049.1, read on the forward strand.
AACTAACTTATTTCCATTATCATTCACACCCGATACCTGTATTACATTTGAGTCAATAAGGTCTTGTATTTCATGTTTAAGATGCATGCATCGCTCAGTATCATGTCCTTGTGTAAGATGATAATGGCAAAAGGTATTGGCATTGAAGTAAGGTCCTTGAGGTTTGTTAGGATCCAAATGTTTAATCGGGGGAAGCTTCATAAGATTATTACTCACAACTTGATTCATGATAGAATGGTAAGACTCAGATATCAGAGTAAACTTTCTTTGTTGATACGGTGCCTTCTTCGGATTAGTGATAGCAGACACATGAGAAAATTTATTCAAATTTGGTCCATTAATCTTGATGAAACTCCTATTAAAGTTGTTTTACAAATGTCCACCCATGGATTGAGTAACTTGAGTTGATGAGTTTTGGTGTTCATACTGACTAGACAAAAGTTGATAATCATGAAGGGCAGTGCATAAATGTTGAAAGGAGTTATACTTCATCAAGAGAATCTTATCACGAATGTTAGGTTGTAAATTTGTAATAAACACCTTCTAAACATCCTCATCTTTCATCTGATATTGAATTTGTGTATAGAGAGATTGATACCAACTAATAAACTTAGTTAATTTATCTTTCAGACCTTGCTTGCAATGAACAAAATCAATCAAGGAAACTTGAGGTCCAATATTTGCTTGAAAATTTTGTAAAAATTGATTAACCAACTATGAAAAGGAGTGTATGGAATTTGGAGGTAACAAGCAAAATCATTCTAAAGTAGTATCCTTGAGAGATCACAAGAAAAGTTTTGCTAACAAGTCCTCTTCAAAGTAGAAATCGCTACACATAGTTGTGAATGCTGCCACATGAGTATTAGGATCACCTTTTCCACCATATTTTTTAAAGCGAGGGGTCTCAAACCTTTCAGGCATAGGAGTTCTCAAAATTGCATAAGATAGGGGATTACGGGCATGATAAGTTGGTATAGTAGGTTGTGAAGAATTTGTCAACTGTGTCACTTTTTGTTGTAAAGCAGTCATGCCCTGTAGAAGTTGGTTTAGGATGGCATCATTAGGAGATGTAGTTTGCTGCGAGGAATTAGAACCAAAGTGAGGAGGTGATTGAGCCTGAGTTATAATAGGTGGAGGTTGTGAATAGGTCAATGGTGGTTAGACATAGTGATAGGTGGAAGATGGTTGTGAATAGGTAATAGGTGGCTGGGAATAAGTGGAATGGATATGTGGTTGAGAATAATTATTCATAGAAGAGGTCCCCCTAGAAACCAAATTCTAATAATTAAATCCCATAGCTTTGTAATTTTGTGAATTAGTTCCATTAGATACTCCAATACTAGTGGTAGCATTGCTACAAGCATTTGCATTGGTTGTTAAAATTGTTGATGTGAATGTAGATATTCATGCGGTTTGTATAGGTGTCGATACTTGCGTATGAGATGGTGACGACATGTTAATAAATTTGCACATTCAGTCACCGACATGATATTAGTTTGCACAATGTGTTAAACCTTGGATAACATCAATACCATCTTGTCCTTCTTTTATCAATTCTCTTACATGGTGAATCACAAGTACAGCTTCTTTCGCTATTCTCTCAGTTTCCACGAATGCTTGAAATTCGGCTAAATCTTTGTCAAGTTTATTTATTTGTTCATCAAGTACATATAAGACCACATCAATAGTGTCATTGATATCATGAAATGTTTGATCTTCTATAGTGGTTGATGGAGGTATAATATCTTGCAAAATTTGTGTTTCTCCTTTTGTAAAGAAGGTATTCAGTGGATTTTGAGAGGTCTGAATATTGTTTTCGTCAAGGGGGCTAGATCCCATGAGTCATCTTCTTCTTCTTAAAGGAAAGTTTTTCTTAGGTAATCAATTCATAAATCTCATGCAAGATCATGCAACACATAATGCACAAACTAATAGAACAAACCCTAAGAGCAGGATTTGCTTAAGATCCAAAAATGCTTAATTTTTTCAACTTTTTTCAATGCAAATAAGTGAAAGAAAGAGTGTTGTAAGGAAAATTTGGTCAGGGGAAGTAAATAATATGTTTGATATCAGTCCAATACAACAATAATATCCTTCACAACATACTTTTGATGCAAATCTAGAATGATGACAAGTCAAAACCTAGAGTGGAAATACACTAAAATATGCGATTTTTTCACCAAATCTCAATGCAAAAGAGTATGACAAAGTGTGTTGTGAGTAAAATGATGATGAAAATAAAATTATATCAGTAAAAAAAGCCACCTAATTCTAAAAAATCCATCACAACACGCTTATAGTGCCAATCAAGATCAAATCCTAGTGAAAATATAGCAAAAATATGCAATCTTTCACAATTTTTCACCCAATGTTCACTGTGAGAGCCCGATAACAAGGTGTTGTAGAGAATTTTAGGAGGGGAAGAAATTAATAACCCTGATAAGAGCCAATTAGTTCATAAAAATTCTTTACAACATGCCTATGGTGCAAATTTAGAGAGTTGATAAGGCCAAATCTAGTGAAAAATCAAGGTTTTTCAAACCCTGGGCATGAGATCTTGATCCAAATGAATGCAAAATGTTATATGAATGTTTTTTAATCTGATTTATGATGAAAATTTAATTCCACTCAGATCTGAAAATGATTTTCAAACCCTAAAATGTAAAGTGCAAGTGCAAATCTAATGAAAAATGCTAGTTTTTTTTTTTTTGAAATTTTCTATGTAAAAATGCAAATTTTTGAAATCTAAATGCAAATTTACACTAAAATGAAACACTATAGCCAAATTTAAATTTTAATGAGTGTCTAAGATCAGTAGAAAAATCTAAAACAAGATTTCACCTACAAACCCTAGTTTTTGAATTTACTAGGTTATATGAAAAATTCAAAATTTCCAACAAAACCCTAGCAATTTTATAATGAAAATGCAATGCGAGTGATTGTAATTTTGTAGTTTTCTGTAATTTATCTCATATTTGATGCAAAAATCATAATTTTAATGAAATTCAAATTAATTGATGAAAATTATATGAAAATGCAAACCCTAGAATGTAATTTTTTTCATTTTATTGTGATTTTTTGAATGCAATAAGACAGACAATGATATGAATGAATGAAATCAATGTAAATCTAAAGAAAAACACTCAACAAGGTGCAAATTTGATTAAAAACATGGGTTCACCAAAATGTTTAGGGTAAAATTTGGATAGAGGGTTTTTGATTTGATGGTTTGTGTGTATCCTCCTTTCACCTTAAACATTCAAGGACTTTAGGTCGAGTAGGAATCCACTGTCAGGTCTTTAATCACTTGGAATGTAGGGAAGATTGGAATTGTGTAGATTTGTTGTTCAATTATGCCCAATTATGCTCAAAACCTCAATTATGCAAATTCGGAAGCAAACGGACAAATCACAAAAAATGCTCGCACATAGAAATACTAAATGATAATCAAATGTGTACCAGATTTTGAAGTTCAAAAAGTGGAACAGTTGGAGACTAATGAGAAAGTACCCTAGTCCAGTGCCATACTTTTTGTCAGGATCTGGAAACCTTGTCTACAACCTGATCTTTTTGTTTTGCAGATTCTTCAGTTGCGGGATCCGGAGGACTAATGAGCAGGATTTAAAGGACTAATGAGAAAGCACCCAAGTCTAGGTCCCTATTTTCTCTTCAAATCTGCAATTCTGATAGTTTGCAACACTCTCCTGCAACTCCACTTTTTCTGCTCCTGTAACTTGTAACCTACAATCATGAAAAAATGGGTTGGGGGTTGTGGTGTTTAGAGGCTTGCCTCAGTCAAGCCTCGAAGAGACATTCAAGTCTTTCAAACACCGTTGTCAGATAAAGAGTGCATATCCCTACAAGATAGAGGCAAAATCTAAATGATAAATGATTAAAAACACAAATGATATCACCTTGTAGTGAAGATCTCATGGAAGGAAGAAGCTCTTCATGCCATGAGGAGATGAATGCTCAAATCTACAAATACAAACACAATAACAACACAAAGTTTGTTCTACAACACACAATGAATGCCTTGAATCACCTTCACATAAGCCACAAGTTCACAATAATCATCTAGTAGTCATCTAGTTTACAAATGAATGCCTAAACATGCTTATATATGCAACTACAAACATTCCTGCCAAGAATTTTGTAATTAAAACTTATCGTGTTGGCATAGGACCTAAATAACGGTCACAAACTGACACTTAAAAATTAGGCCTTTCCTAAAATAGGGCAAGACTGGGGCATGGGCACCTAAGTCCACCCCTCTATTTCAGGCAGGATTTTTCATAAGTGCATCCCCTGAGTCCAAATTGCCATGGAACTTTAGGGTTTTCTCATCGGGATGTCAGATTAACATGAAAGATGCTCTAAATGCATAAACATGACTCGAGAGCTAAACCTTAAGAGGGAAAATCCCCCAAGGGGACATTTTCCAACATAACAGCCCTTACATCATTTACAAAATTTATTAATAATTTAGAAAGTATTAAATTTCTACAAGGTACACTTTATATGTACTACATGACTAATTCTAGTCACAAACAAGGGACTAAAATGCTACACTACACCTAGGTTTTCACAATTCATGGTGAGTTAGAGAGCTTTCTCAAGAAACATCAAGCATGACTTCTTGAATCATTTAATCATGTTCACATAACTAATTGCACAACATTCTTATATACAAAAAGTCTTTCATTACCATATTTACAATCCTAGTCAAATTTTATTTCTTCTGGCTCTTCTTCATCAAAATTGATATCTAAAGTTTCACCAACAAGATGTACTCTATGAGTACTTTATCCACTCTTCCCTATTATAGTAGGAGTATTGCAACCACAACCAAAAATCAAATCACATACTACTGAGGGTTTCTTCATTTTTGATTTAGTTATTGGAGCATTTTTCTCTTGATTTTCTTTATTTGTTTGACACAAGTCATGACTAACACCAGAGTATTAAACAAACAAATTACTTCCTCTTAGAGTGATGGAACAATTAGTTTTTCTTCTTGTTTAATTATCTTTTTGGCACTTTTAATCTTCTTTCCTCCTATGGTTTTACTTTAAAACTTAGGGGGTGCATCTTTTTTCAGATCTTTAGCTAACTCAACTTCAATCTTAAGGTATGTGGTATAAAAGTTCTAGGTTCAACATTAGGACCTAATGATAGTGGTTAGTGGGACAAATTGGTTTTGATATTAGCCCTATTAAGTGGCACACGAGATAGAATGAGTTTCTTGGAACATGAGGTCAAACAAATTCCTAGAGTGCAAGAAATTAGATCTAATAACAAATATGTTAAGACTGAAGCTCAACCAAATAAAGATCTAAAAAAATTGCACCCACTAAGTTTGAAGATAAAAACCATAGGAGAACAAAAGATTAAAGGGTAAAAAGACAATTAAACAAGAAGATAAACCAATTGTTTCATTGCCTCAAGAAGTAATTTGGTTGTTTGACACTAAAACTTGCATTAGCCATGACTTGGGTCAAACCAAAAACATAAAACAAGTGAAAGATGCTCGAATAACTAAACCAAAAATGAAGAAACCCTCATCAATACATGATTTTCCTTTGGTTGTGGTCACAATACTCCTACTATAAGTAGGAAAAAGTTGATAGAGTACTTTCAAGTACATCTCGTTTGTGATATTTTAGATATCAATTCTAATGAAAAAGAGCCAAAGGAAATAGAATTTGACTAGGATTTTATATGTTATAATGAGACTTTTTGTAAAACACAAAATTGTGTAATCAACTATGTGAATGATTAAATGACTCATGAAATCATGTTTGATGCTTTTTGAGCAAGTTCTCTAACTCACCTTAAATTGTGGAAATCTATGTGTAGTTCAACATTTTACTCCCTTATGTCTAGAATTAGTCACATAGTGCATGTAAAGTGTAAAATTCTAATACTTTCTTTGAGCTATTGATAAATTCTATAAATGTTTGTAAAGACCAACATTGTTTATTTATTTCATTTATGAGTAGTCTAGCCGCAAATTTAACATATATTTATCTTGTGACTTATGGTCATGCTTGATTTATTGTTAAAAAATTGAGCTCATTTTATGGCTTATTGTTAGAATCAAAATTCTTTAACTTTGTTGTTATTTTATAATTATGGTGGCTATGCTAGAATATTTCAATTGTTGGTCATGTATCATGTTTTCTCTATAATTTCTATAATGGACCTTTGATGGGTTGTATAAGGGAGTAGACTGCAAAATAATACTCATTCTTGATGTTGTATAATAGTGATAATTCTCGCTAAATATAAATATGTGAAAAGTTTGAGAAACTATAAAATGAATTGTATTTATATGGAACTATTTCTATGAGTAATCTTGATGGTTGGTGTGTATATCATGCCTTGATCCAAGTATTATAGTTATGATAAACTTGGTGAGAAGTGAGTTATAGAAACTTGCTATCATTGTATATATTGTTGATGTGATTAAGCCATTATTGGATTCATTTTAATATGGTTTGTTCTAAATTAGGATTAAAATTTGGTGCAGGGGCACCATTGAAAGATTTTTGTCAATTAAGGGTGAACATGAGTAGGCTCTAGGTGTGGAGTCATTTTTTGCTAAAATAAGGTTTTGAAAGACCATTTATTGATGTAATAAAGTCCACTAGAAGCATTTTTGTAGTGGAGGTTATTTTAGCATTAGAAGCTTGTTTAAGTTAGAACATGCTATTTTAGGTAGCCTTAGTGGAGAGGCTATTTTAGGCCTTCTTTTTTTATTTTTCCATGATGGTGGAGTAGTGGGATGAGGATATTGTAAACATACCATTTTATATCAGACATAGGTTGTAGAGGAAAGAGATGAAGTTTGGAATGATGGAAATAACATAAAATGATCCCTTTTGTTGTTCTAAACACCATGTTTTACAGTTTTCACTGCATTTTTACTGTTCCTCAAGCCAGTACGGCCCCATGGTACTCTACACCATACATGTTTGGATAGAATATTGTGTTACCTTTCATTTGCATATAATTTTGTGGTTTGACATTAATGTATAAGGATTTTATGCTCATTTTTCTATGCACAACCCAGTAACCTAGGGTTTAATAGTTTTAAGGAGAAAATTAGGGTTTTTGAGTGCCATAACCATGGGAAAATTGCACAAATCAATGAAATGGTAGATTTTGAAGTTGTTTAATTGTTTTCTTCACTTGTGGAGCAGAGTAAGGTGTTTTATGGTGTTTTTGAGCGAGCCCTAGTGTTGTTCTTCCTATTTTTTAGGAGAAATAAGGGTTTTAGCTTTGCATGCTTGTATGTCATTAGGTAAATGAAGGTCCTAATCAAACTAATGGTGTATTGTGACCATTGGTAACACATTGAAGGCTTTCAAGTACAGTTGGGAAGTTGGGAAACCAAGGACCTCATTGTTCCTTTGGAAAAGTGGCCTAATTAGGCCTACTGTCAAACTGGGACAGTCACTTTTTGAGTCATTTGTTTCAAAGACGTCCATACTACATGTTGGATATGTGATAGAGCTCAATAATGGGTACTCAAAAAAAAACCCATCATAGTCTTGAATGGAGGTTTATAGCAAAAGATATGCCCTGACAGTCCCTTTTAGAGGGCTACAAGCAATATGGCCTAATTGTAAGCAAGCGACTAGGACGGTAAGGTGTCAAGAGTCTTTGTGACCTAGAGTGGTCTTAGTTTGCTAAGAGAAAGTGTTCCATTATGTTTGGAGAGGTCAACAAGTTGGGGTATACCGCTGTCCTTCCTTTGTGCATTTATTCACACTTGTTAGCCATGACAGTCAAGAGGGTAGTCTGCCCCTTTAGGATAGTCAATCATGAAATCTTATGAAAGCTTATTAAGAGTCTCCCCACCTCTGCATCAAGTGGTATCAGAGCTTAGGTTCAGGTTCTAATTGGGAAAAGCTGAAGTGTGAAGGAGGAATAGTGCAAGATGCCTCCTAAAGGAAGTACAGTTGCAAGGAAGATTGATCAGCAGGCTAGAGAACTAGAAGCCTTGAAGAAGGAGATTGTTGCATTGAAGTCTAAAGCTGGAGGCACCATGAGTGAAAGTGATTCTGAAGAAGAAACTTCTAGTGAAGAAGAAGAGTTGGATCCAGAGGATGTGAGGATGGTAAAGTTTTTGAAGGTTGTAAAAGGTGATGGACATAGAAAAATGGATTTGCCAATGTATGAAGGCAAACTAGATGGTGAAGAGCTCTTGGATTGGATAGGAGCCATGGAGAATTACTTTGAAAGTGAAGAAGTAGATGAAGATCACAAGGTGAGGAAGGCTAAGACCAAACTGAAAGGGCATATTTTGCTGTGGTGGACCTTTGTGCAAGATGAAAGGCAGAAATAGGGGAAGAACAAGATCACTTCTTGGGAGAGAATGAAGGCAAAACTAAAAGGTAAGTTCCTTCCTGGTGATTATAATGTTCAATCACTTAAAAGATTACAAAATCTTAGGCAAAAGAACAAGATGTGCAAGCATACACTAAGGAATTCTATAGGTTAAGTATAAGAATAAAGCATGAGGAGGATGAGGAAGAAAGAGTAGCTAGATATCTCAATGGCCTAAGGTATAACATTTAAGATGAAATCAGTTTGTTGGCACAAAAAGCAGTGGAACAATGTTTTCAAATGGTAATCAGAGCAGAAGAAAAACTCAAGAGGAGACAAGAGAAGGCCACAAGAGGAAGAGGCAGTTCTAGGGGCAGAGGTACATTTTCAACACCAAGACAATCCAAAGAAGATCTTGAAGAGGCTGATAAGAGTAAAGAACAAGCACTTGAATCAAGAGGTGGATGGAGAGGTGGAAGAACAAGCTTTAGGGGAAGATATACAGATCAAGGAAGAGGTTCCAATGTGTTTTCAGGAAGGTGTTACAACTGTGGTGATTTTGGTCATCCATCCTACAAGTGCCCTAAAAAGATTGGTACTACTTCAAGTTGGGGTGAAAGAAGAGGTGAAAAGAGAGTCCAAATTGTGCAAGATGAAGGAGAAAGTGTCAATGTTGCACTAGAGGTGGGTGAATCTTTGATGGTGAGAAGACATCTCTTGAAGACATCCATGGAGAAAGAGCAAATTCAAAGAAGATCCTTGTTTAGGACAGTTTCTAGATGCAAAAATAAGGTATGTAAAGTGATTGTTGATTCTGGATGCACTGACAATATGGTCTCTAGTGAAATCGTGGACAAATTCAATTTGCAAAGGGTACCTAGAGAGAAGCCTTATCAAGTGTCTTGGGTTAGTGAAAATCAAACCATTTTGGTGAGTGAACAAGCTACTGTTGAATTTCAAATTGGTCCATATAGAGATAAAATTGTTTGTGATATTCTACCTATGAGTTGTTGCCATGTTTTGCTTGGAAGACCCTGGCAATTTGACAAGTCGGTAGTCTATCATGGGAGACAAAATACATATAGCATTGAAAAGGATGGGATATCATTCATTCTAACTCCATTGGTTGAAGAGGTAAGAGAGCAAGGTGAGGTCATAATGGTAGGAAGAAAAGAATTTGTACCCATTTATGAAGGTAAGAATAAGGGGTTGGCAGCTAATGCAAGGCTTAATACTGTTAGCACAGTAGATAGGAAGAGTGAAGATGATTTGTAGACAGTTGTGAAGAAGAATGTCTTCATGTGGAAGAAGAAGGTGGATGAAAATGTGTCTCGGTCTGAGACAGAGCAGAGTAAGAGTGGAAAGCATGTGGAAAGGCAAGAAATAAATGGAGAGATCCTAGCTGGGATAGTCAAATGCCCTGTAGCGGTGAGCACAGTGAAGAGGCAGTCAAGTGATGCTGATATAGAGGTTTGCAAAGTTGATGGAACAGTGGAAAAGTTACTTGCAAGTCTGACAAAAACTAATAAGTGTGATGGTACAGTTGACAGTGAGAAAGATGTAGATAAAAAGAGCATAGGATAGTGGTATAAGAAAGAAGTTGAGAGGGAAGTGATGATAGTTGATAGAAGGTTGAGTACAGAGGTAAAAGAAAGTGAGATATCAGAGTTTGTTGATAGGAAAATTGAGAAACACCCCACAGAGAAAAGTGTACAGTTGGAGCAAGAATCAAGTAATGATGATGGCAAATATGATAGTGAAGAATCAAAGCAAGGTGAACCTGTTGAAGGAAAGCATGAAGGTCAAAGATGTGAAAAGCACAAAGGTGGACAAGCTACAAAAAACTTTCCAAGGGACTTGGAAAAATTACAAGTTAGGGTGTATGGTGCAGGGGCACCATTGAAAGATTTTTGTCAATTAAGGGTGAACATGAGTAGGCTCTAGGTGTGGAGTCATTTTTTGCTAAAATAAGGTCTTGAAAGACCATTTATTGATGTAATAAATCCCACTAGAGGCATTTTTGTAGTGGACATCATTTTAGCATTAGAATCTTGTTTAAGTTAGAACATGCTATTTTAGGCAGCCTTAGTGGAGAGGCTATTTTAGGCCTTCTTTTTTATTTTTCCATGATGGTGGAGTAGTGGGATGAGGATATATATTGTAAACATGCCATTTTATATTAGACATAGGTCATAGAGGAAAGAGATGAAGTTTGGAATGATGGAAATAACATAAAATGATCCCTTTTACTGTTCTAAACACTGTGTTTTATAGTTTTCACTGCATTTTTATTGTTCCTCAAGACAGTACGGCCTGGTACGACCCCGTGGTACTCTGCACTGTACAGTTTGGATAGTATATTGTGTTACCTTTCATTTGCATATAATTTTGTGGTTTGACATTAATGTATAAGGATTTTATGCTCATTTTTCTGTGCACAACCCAGTAACCTAGGGTTTAACAGTTTTAAGGAGAAAATTAGTGTTTCTGAGTGCCACGACCATGGGAAAATTGCACAAATCGATGAAATGGTAGATTTTGAAGTTGTTTAATTGTTTTCTTCACTTGTGGAGTAGAGTAAGGTGTTTTATGGTGTTTTTGAGCGAGCCCTAGTGATGTTCTTCATGTTTTTTAGGAGAAATAAGGGTTTTAGCTTTGCATGCTTGTATGTCATTAGGTAAATGAAGATCCTGATCAAACTAATGGTGGATTGTGACCATTGGTAACACATTGAAGGCTTTCAAGTACAGTTGGGAAGTTGGGAAACCAAGGACCTCATTGTTCCTTTGGAAAAGTGGCCTAATTAGGCCTACTGTCAAACTGGGACAGTCACTTTTTGAGTCATTTGTCCCAAAGAAGTCCATACTGCATGTTGGATATGTGTTAGATCTCAATAATGGGTACTCAAAAAAAGCCCTTCACAATCTTGAATGGAGGTTTATAGCAAAAGATATGCCCTGACAATCCCTTTTAGAGGGCTACAAGCAATATGGTCTAATTGTAAGCAAGCAACTAGGAGGGTAAGGTGTCAAGAGTCTTTATGACCTAGAGTGGTCTTAGTCTGCCAAGAGAAAGTGTTCCATGATGTTTGGAGAGGTCAGCAAGTTGGGGTATACCTCTGTCCTTTCTTTGTGCATTTATTCACACTTGTTAGCCATGACAGTCAAGAGGATAGTTTGCCCCTTTAGGACAACCAATCATTAAATCTTATGAAACCTTATTAAGAGTCTCCCCACCTTTGCATCAAAATTCTTTATAATTATTTTGCTAGATGTGGGCAACTAATAGTGTGAGTTATCAATATGGTAAAATGTATTACCTTTACATTTGAGTGAAGCATAATTACATGCATGCTTATGATAGGCTACTGATTGAGAACTCAAAAACAAATTATCATTTGGAATACTTTTGAGTGTCTAAATTGGAAATGGTATTTTTTAATCATGATATAAATGATTGTATATGATATTTACTTGGTGAGTGATGACAAGCAGTATGAGATACTTGTTACTCATCATAGATGGTTGTGAACTAGGATTAGGAAATGAACAAAATGTTCATATATGACAAGTGAACATATTTTCTTTCTATCTATTACCTTTATGAAATATAGATTCACCCTTAATGGTGAAGGATGAAAGGATATTCTCGATCAGATTTAATAAACCTTGTAAGATTATAATTAATTGAAGAAGAATTAAGTCTTTAATCTATTCATGATTCTTGTACATCTTTAGAGAAGAAGGATGTCACATCCTTATTTTCTATGCCTAGTTATAAATATTTTTATAATGCATTGATTGGCTAACAATTGAAAAAAATAATTATGATTATGTTGATTATACTTCGTACATGTACTCACCACATAGGATTCTCTCTTATCATGTTTATCTCCCTTTTTAAACTAGTTCATTCTAAATAAATTTTCTATTAAAATTTATCTAAATTCATTTAGATAATTAATATCTATTTTTATATAAACATTAAAAAAACTTAACCAACTATATTTGCATTAGTAATGTAATTATAAAAATAATAAATAGATATTTTAAAAGAATAATTATAAATATTAGTATAATTATCTTATCTTTCAATAATATGTACACTTTGACTATCTATCGTAATTATGAAACCAAACAAGATAACATAGACCAACTTAATGTCAATACTCAAATATTCATCAATCAAAATGATTCCTACATGCATGTGTGATGAAATTATTTCAATCATGCCACCTTACCACCCATCTAAAATACCTCTCCCCGATGATTCTCTTGGAAATCTATAAAAGTCTCGATTCCTGTCAACTTTTTAGCAAATCTTGATTAGATCTAACATTTAAAAATATCAAATAAATCATATCATAATTTGACATTACAAAATGTCTAATCATTACTTGTAATCATTATCATTAGCATATCAAATAATTATCAACATAATCAACATTATTTATCCTGATTGTATACTTTATAAAAGTATTTATAACTAGACATAGAAAATAAAGATTTGATATCTTGGGTGAGGAAGATTAGCTAGGCTCACACATTAAAACACTCACTTAACACTTCAAAGAATGCAAATTACATTAATATTTTGAAAAACCTCTAATGATTACTTGTAATCATTATCATTAGCACGTCAAATAATAATCAACATAATCATAATTTTTTTATTGTATACACTATAAAAGTATTTATAACTAGACATAGGAAATAAAGATTTGACATCTTGGTTGAGAGAGGATTAACTAGGCTCACACATCAAAACACTCACTACCACTTGAAAGAATGTAAATTACATGCCTTACACATTAAAACACTCACTACCACTTAAAAGAATGCAATTTACATGCCTCACACATTAAAACACTCACTAACACTTAAAAGAAAGTAATTTACATGCCTCACACACATCAAAACACATAAAGTGAATTTCAAAACTTAAACACACATCAAATCTTGAGTTCACATACACATAATGAAGGTCAAAGTTCAAACACACTTCATCCAAGACACAATAGATTGAAAGTATGCCAAAAAATTCACACTAAACAAAGTAAAAATTACAACAAAGTTAAAGCAAAAAAATATATATTCAAATAAAATACTCACTAACACTTAAAAGAATGCAAATTACATCATACCTCACACACATCAAAACATAGAAAGTAAAGGCCATAGCTTGAGTGCACATACACATAATGAAGATCAAATTTCAAACACACTTCATCCAAGCCACAATAATAAGAGATTGAAATCATGCCCAAAAGTTGACACTGAACAAAGTCAAAAATACAACACACAAAAGTTCAGGCAAAAAAAATTATTCATCCAAACAAACACGAAATGAGTCAATTCTCACACTTCAAAAAATACAAATAAAATGCGAAAGAAAAATTAAAAGAACACAAACTACATGTCTCAAACAATAAAACCCACAAATTGAATGTCTAAACTCACACACCTCAAAACACACAAAGTGAATCTTAAAACTCATATACACCTCAAAATGCACAAACTAAAAGCCAATGTTCATATACACCTCAAAACGCACAAACTAAAGGCCAAAACTCAAGCACACACATAATGGACTTCACACTAAGTAAAAGTCAAAGCTCAAACATTCTTCATCCGAACCACAATAAGAAATCTAAAGTTTAAACAAACATAAAGTGAGCCAATTCTCACACTTCACAAAACACAAATTAAATGCTAAACTCACACAACACTTCAAAGAACACAATTGCATGGCTCACACATCAAAACAACACACAAAGTGAATGTCAAAACTTAGAGACATCAAAGGAGTTCAAATTAAAGTATACTTCATCCAAGCTACAATAAGTAAATGCCAAAAATAAAACATACAAACTAAATGCCAAAACTCACACTCCTCAAAATTAAAATATACTTCATCCAAGCCACAATAAGTAAATGCCAAAAATGAAACACACAAACTGAATGTCAAACCTCACACACCTCAAAACACACAAACTAAAGACCAAAGCTCAAGCACACATACAATGGTTCACACTAAACACAAAAACACACTAAGTAAAAGTTAGAACTCAAACATTCTTCATCCTAACCATAATAAGAAATCTAAAGTTTAAATAAACATAAAGTGAGCTAATTCTCACACTTCACAAAACACAAATTAAATGCTAAACTCACATGAGACTTCAAAGAACATAAATTGCATGGCTCACACATCAAAACACAAAACCCACAAAGTGAATGTCAAAACTTAAAGACATCAAAACACAAAGTAGAGACCAAAGCTCAATTGCACACACACAATGAAGGTCAAAATTTAAACATACTTCATCCAAGCCACAATAATAGGTTGAAAACAAATACCAAAAAAACATGCACACTTACTGAAAGCCAAAATTCTCACTTCAAAATACACAAATTAAATTCCAAAGATCAAGGATTAAATTAAAATCACAAAAACATAACTCAAAAACACTCAAAACAAATAAAATGAATGTCAAAATTTTAGTTACACTTCATCGAAGCCATAAGAAGTTCTAAAAAACTACAAAGTTTGCACTAAATACTTTGTCTAAAGCATAAGAAATAGTTTACACACACACAAAGAGATCAAAGTTTAAAGTTCACAAAACAAGCCAGTAATCCTCAGAATCTAAAAAAAGATAAATTAAATGTGAAAGTTAACGCACACAACACTTCAAAGAATATAAATTGCACTACTCTATGCATCTAAACATACAAACACAATGAATTTCAAAGTTCAACAAACACACTTCATCCAAGTGTCAATAAGGATGTAGAAAGTAAATTCCAAACTTAAAAGCACATAATGATACTATAACACACAAACACAATGAGTTTCAAATTTCAACAAACACACTTCATCCAATCCTCAATAAGGATGTAGAAAGTAAATTCCAAACTTAAAAGCACATAATGACACTATAAAAGCACAAAGAGTAAATGTCATAGTTAACTCACACAACATTTCAAATAATTCAAATTGAATGTCTCACACACATCAAAACACACAAAATGAAAACACATAAAACACCCAATGTTCAAACATAAGAAATAAATTTTGAAGTTTAAAAAAATGTCATGAATCCATAAAAAGTTGTTCATCCAAACCATAATTATGAAAAACACAATTCATCTAAAAGCATAGGAATAGTTTCAAAATACAAAGTGAAGGCCAAACTCAAAAGCACACACATAATAAAGATCATTCCAAACCACAAAGTCCAAACAATTCAAATTGAATGTCTCAGAGACGTCAAAACACCTAATGTTCAAACATAAGAAATAAAGCTTAAAGTTTTTAAAAAATTCCATCAACCCATAAAACGTTGTTCACCCAAATCACAATTATGAGAAACATACTTCATCTAAAGCATAAGAATAGTTTCAACACACAAAGTGAAGGCTGTACTTAAAAGGGCACACATAATAAATGTCATTCCAAATGATTTGAATTGAATGTCTCACACACATCAAAATACATAATGTGAAAAAATATAAAAACACCCAATGTTCAGAAATAAGAAATAAAATTCAAAGTTTTAAATAAATTCCATCAACCCATAAAAAGTTGTTCATCCAAACTACAATTATAAGAAACACACTTCATCTAAAGTAGTTTCAACACACAAAATGAAGGCCAAACTCAAAAGCACACACATAATAAAGGTCAATGTCCAAACCACAATAAGAAGTCAAGGTTAGACAATATCCAACACACAATGAAGCCAAACTCAAGTCCACATACACAGTATGAAAGTCAAGGTTCAAACACACTTCCAAATGATAGGATGCTCAAGATTCAAACACAAAAAACATATAAAATAAAGGGAAAAGAACATATAATTCATCAACAAACTTCATCTTCATTCAAATCATACAAAATACACACCATAAAAAGTCTACCATGTATTCAACACACATGAGAAACACACTTGATCTACAGCATAAGAATAGTTTCAACACACAAAGTGGAGGCCAAACTCAAAACCACACATAACAAAGGTCAAACTCCAAACCACAATACGAAGTCAAAGTTAGAAAATATCCAACACAAAATGAAGCCAAACTCAAGTCCACATACACACTATGAAGGTGAAGGTTCAAACACACTTCCAAGTGATAGGATGCTCAAGGTTCAAACACAAAAAACATACAAAATGACGGGTAAAGTACATATACTTCTTCAACACACTTCATCTTCATTCAAACCATACAAAATACACACCATAAAAAGTCTACCATGTATTCAACACACATATGAGAAACACACTTCATCCAAAGCATAAGAATAGTTTCAACACACAAAATGAAGGCCAAACTCAAAAGCACACATGATAAAGGTCAAAGTCCAAACCACAATAAGAAGTCAAAGTTAGATAATATCCAACACACAATGAAGCCAAACTCAAGTACACATACACACTGTGAAAATCAAGGTTCAAACACACTTCCAAATGATAGGATTCTCAAAGTTCAAACACAAAAAACATACAAAATGAAGGGCAAAGTACTTATACTTCATCAACACACTTCATATTCGTCCAAACCATACAAAATACACACCATAAAAAGTCTACCATGTATTCAACACACATATGAGAAACACACTCCATCTAAAGCATAAGAATAGTTTCAACACACAAAGTGAAGGCCAAACTCAACAGCACACACATAATAAAGGTCAAAGTCCAAACTACAATAAGAAGTCAAAGTTAGACAATTCCAACACAAAATGAAGCCAAACTCAAGTCCACATACACACTATGAAGATCAAGGTTCAAACACACTTCCAAATGATAGGATTCTCAAGGTTCAAACACAAAAAAACATACAAAATAAAGGGCAAAGTACATATACTTCATCAACACACTTCATCTTCATTCAAACCATACAAAATACACACCATAAAAAGTCTACCATGTATTCAACACACATATGAAAATCACACTTCATCTAAAGCATAAGAATAGTTTCAACACACAAAGTGAACGCCAAACTCAAAAGCACACGCATAATAAAGGTCAATGTCCAAACAACAATAAGAAGTCAAAGCTAGACAATATCCAACACACAATGAAGCCAAACTCAAGTCCACATAGACACTATGAAGATCAAGGTTCAAACACACTTCCAATTAATAGGATGCTAAAGGTTCAAACACAAAAAACATACAAAATGAAGGGTAATGTACATATACTTCATCAACACACTTCATCTTCATTCAAACCATACAAAATACACACCATAAAAATTCTACCATGTATTCAAGACACATATGAGAAACACACTTCATCTAAAGCATAAGAATAGTTTCAACACATAAAGTGAAGGCCAAACTCAAGTCCACATACACACTATGAAGGTCAATTTTCAAACACACTTCCAAATGATAGGATGCCTAAGGTTCAAACACAAAAAAAAAATACAAAATGAAGGGCAAAGTGCATATACTTCATCAACACACTTCATCTTCATTCAAACCATACAAAATACACACCATAAAAAGTCTACCATGTATTCAACACTCATATGAGAAACACACTTCATCTAAAGCATTAGAATAGTTTCAACACACAAAGTTAAGGCCAAACTCAAGTCCACATACACACTATGAAGGTTAAGGTTCAAACACACTTCCAAATGATAGGATGCCTAAGGTTCAAACACAAAAAACATACAAAATGAAGGGCAAAGTACATAGACTTCATCAACACACTTCATCTTCATTCAAACCATACAAAATACACACCATAAAAAGTCTACCAGGTATTCAACACACATATGAGAAACGGACTTCATCTAAAGCATAATAATAGTTTCAACACACAAAGTGAAGGCCAAACTCAAAAACATAATAAAGGTTAAAGTCCAAACCACAATAAGAAGTCAAAGTTAGACAATATCCAACACACAATAAAGCTAAACTCAAGTCCACATACACACTATGAAGGTCAAGGTTCAAACACACTTCCAAATGATAGGATGGTTAAGGTTCAAACACAAAAGAGATTATAATTGAACATACTTCATAATATAAAAATGGATGTAAAAAAATTCATATACTTCATATGTATATAGCTCAAGATGGATAAAAAGAAAATGTAGATTAAAATTAAAAATTAGTCTTCTATCCATCCTCCTACTACATGAATAGTAAAAAACTACATAAATAGGTAGTAAATTAAAAATGTAAAATTACATTAATTTTTAAAAACATAATTCTTTGTGTATTAAATTAGCTCAAGAAATTAAAATGAAATTAAACTTTCAAAGATATCAAAAGAAAATTTCAATATTTAAATTTACACTTCCATAATAATACCATTCAAACTCTAAAAATATTTTATTATTAGTTCACCTCAAAGTGATATAAAAATTAATTCAAACTATTACAAAGATTCTAATAACATAGTAACATAGTCTACTTTAAAAATAATCTAATGAAACAATCTACTTGGAACCATTAATAATTCATTTTAACAAAATAATCCAATGAAATTTTCTTATAATACTATCTAAGTAAAATTATTAAAAAAATAATATAATAAAATAATTCACTTTTTTTTTTAATAAAATACTCCATCCATCAAAAATACTAATCCATAAATTTTATAGAAAGATTAATGTAAAAAAACTATCTACTTAGAATCATTATAAAAATAATATAATAAAATAATTCGCTAAATTTTCTAATAAAATAAAGATTTTGATCCACTTTATATAATGATTAATAACCCACATTAAAAGTGCCGTAAGACTATAGCAGGAAAATATTCTAATAGAACAGTCCACTTTATACAAAGATTATAGTCCAGTGGACTAACAAAACAGTCCACTTTATACAAAGATTAATAGTCCAGTAGACTAACAAAATAGTCCACTGACTTTATAAATACAACAGTTAGTTCAACATTTCAATTAAAATGTCTAAATAGAACTTTTTATTTGATAGAGATTAGACATTTCTTAAAAGCACTGCTGATAATCAATTTCTGAGCTGTTTTTACGATCTCATCAAAACTGTACAGCACCAAGAAGGTTTAACTGCACCAACCCACTCAAAAAGACATTATCTTTAAATAATAAATAATGAAGGTTTAAACCCTACCCTATTATGAGAAAAGATTTCATTAAAAATAATTCTAGATATACTTTACAAGGGAAAAAAATAGTCTAAAAATTAACAATGTAATTTTATCTAAATGTAATTATACCTGAACAAACTGTAAGATTAAAGTATTATTCTAAAATTTGAAGCAAGCCTCCACTACACAAAATTAGATATATATTAACTTTAATCAACCCTCCACTACAGAAAATTAGATATTCCATTCAGTGAACAATGGCGATCAGAGGAAAAAAAACTTAAGAGCTTTACTTCATTTCTCAGCTACACAATCTATGCAAAATAATTTCCTAACCCTGACATAAATAGAAGAGCCTTAATCTTAATCTTAGACCTAAAATCCGGGTACCACCAAGTTCAAATCAAAGAAGAAGATGTGGGGAAAACATCATTCAAGACCTTGTATGAGTGGCTTGTCCTACCATTTGGATTATGCAATGCTCCAGCTACCTTCATGAGGATGATGAATGAGGTACTTAGGGTGCTTATTAATTTTTGTGTGATTGTCTATTTAGATGATATATTGGTTCTTAGAACATATGAAGAACATATTTCTAGCTACCTTCATGAGGATGATGAATGAGGTACTTAGGGTGCTTATTAATTTTTGTGTGATTGTCTATTTAGATGATATATTGGTTTTTAGAACATACGAAGAACATAATTCTAATCTATAGCAAGTACTACAAGTGTTGAAGAAGAACAAGTTGCTTTTAAATGGGAAGAGTGAGTTTGCAAGAACATCACTTCTTTATCTTGGACTTGTGGTGCAGAAGGGTGAAACCAAGATTGAGGCCATTGTGGATTAGCCAAAGCCCACATTTAATTCAGACACTAGGAGTTTTGTTGGGGCCATCCAATACATGTCTCCAATGTTGCTGCTCCTTTACATGTCATCACAGATGCTAGGAAATGTTTTCATTGGGTTACAGAACAACAGTGTGCATTTGAAGAATTCAAGTACAAAATCAATCATGCACCTGCACTTGTTTTTCCCAATCTTCAGCAACCTTTTGCACGGATGACACTGATGCTAGTGATAATGCTATAGGAGTTGTTTTGTTGCAATAAGAAGACTGGTTTGCTATAATTCAGGGTTGTTCAAAGGCACTGTCCTGAACTATAATACATATAACAAGAAGTGGAAACACTATCTCATGAGCAAGGAAACAATAGCCCAAACAGATCATCAACCACTCCAATACTTGGAGGCACAAACAAAATCCAATAATCTCATCACTACAAGTGGATGGGATTCCTACAACAGTTTCATTTGGTGATCAAATACAAGTGGGGTGTGACTAACATGGTGGCTGATCAGTTGTCAAGACCAAGACTAGCACTTCTTTCGGTGGTTAGTACCCTTACTTTGTTGGAGCTATTTGCTAAGGAAGTTTCTATTGATGACTATGAGCATGGTAAGGATTCAGTGAGATATATCAGCAGACCGATAGGGAAAGTGGCTAATTTTGAGCCAAATCTTGATTATTTCTTCAAGATGGGCTCCTCTACAAAGTGGAGAAGTTGTACATACCTAAGGAGAAGGTTGTCGTTTATGCATGAGGTTCATACCTTGAGAGTTGCAGGACATTTTGGAGTATCTAAAACAGTTTCAAACCTTCAGCCTTATGCTTAGTGTCCCTATGTGCAAGAAGATTTGTCAAACTTAGGCATAAGTAAGCCAAGCAACCAGAAACTTGGAATACTAGCCATTAGGGGCTGCAAGTTATGTAGCATAAGCAAGACAAGCAACCGGAAACTTGGACTACATGCAAGAACATCTCCATGGATTTTATGGGTGGTCTTTCAATGTCCAAGCATGGGCATGACTACCTATTTGTAGTGGTAGATATATTGTGGCCCTTTAGATAAGGGAATGACCAGTAAAGCACCCCTTGTAGAGGGTGTCCTTGTTTCCCTTGTACAATGAAGATTTGTGGATAAACTAAAATGGAATGAGAAACTTCAATGGACAACACAGAGCACAATATTTGTTGCTATCATAATTCCTAGACTCCTTAGGAAAACTTGAATAGGGACTTAAACACTTAGAAACTAATTTTAACAAGAGTTGTAAGGCAGCTAAGTCCCTCCTAAAAATTGTATGCCTGATTGAAGATTGAAGATTACTCAGCCTCTGCCACACATACTGAAACAATTTATAAACCTTACCTAATATTGTAGGTCTGGTTAGGCAGCCTTTGTTCAGCCAAAACAAAACCCTTTATTAAAAAACTATCTTTTATTGAATTAATCCTTCAATCTAAAAAATAAAAATTACATAAAATATATTTTTAGCTTTTTGCAACATTAGATTGGATTTCATTTCTCCACAAATCCAGATCTTCAAGAACAATAAATCTGTGACAATAAAATTCCTTGTATAGCAAGACACTACAGTATATATGACCTTAATCTCAGAAAATAGGAAAATCAAGAAATGTCAATTAGTAGCCTGCGAAAAAACATAGAAATACATAAGCATTAGTTGATCCCTATAATTTTTAAAGATGATAAATCTGATTGTTTAGAATCCAGAACCACTGCATTAATAATTGGGATAAAAAATTAAAATGTAAACAAGTACATACAGAATATGTTACATGTAACATCAACAAAGATTGAAATTATTACAAACCCTAACCTTGAGATATTTAGTTCTACCTACCAATGCAGTTTCTACAAATGCAATAAAGTCTGGCTTATTGTACATTTCCCTAATGTTCACCGAGTCCCCAATAGTTGCCACTGTGCAAAGGCTATTTTTTCCTCTAAGATATGGTAGAGATACACATAACTAGAAGAAAACCATTTTTAAAGATTCTCTTGAAGTACAAGAATAGTCAAGAATGTATCAGTGGATATACATAAGAATGTGTAAGTGCATCAAAAGAATAGCATGGGAGAAATTAAAAATATTTCCTTATTGTGTTTTGTCTTCTGCATCCTATATAATTGATGTAAAAGTAACTAAACACATCACTAGAAATAAACAAGGTTCAGGACATCAGAAAACCAGCATGAAAGAACATTGGCAAAGTATGTCTTGTCCCCTGCATTGCACATTTGCAAGGCCTTGCTTGACAATTCATATGCTATGATGAACTAAATCAAAAGTACCTCAAAAGGTGTAAGTGTATAATGTTTTATTGTCTAGATTGCAGTTGTTCAGCCATGAGACTGGTACAATTAGAATTTTGAATTTGCAATTCAGTAAGATGTGTGTGTGTTAAGAAGAACTTGAAGGGAAGGGATGCGGCTGAGTTGTTCTTCAACCATGTGCCGGTTCATTTTGGACTTCTAAAGAGCATCATAACAGATAGGGATATTCTCTTTTTGGAAAAGTGTTGGTGACTAACAAGCTGGCTGATATGTTGTCAAGACAGATCTAACCCTAAACAAACCTTATTAAACTCATAGAAGTCTTTTTTTTGAAATGGCACATTTAACCCTAGGCCAGAAAAATTGATATAACCTTAGTCTTCTTTCTGAAATGGCAGGATTTAACCCTAAGACAGAAAAATTAATATAACCTTAGTATTCTTTCTGAAATGGCAGATTTAACCCTAAGCTAGAAAAAATAATATAACCTTAGTCTTCTTTCTGAAATGGCAGTTCAAAACACTGGAAAATGCATATCTCCACATTGGGGGAAACTTCAGCATAGATAAATTTCTAAATGAAATATGATCAAGCTTTAAAACACTTAAAAAAAACTCTAATCCAGCATATTGGGGGAAATTTTATGCAGAAATTTGTAAACTAATAATCTAAAAAATTTGAGAGCATAGAAAATAAAATTCAAACAATAAAATTTAAAATCATACTTACCAGATGCATCCTGTCTCATTAGTCTGGTTTCATTCCATTGCTTTAATTCAAATTTCTTTACAATCCACTACTCACAAAAAGCATGTAAACAGACAGAGCACAGCCATGCCACATACAATCCAAGCCCAGAAACACAATACAAAAATGCAAATGCGGAAACCAAAAGTCTCAAATAAAAACCAAAACACAAAATGAAAAAACATGATATAAAGTAAAAAAAATGAATGGAATATTTTACTGTAGTATTAGGTATTTATAGAGCACGGCCTGAACGGTTCAATCCAGCTATTTATAGAGCACGACCGCTCCTCAACGGCTCCATTGGAGCTCTGTTATGCTTATCCTCTCCCTTCCATTCGAGCTCTGTTTGCATGAAAATTAGAGTCCACAGTACAAAAGAGAAAATTAGAATGAACTTGGTAGATGACCTTAATAGATCACGTTTTTGTCCATGTTGTCCTATGCACATGATGTAATCCCATAAATTAGCAAAATACAACTATCAATTTTTTTTTATGGGTCGAGGCTCACCAAAAGTTGACACATAAGTTTTCAATACTTTGTGGTATTTAAAACACACGGGCACTAAATAAATATAATGGACTCACCACTTATGTCAACAATGACCTCACATGGCACAATTTAATACACTTTCTTTGGAATGTAAGTAGTCATGACCACATATACAAATACCTTAGGCCAATAAAATAGCCACACCTTGAGCCAAGTAGATTTGATATTTTGACAATGAACTCGATCTAATAAGGTAGGACAGGGTTTGATGTCTAGTAGGTGTCTCAAACATAAAATCATAAATATTTTGGACATGAGAGCCTAAGTAAATCTAAGTTTATAATAGCCTACATCTATAGGGAGCAGTATTGGAACATTACATAGGTGAAGTTTGAAACTAGATGACCAAATAAATTAGGAAACCTGAGTCATGCGAGAGCCGAGAGATTGGACCGTGTCAAGCACAAGATATAATGGCTAAAGTTTATTGCACTTTAAGGAATTGGGTTGTTTAGCCTTGAGCCATCAATCTTACATTGAATAATTCTCATCATAGATACTTGTCTAAACTTAACATACCAAGACTAAAATAACTTGATAACCTACCTTTAACTGGAAGTTTCTCCCTATTAATGCTCCATTACCTATGCACATGATATTGATGTAGTCTACACCATGATAAATTTTCTAGTGTCTTAAGTAGTAAAGCTTATGATAAAAAAAAGGTTTATTTTTGGGTTGCTTAGTTGGGGTGTTATAAATCATGAATATGAATTAACATTAATCTACCCAAATGTTAATCTAAAAGCATTTACCCAAAATTATTGTTGTAAACAAACATTAGTCTAAAGCCATAATCTGAATTAACATTATGACAAAACACATAATAAGATCAAATCTAAGATGTCAATTTATTAAAGCATGAATAATATAAATCAATCATTTAGATTAATAATTGATCCATTTTTATCATAAAATCTTTAAAGTATTATTCTAATATTAATATTAGCCAAAACAAAAAACTACAAAGTATTACACATAATTCCCATCTATATGTAATATCTTCACATTAGCTATGTTTTTTGTGCAGCAACATTGATTTGGAAATAAGGGAACAAGTATGTAGCGGAGAGTATTTGTAGGATACAATTATAAGGGAAGGTGTCTCAACCTTGCATCCTAATGTGAAGAACACAAAAAATATAATTTTTAGGCTACATAATAGGAAAACTCAATTTTTGAGCTATAGAGGTTGTTTTTAGCCCCTAAAAATATTGGAACGGGTCGTAACCAAAGCAAGCAGGTTATGGTGACATGGACCTATTTGAGATCTACAATTTAAAAAAGGGGGCTCAATAAGCTTACTAGATCAAAAGTTACGGCCTCTAGAAGTTGGGCCTCCCACATAAAAAAATGTAAGAACGTCTACGACACATAAGAGTTGTAAGAAGAAGTTACACTTGTTGACCAACTTATAATGTATGGTATGAGACATTGTAAGGCATATTTGAATGGAGATAATGGAGCCAAAATGGAGCACCCAAGTTGGTGAGTTGATTGTGATGAGCTTATGACACACAAAACGATTATATTATATTTAGCTCATGGATTCGTCTTGGGATTAGGATATTTAATTTTTGTTAGAAATTTGGGTGCCGTATTTTAAAGGTGGTTTTATCTCATGCTTTTCTAACTACCATTTGATGGATTCATGTATTACTTCTCCTATTTATTGAGTGTTTGAGATGGAGGTTTCATAGTGAGTTTTATAGGTATTGTTATGCTATAAGAATTACTCAAGATCCATTGTTGTTGATACTCTTGTAAAGGCTTAGACTCTACAAGTGTATTGTAACCATTTATTACTAAATAATATATTGAGTTTCTTTAGAGTGTGGGTTTTTCTCTCAAAAGAGTTTTTCCAACATAAATCAATATGTTATGGTATTTTGTTTTTGTGTTTATTTCCTTATAACTATATATGATTAATTTATTTTTTGCATACACCTCCACTCATAGATTTGTGTAGGAAGCATATTCCACACCTCTTCTTCCTTTAATTTTGTATCAGAGCTTGATCACCTTAGATTTTAGGTGTTAGGGACAAGGGTTTTTTGTACTAATCTTAGATTGAGTGAGCTTGCATAGAAGGTTATCTTTTTGTAGGAAAAATGGAAAGTACATCAATAAACTTTAATAACATCAGTTTGTAACAATAATTTAATCAATGCAACATTGGTAATATTTACTGCACAAATAAATATATAAATCACTTATCTGTGAAGCACTGAGATGTTGTTATGTATGACACTCAGAGGAGTATCACAGGTCCTGACTATTCCCGACAAAGAAAACTCCCAGAGAAACCGATTCTTACACATAACCAACTGTGCCTCATGACACAAACAAACACAACCCTAGCTAGGACACTCCCAGGTGTACATTGTACCCTAAGTTGGACACACTATATGTGCTCCTTCTCCAAATGCTCAGTGCCAAGCCAATGACCCTAATCCTCACTCCTTTATAACCTCTGATTCATGTACACTTTTACCTATATATTTTCCTGTACTAGCACTATAGTTAAATAAATATGGATGTAGCACTATCAATATCATGCTATGAATTCATTTCACTTAACTTCATCTATAACTATTGTATTTCATAATTTTAGTTATTTCAATAACACTTTCTAATGGAATTTAATCATAAGTAGATTCAACATGAGATTTTTCTAGATTTAACAACCTAATCATAACTATATATACTTCTATATGAAATAGATCATGAATTTGAAATTAAGGAGTTAATTCAATTCTATATACTAAATCCCCTAATAACTTTTCAATTTGGTCACTCATGTACTACTTAGTAAATAACATACATATCTCATACTATGCATTCACCCATCATTCACTATTATATAACTTACATCTCATTGGTGATATTTCAGATATTTTAGATTTTAATTTATTGAATAATCCCAACAAACACATCAATATCATTTGCTAACAACCATTGATCCATAATAATCTTTGGTTAGAAAATCTAAGCTAAGATAACAACCAAATCATTTCATAAAACATAAACATGACAATATACCACATAACAAACCAAGGCTACACTACGGGTTCAGAAACGAGTATAGCCGTTAGGTTATACTTCAGGTATCTCAGAACCGAGTGTAGCTATGAGGTGAGATTCAAAACAATCCAAAGTGCATAGAAACGGATATAAAGTATTGCAAAGGTTTGTTACAAGAATTTCACAATATGACACATGATCACATCATGACACAAAAGTGATTCTACTAGTCAAGTGTCAGTAACATATTAACCCCATCTTCACACATGGACTAGGTCCATTTTTATTCTTGTTGTAGGGATGCACAATCTGTATCAGTATTTATTTGTTATCATTATCTTCCGACTAGTAGAGTCACTAAAGAATGAAAAACATGGAAAATGAGAGAGGAGACAAAAGTGACTTAGGAACACAATGTGGGAAAATGCCCCTAAGGCACCACACACAACAATTACAATAAGATAGAGGAGAGTAGAAGAATAGAGAAAAAATTAGAAGTGTCACAAAAGAGGTGCTCTCCTTGTATCCTTGACCTTACAAGAGTATCAAGGGTCATCCAAGGAGACCTAAACAATATTTAACACAATATAGGAGAACACAACACAACACATACACATATACTTGTATATTCATTTAAGAGGAAGCCAAACTGGCAAGCATATTTTGAAAGGCGCTCCATCAAGTGTGGTGAAATAGATGAGAGATTCATACCTGTTTGATTTTCATTACCTAAGTAGTCATAGGATGATTGTTTCACAAAATTACTTATATTTGAAATCTTCTGGTGCTTGCGGGGAGGTGAATCATTACCTTTTTCCACAAATGACTCACGCCTTGCTCTTTTCCTTTCTTTTGCTTTCTTATTCTGCTTTGTGTGATGAAGAAACCACTCTCGATGAAATGGGATGCTTTTCATCATCACAACTTTCTCTTGCTTCAAGTGATTACATGTAGGCCGCTCCATCTATGTATCATGTGCAGTTTGGTTATCTCTCGATCCATAAAGGGATAATGGAGGAGGAACCTCAACATAGATACCTTTTGCTTGTGGTCTAGGAAGATCTCCATTTATCATCTTATCTACTTCCATCATGCCAATTATTTCATCATAATCAAGATATTCATCTCCATGTTCTACTTCATTTTGTTGTTCTACCATGTTGTTATTCTGCTTAGGGAAATGATTAGTGAATATTTGTAGATTTTGATTCAGAGGGGCCACCGACTTATTTACATTGTCATTCACACCAGTCACTTTTATTATGTTAGAATCAATTAGGTCTTGAATTTCATGTTTAAGACACATACATCTTTCAGTGTCATGCCCTGCTGAACGGTGATAATGACAATAGGGATTAGCATAAAATGAATGTCTTGCTTCTTTTTACTTTCTAATGGATGAGAAGGAGGGAGCTTCAAAAGATTGTTGTTTACTCCTTGAGCCATTATCGCGTGAAGAGAATTTGATAATGGAGTGAAATGTCTTTGTTGTTTCTTGAATTGAAAGGGTGTTCGATTAGATATTGTAATGGCGAACACTTGTGATTGAAAGTTATTTGAATCTTTCCCATTGATCTTGATGAAATTCTTGTTATGCTTCTTAAATGATTTTTGAGATGTTCTAGTTGCGGATTGACCAATAGGAGCTCATACTAACTAGCCAAAAGTTAGTAATCTTAGAGAGTTGTGCATAGATATTGGAAAGAACTATACTTCATCAAAAGTATCTTATCACATATGTTCACTTGCAGATTCGTAATGAATACTTTTTGAACATCCACATCTATAATCGGATGTTGAATTTGCCCAAAGAGAGCTTGATATCGACTAATGAATTCCATTAGTTTCTCTTTTAGACCTTGTTTACAATGGACCAAATCAATCAATGAGATGGTAGGTCCAATGTTTGCATAGAAATGTTGCAAGAATTGATCAACTAGCTATAAGAAGGAATGTATTGAATTAGGAGGTAGAGAGAAAAACCATTCCAAAGTGGTATCTTTGAGAGATCAAGGAAAGAGTTTTTCTAACAATGTCTCATCAAAGAAGAAATCACTACACATTGTTGTGAGTGCTGCCACATGAGTATTAGGATCACCTTTACCACTGTACTTTTCAAAGTGAGGAGTCTCAAATTTGTCAGGCATTTCAACTCTTAAGATTGTGTACTTGATAAAGGACTGTGAGCATGATATGTTGGTAAGGTGGGATTAGAGGAGCTGGTTATGATCCACTATGTGGACTAGTCCACGGATCATGTCAACACCTTCTTGTCCTTCTTGCAATAGTCCTCTTATACCATCAACAATAGGTATCACTTCTTGAGCTAGATGTGTATTGGTAAAAAGATTTGTCACTGCAGATTTGAATGTGACTCGCCCATCGAGTAGCGACAAATGTTCCAATAGTTGGAGAAGATGTTACTAGATTAATAGGTTTCCTCTGTATTTGAGAGGGGCAGTTCCCTTGTATGATGGGGGTATTTGTAGTTTTTGTGTACTTTTAACCTGAAAGTACAAAAAGAGGAAAAGGAAAACTAACACCAAAAATGATTTACTGAAACCATAATAGTAGACATACGAATACTAGTTCAGATTTCATAAACTCAGGGCAAATTACGAGGGGATTTCACCATAGGCATTAGAAACTACGTTCCTAAACCTATATGATGAATTGCACAACAATAAAATCTAATATGCGATGATGATGAAAAGAAGATGACGAATCTCAACATATGAAGAGACAAGTTTCTCCAGCACATTCAAATCAAGATACCAAGATATGATTGTTTTTCATTACATCAATTGTATGGTTTATACATGCTTCAAGAGATGACCAATGATTCATATGATGACACAGAGGTATTACTTATTTAACATATGAGAAATCAATAACAGTAACTCAGAGGTACAATGGAACACACGAATCAAATGCTCTCTTTATTATCTTTGTGAAATTATATAATTTCAAAAATCCTTTATGTACAAAGTATTAGATAAAAGGTCTCTAGAAAAGCTTCTCCTTAAGTTCCCCTGTAAAAGTCTCTTACAAAAAGTCCCCCTTGTAAGAGTCTCTTGAAAAGTCTCCTTACATATGAAATAGCCTTGTATTTATAGGCTTTTTCCCACAACCACCTTGTAACTACTTCATAACTGCTCCTATTCTTGTGCAAGCTACATGAATGTTGGAAGAGATTGTAGAGTTTGGTTTTATAACTACCCATCATAGTTTCTTTGACAATTTCAAAAGCTTCTTAAACAAGTCTAATATGCGCTTGCCAAGTGCATTTGCTTGAAGGTTCTAAGTTTTCTTAACTAATCCATTTTGTTTATATCCTACACACACTGCATTCCATGAAAGCACATTTCTTTGGTGCATGCTATCAAATAGTTCACATGCATTGTCTATGTTTCCACATATGCATATGTCTTTGCCAGAATGATTGCAACTATAATATTTGATCAATATCCCCTTCTGATTATGTTATGATGGATATCCATACCTTGCACCAAAGCTACAATTATTGTAGTCCATGAGATCATGTTTCATTGAGGTATCTTGTCAAACACTTCACTCACCTTTGTTTATGCTTCCACGTTTTACATACAGGATTACCAGGGCACTTCGAACATATAATATCTGACAAAAATCCTCCATCCTTCATTCTTTGATGGATGCCTATACCTTGTTCGAAAGCTCTCATTCAAGCACTGAGTGGGAGGATGCTGGTGAAGGTCTTGGAATCTAGATTTACACCCGCCAATTGCATTTCCTTGAAAGTTTATAAACTCTTTTCAACAAATCCATTTTGTACGTATTCCATGAGACTGAATTCATTAAGGCATTCTGTTAGACAATATCTCATGTTTTTTTTGTTTATCCTCCCATGTCTTGCATACCAGTCTGCCAAAATAGTTGTGACTCCAATATTTGACAAAAACTGACTTTCAATCATGCATTAATGGATATCTAAACCTTGGAGGTCGTAGGAGGATATTTACCAGGTTGTGAAACTGGACTTCATGCTTGCGAACTACATTTTCTTGAGTTTTCAAAAACATCTTCAACTTACTCATTTCATGGAGATATTAGGTATTCGAGAGTTAAAATAACTACTTTGCCTTTACAAAGCTTTGGTCTTATTTACAAAGCTTTGGTTATCCTCTTTATCGGTAACTTAGATGAGTTTCAAAACTTCACAAGTAGTTAGAAAATAAATCACAACTTTTTCAAAGTTACCAAAGGTACAAGCTGCACTTTCTTTCATCGACACTTCTAACTTACTTCACAACTCATAAACAACTTATGAGTTGTGCTTTTGGAAAACTTTCATGAAATAACTACCAACCTAAAAGTTATAATTTTTATAGCCTCACAATTAGTCAAATAAAACTACAACTTGTACTTTCTATTGACTTAACCCAAACTAAAAGTGACTCCCCTTTTTGAAAGTTGTAGACAACTTGACCAAAATTGAAAGTATCCTCCCACTTTCACTTTTTCCTAAGTAGCCTTCAAGTTTGCCAAAACTAAAAGTAGCTGCCTACTTTCACTTTTTCCTAAGTAGACTTGCTTTTTAAAGCAAATTCTCCACTTACTCAAATTCACAAGTTAGAATAACTAACTTCTCCCTTTGAAAATTTCTTTTGGAGTTTAGCCAAATTTACAAGTCATCTCTTACTTTCATTTATTTCTAAGTTGTCCAAGACTTCTGATTTTGACTAACCTTCGGGTGACTTGTGAAAATTTCTAAGTAGCTCCCTTATCAACACTTTGGCTTGTTTTTAGAACTTTTTCTAACTAGTTGAAAAACATAACTTGTTGGAAATTATAATCTTATGAAGATTTATATCATTTGCTCGTCAATCCTGCATATGCAATGGAGAAGGAAAAGTGGCATAACTTTTGACAGAAATAATATTTTCTCATGAAATCTTTACATATTGTCCATAATAACACCATGAGATCCTCACCAGGTGAACTTTTGATAGAAATAATATTTTCTCATGAAATCTTTCCATATTGTCCATAATAACACCATTAGATCCTCACCAGGTGATTCTACTCTAGACTTTACAGAAATTGATATTTAATTGTTTCCGTAAACTTCCCACTGAAAAATTGAAGTTTTAAAATATCGCAAACCAGAAGGCATATGAACCTAAAAATTTGTCACATTAGTAGAAATAGCCATAGAAACATCCCTATAAAAGGATTTTGTTCTAGCCCTTGTGAATTTTTAAATTGAATCGTTTTCATGATTTGTCGCGTAGCAAAACCGCTTGCAGGATTTTGGTTGAAACAGGAAAACAATTCCTCCTTCAAATTGGCAAATGAATTAACACTCAAGGAGAATTTGTGACTAGGGGAGACTCAACATAGGAACTTTGACATAAAAAGTTTTAAAATTGGTAATTTGAAAATGAGGCCAACAATTTACACCTCCTACAATTTGTTGAAAATCGGCCAGTTGTTTGTCTAGTTTCTTGAGTTGCTCGTCAGGGACATATGAAACTATATCAATCACATCTTAGACATCATGAAATGTTTGTTCTTCCATCATGTTGGTGTTTATGATATCTTGTAAAGATGTTGATTCACCTTTCATAAAGTAGTTGTGTAATGGGTTTTCCGATGTTTGTATATCGTTGCTATTGAAAGCACTAGAACCCATTAGTCTACAACTTCTTCTTACCAAGGTGTTGCTGTTAGGGAAGAAAGTTATACAACTCATGCAAATTTTTATAACACTCAATACACTAGCCAAGAATATGATCAATAAGATTGTGAAGATTAAGGTAGTTATGCTTGTTGAAATACACAATGTGTAATTGCAAAACTATGAATTTTCAAACCATTGATATAAAATAATGCAAGATAATGAAAAATATGATATAAATCAATGCAAGATATGAATTTAACTATCATCAAGATGCAAATACTGGAAACTATAGGTTCACCAAAATGTTATGTATGAAAAAGAGAATGAAGAAGACTAGCATGTACACTAGATCAAACCCTCTTACACAATAACATTCAAGGACAAGGCCGAGACAAATCATTACCATATGAAGGTGGACTCAGATACATATCTTGTACTCAAGAGTGCTATGGAAAGATCTGATTTAATCAAGCTTTTTTTCCAAACCCTAGGTCAATGAAGCGACAAACCCTAGTTCTACAAAGATATGATCATAATAAAAGATGCATAGCTGTAAAGCCTCAAAAACCATGTAAAAGCATTTAAACCAACTCAAAAATAAATGAAGTAATTAATCTACTTAAATACAACATCGCAATAACCAAAATAAAATTATGTAAATAATCCGTAAATAATCCGCTTAAATACAACATTCAAAGATAAAAAGGTGTAATTAATCCGCTTAATCACAATATCTCAATAAAATATAATCTCATAAATAAGAATCTCAATGTCAATAAATCTTACATAAACTTGTGCTCAAACCAGGTAACAAGCACTATAAAATAATAAATAATAATCCTTTGGCAACATGCCATAATACATCCAATCAAGTACAATAGTCATGTACAACAATAATAAAATAAATCAATACACTCTCCAACTGCATGAACCAAGTGGTCCACCACCTGCAAACTGAGAGACGAGAACATGGCTCAGGTGCTTTTCCACCTAACTATGAAGACACTTCCTCGGATCCCTTCCTGAAATGAAGGAAATCCAGCCCTGCACGAAATGTCTAGCTACCTAGTAACAACTGCAGGAGGGAACACCAAATGCAACCCTGATGTCTAAATGTAAAATTCTAAATAATGAAAAGCAAATTGTCTCACAACAAGATGTGGTAGAGATATTAATAAATAAGTTTGCTAGACAATTTATCTTGCAATGTTATTCTGACTAGATCTAATCATTTAAGTAAAATTGATCAATTCCTAAAAAGAGGAAAAGCCATCTTTGATACTCCAAATTTGACATTGCCATCCTAAAAGTAACCCAATACATTCCTATATAAAAACTACTTCTTTCCCCAAGAAGCAAGAAAATAAGTAAAGAATCACAAATTCAAGATTTCCAATAAATAAATACAATCCCTTTCCCAAAACATCAAGGAAAAATACACTTTCAAGAAATAAACCATGTTTTGAACATACAATTACAATTATAAGTTTATCAGTTTGATATAGTTTCTAATCTTGTGTTTTAGTCACAATGTCTTCAATAAAAACCATTCTAAGATATAAATCTATCTTGCTGTTATTTTTGTGACAGGAAGTTTTAGAAACAACAAAAATAATAAAAATAATCCTCCTGTTGCAACTGCAACAGGAGCTGTTGCAAAAATAAAAAGATGAACATAAATTATTGTTTAATCTATTTTCTGGTTATTAAAACACTATAAAAATCTCATCCTCAGATTTGTTGTAGCTTACTGTCATTCCAGGGAAAGGAAATTAATCTGTTTAAGCATGTAGTTTATGTGCATAAATCTCTCTAAAACCTTCCTGTCGCTGTGGCAATAGGAACTGTGGCAGAATCTAATATAATATCAACTGAGTTTATAAATAATCTATTGGCATCCTACTGACAAAGTTTTCCACTATTTTTTAAACAAGTTTACCAATAAAACTATAGGAAAATCATATAAATTACTAAAGGTGATTGCAATCGTGAAGATAACTATAGGTACTATAGTTTTTGCATAAGCGGTTGTTTCATCATAAATGGGTCGATTTACATCACAAATCTGTTCAACTAGCATAAAAGAGAAATAATATACAGTCAAATAAATATCTTTCAAGAGTTGTCTAACAGCCATCTAGAGATCGATTTATAGTTTCAACAGAAGAATTCAAGGTCTGAAAAAATAACAACTTCTTTCAGGCAGTTTGGATAGGGAAGAAATATGTTTTAAAAACCATCATTTCAACCAAGATAAGATTGGGTAGTAGGTAAGATAAATGGGTCGATTTATACAAGATTGCCCAAGAAGACCCAATGGCCTGAATGGTATGATCGGGGACCTAAGTAGAAGCTAACAGACCTCAAAAGGAGCAGCCAATAAGCATATAAATCAGCCAACAAAACCAATGGCCAGAACAAGGGAAATGATGCAGGAGCATCCAGTGGTGTAAGGGCAATCTTGCATCACCCAAAAAGAAGTTAATTCAAAATCATTGTAGTTGTTTTCATTTCTTTCCATAATTAGTGTTTCTGGTTCCATAATATCCTGAATAATGATGTAGGACTTTCAGTTTTTCCAAAACTGCTAAAAATAGCAAACTACCAATTTTGGAAAGTTTACCTACCATTTTAGGAAAGTTTGCATTTGGGCATGGATTGAAGAGAAAACTTGCAGAAAGATTCATAACAGAAATATAAGACCTTTGGTGAAGGAATCAGGCAAAGATCATTTGTGAGCTGAAAGATATTAAAGTTTTTATTTTTTGAAAAGCCCCTGAAAATTTCTGAAATGAGATATGAGGCACTAAAACATCCCATAACATCCTGAAAAGTTGATGGAAATCCGTTAACAAATTTCTGGTGTGATAGTTCACATCGTGAGCTTTCTGTTGGCGCTTAAACCATTCATCAATCAGACACCCGGATCAAAAGTTATGCTTCTCAGAAGTTGACCTACTTTTGGAGGGAGTTACAAATTTTGAAATTTAGCTGGAAGTCGCCAAAAAGTGCTATTTATGACTATTTTGGGAACCCTGGGTAGTAGTAGAGTTAAGGGGGAAAAGTGTAGAGTCAAGAATAGGTGAAAAAATAGAAACCCTAGCTGATTTGGGGTTTACAGAAGGCAGATGATTCCAGAGTCTGGAGATAGGAAGTTGTAATGTGATGCAACCTGTAGAGGATTCATCCTCTGATTGTATTTGAGCTTTTGTAATGTAATGTTTTGCCCATTTCAATAAAAGATCATTCTATTTTCTATGTGTAATTTCTGTTGTTGTGTGTTTTGTGATTTACCCTCTTCATCAAGTGGTATCAAAGTAAGGGTTCCTAAGTGTGTAGACAGATCACCGACCATGAGGCAGTTTGCACCAGGACCGGAGGTTGTGGGTTTGCTATGGAGATCAAGATGCCTCCACAAAGAAATCGTATTGGGAGGAATGCTTTGATGGAAGAGGGTTTTAGAGCCTTGCAAAGGCAAATCGATGCATTGCAAGAGGAGCTATGAAGAGGGTTTGATCTGAGAACAAGAGAAGAAAGTGAAGATGAAGCTGCAGAAGAGCTATCTGAGGAAGAACAAGAAACTGCAAGAGATCCTGCAGAAGTTAGGTTGTTGAGGGCCATTTCCAAGATCGGAAAGAGACCCAGGATTGAAGTTTCGACATATTCTAGAGATTTGAATTTGGAACAACTTATTGATTGGATCAATGACATGGAGTATTTCAAGTATGAAGATGTGGAAGACCCAGATCGGGTCAAGTTTGCCAAAACAAAGTTGAAGGGCCATGCAAATATTTTGTGGAAGGAGGTCCAGTTAGAGAGGAACAGAAGAGGAAAAGGAAAGATCACCAAATGGGATCGGATGATGGAGAAACGGAAGAAGCAGTTCATTCTTGTGGACTATGAGATAGAGTTGTTGAAGAAGTTGCAAGGACTGAAGCAAGGCAACAAGTCTATTAAGGAGTATACATAAGAGTTTTATAAGATTACTATCAGAACCGATCATGCAAAGGCCAATGAGGAGAAGGTAGCCCATTACATTAATGGGTTGAGGCCAAGTATTCAAGAGGAGCTGAGCCTAGTCAGAATGACCACTATAGAAGATGCATACCAATTT
The DNA here is from genome assembly GCA_027924645.1 of Cunninghamia lanceolata. Lineage (NCBI taxonomy): Eukaryota > Viridiplantae > Streptophyta > Pinopsida > Cupressales > Cupressaceae > Cunninghamia > Cunninghamia lanceolata. The sequence continues at coordinate 320,689 of BSBN01001049.1, forward strand.
TCCCTGAAGGTGGAAGAGAAGCTTAATACAAGATTCGACAGCAAGCAAAGGGGAAGAGGTCAAGGCGGAAGGACTGGTGGAAGACCCTATGGAGGCCATAATGAAGATCAAAATAAAAGTGAAGAAGCTAGCACCAGTCACAAAATCAAAGAGGAGATAATACCTACTACCCTCGTGACCAGAACAATGGTGAGCAAAGAGGAAGAGGAAGAGGCCGACCTAGGCAAGGACCTGGAAGAGGAGGTTTCAGAGGAACCTGTTTCCAATGTGGAAAAGAAGGGCATCGAGCATACGAGTGTCCGCAACATCAAGGAAGGACAAATAGAAGACCTGAAGGTAATGCACGAGTTGCACATGTAGATGAAGATGCGTAGTCTGAGTGTTCTGAAGATGCTGCAAGGGGAGAAACCCTAGTTGTCAGAAGAACCTTGTTGAATGGGGAGAAAGAACCAAACTAGAGGAAGAGTTTATTCTGCACAAGGTGCAAATGTGAAGGTAAGTGCTGTGATATTATTATTGATAGTGGAAGCACTGATAATCTTGTTTCAGAGGAGATGATTGACAAGTTGAAATTGACAAGAAGAAAGCATCCACATCCATATCGGATTGCATGGTTGTAGAAGGACCATAGAGCTTTGGTCAATGAATAGTGTTTAGTGAAGTTCAAGATTGGAGACTACCATGATGGGGTGCTGTGTGATATCATACCAATGGACACATGTCATATGCTGTTGGGGAGGCCATGGCAGTATGATAGGAGCGTTGTCCATGATGGCCATGCAAACACATATTCCCTAACAAAGGATAGAGTTCGCCATAAGTTGAAGCCCTTAAAGGAGGTGGAAGAAAAGGTATGTAGTACTGCTAGAATTTGCTTAGTAGATGGTAGGAAATTTTTGGAGGGTATGAAGCATGAGCGTCATTGCTTTGCATTGATTCCTAATATTAGTCAAGAAAAATGTGAAGATGTACCAGTAGAAGTTTCAAATATGTTGGAAGAATTTCAAGACATTATCTCTGATAATGTACCAGCAGGTTTACCACTAGTAAGGAAAATAAGTCATCAAATGGATTTGATACCAGGAGCTAGTTTGCCAAACAAGGCAGCCCATAGAATGACTCCAGTAGTGGGTGAAGAGTTAAACAGACAAGTTTAGGAGTTGTTGAGAAAGGGATTGATAAGAGAAAGCCTAAGTCCATGTGCGGTACCTATAGTACTAGCACTGAAGAAAGATGGAGAGTGGAGGATGTGTACAGATTCTCGAGCCATCAACAAGATCACAATCATGTACAGATTTCCATTACCTAGAATGGATGACATAATGCATTGTTTGAGTGGAGCCAAGTACCTCACGAAGATTGATCTAAAGAGTGGGTATCACCAGATTCAAATCAGAGAAGGAGACGAGTGGAAGACAGCCTTCAGAACAAAGGAAGGTTTATATGAGTGGTTAGTCATGCCATTTGGGCTAACCAATGCACCGAGCACATTCATGCGGCTCATGAATGAGGTATTGAAAGAATCTTTGGGAAGTTTTGTTATTGTTTATTTAGATGACATTTTGATTTTCAGTAAGACTTGGGATGAGCATTTGATGCATATCAGAAGAGTTTTAGAGAAGCTGAGGGAGGAGAAGTTGTTGATCAATCTGAAGAAATGTAGTTTTGCAAAGAAGGAGTTGGTATACCTAGGATTTGTTGTCTCAGAGGAAGGTCTTAAGATAGACCCAGAGAAGGTGAGGGCTATCATTGAATGGCCTATGCCAAGGAGTGCTTTCAAGGTAAGATCTTTTGATGGTTTGGCAAGTTTTTACAGAAAGTTTATCAGGAATTTTAGTAGCATTTGTGCACCCCTAACTAAGACAATGAGAGGGGATAGAAAAGAGTTTAGATGGACTAAAGGAGCAGACAAGAGCTTTGATACATTGAAGCAAAAAGTTGTAGAACAACCTATTTTGGCACTTCCAGATTTTAATAAGGTATTTTAGGTAGATTGTGATGCTAGTGGTAGTGGTATAGGAGTTGTTCTGAGTCAAGAAGGTAAGCCCATTGCCTATTTTAGTAAGAAGCTTAATGATGTCAAGAAAAAGTATTATGTTTATGATCAAGAGTTTTATGCAATAGTTCAGGCTTTAAAGAAATGGAGACATTATTTATTGCCAAAAGAGTTTGTTTTATATACTAATCATCAGGCTTTGCAGTATCTTAATATTTAAGGAAAGTTAAATCAAAGGCACTTAAAATGGGTTGCATTTTTGCAGAGTTATACTTTTGTTTTGAAGCATAGGAGTGGGAAGTCCAACAGAGTTGTAGATGCCTTAAGCAGAAGGCAAAATTTGTTGTAATAAATGAAGATAGAGGTTGTTGGGTTTGATGAACTCAAAAGTTTGTATCCTAAAGATCTAGATTTTGCAGAGGCTTGGAAAGCTTGTTTGGAACCTGTTGCTTTGGACAGGATAAAATGGTTGGATTACATAATTCGAGATGGCATGTTGTTTAGAGGAAGCTAGTTGTGCATTCTGAGGAGTTCCATGAGAGAGAACCTAATTAAAGAGAAGCATAGTGGAGGATTAGATGGATACTTTGATCGAGATAAGACCATTGCTATTGTTGGTGAACATTATTACTGGCCACAATTGCAACAAGATGTGAGGAAATTTGTGCAGAGTTGCAGAGTGTGTTAGATGGCAAAAGGAACAAGTCAGAATACAGGGCTATATTAGCCATTACCTATACCAGAGAAGCCATGGGATGATATTAGTATGGATTTTGTTTTTGGTTTACCAAGGATACAAAGAGGACATGATTCCATTATTGTGGTGGTTGACAAATTCTCGAAGATGGCACATTTTATTCCTTGCAAGAAGACTAATGATGCTGTTCATATTGCTGAATTATTTTTCAGAGAGGTGGTGAGATTACACGATCTACCAAAGAGCATAGTTTCAAATCAAGATACCAAGTTTGTTGGGTATTTCTGGAGGACATTGTGGAAGAAGTTAAAGATAGATTTGAAGTTCAGTTCTACACACCATCCACAGACTGATGGATAGACAGAAGTGGTGAATAGGAGTTTGGGTAACCTACTATGATGCTTAGTAGGAAATAAGCCCAAGGGATGGGATTTGATTTTACCACAGGTAGAATTTGCTTACAATAATTTTGTCAATAGGAGTACTGGTAAATCACCATTCCAGATTGTATATGGCAATAGCCCAAGAAATACTTTTGAGTTAAGGAAGATGGACAAAGGCGAAAAGATAAGTGCCAAAGCTGAAGACTTTGCAGAACATCTGAAGAATTTGCACGAAGAGGTGAGAAAGACATTAACAAGATGAATATTCAGTACAAGGCTAAGGTAGATAAAAAAAGGAGATATAAGGAGTTCCAGGTAGGAGATGAAGTCATGGTTCATTTGAGAAAAGAAAGGTTCCCAATTGGAACATACAATAAGTTGAAAATGAAGAAAATTGGATCGTGCAGAATCCTGAAGAAGCATGATTTAGGAAATGCATATGAGGTAGAGTTGCCAAGTGGGATCAATATTTCCCCTGTGTTCAACATTGCTGATTTAATGGAATATCATGAAGTTGGCACAGAGGATGGACCAACAGCAGAATAGTAGAGTATTCTGGCATCTACTTCAATGGAGGAGATAGAAGAGATCTTGGATAGCCATGTGGGAAGAAGTACCCAGAACATGCAATATGAAGAATATCTGATGAAATGGAAAGGAAGGCCTGTTGAAGATTCTTCTTGGTTGTCTAAGGCAGAGGTTGACTACTTGGGTTTTCCTCAAACAAACACCTGAGACGTGACAGGGTCACTTCTCAAATTACCCTAGGTGTCTGATGCAGGAGCATCTAGTGGTGTAAGGGCAATCTTGCATCACCCAAAAAGAAGTTAATTCAAAATCATTATAGTTGTTTTCATTTCTTTCCATAATTAGTGTTTTTGGTTCCATAATATCCTGAATAATGATGTAAGACTTTCAGTTTTTTCCAAAACTGCTAAAAATAGCAAACTGCCAATTTTGGAAAGTTTACCTGCCATTTTAGGAAAGTTTGTATTTGGGCACAGATTGAAGCGAAAACTTGCAGAAAGCTTCATAACAGAAAGATAAGACCTTTGGCGAAGGAATCAGGCAAAGATCATTTGTGAGCTGAAAGCTATTAAAGTTTTTCTGTTTTATAAAAAGCCCCTGAAAATTTCTGAACCGAGATATGAGGCACTAAACCATCCCATAATATCCCAAAAAGTTGACAGAAATCCATTTACATTTTTGGCGTGATAGATCACATCGCGAGCTTTCTGGTGCTTAAAACGGTTCATCAATCAGACACCTGGATCAAAAGTTATGCTTCTCGAAAGTTGACCTACTTTTGGAGGGAGTTACAAATTTTGAAATTTAGCTAGAAGCTGCCAAAAAGTGCTATTTATGACTATTTTGGGAACCCTGGGTAGTATTAGAGTTAAGGGGGAAAAGTGTAGAGTCAAGAATAGGCAAGAATATAGAAACCCTAGTTGATTTGGGATTTACAGAAGGCAGATGATTCCAGAATCTGGAGATAGGAAGCTGTAATGTGATGCAGCCTATAGAGGATTCATCCTTTGATTGTATTTGAGCTTCTGTAATGTAATGTTTTGCTCATATCAATAAAAGATCATTCTTTTTTCTGTGTGCAATTTTTTTTGTTGTGTGTTTTGTGATTTACCCCCTTCATCAGAAAAATAGTTATTCTATCGTAGGTTACTTCTATCATTTTTGGGGCAGAAATAGTAGAAAAAGAAATTGCCCAGGCAGGATAAAAGGAGGTCAGCTCAGGCCAAGATAAGAGCCAGCCATAAACCAAGCAAAAAGTCCTTCATATAAACAATGAAAACTATCTATTTACTTCCATGAAAACAAAATAAAAACCTAGATAAGATCGTCAACTTGATAAAGAATATTGCCGAAGGGTTGCTATTGCCTTGCTTCTCTCTCCTGTCGCTACCCAGTCCAGAAGCTCGTCCTCTCTGCTGCAATTGAAAACACTATATTCTCTCCTCAATCATGGGCATTCTCCTAGCTGAGCGACTGCTCTTTTTATTAAAGTTTTCCTCTTATTTTTGGTAGACTCCTTTGGTTTTCAACTGAAGTCTCATTTTTTAGTTTGCATGATATTTCCAACAATAAAATTTGAGAAGAAAGTTATTTAAAACAATAAAATAATATCCTATGCAGCTTATTGTCGCATGGATGACAGGAAGCTTGTTTTAATTCTTTTTTTTACTCATCTAAATATAATAACACTATTTTTAATATTATTTAAGTATTTTAATTAAAATAAAGCCAATTAAATATTCAAAAGAGAAATGCAATATAATATTGCATATTTATCTATATAATTTAATATAGAATATCTATTTATTTTTAAGGCACATATTGTCTTCCAAACATCTTATAGACAATATTTTATTATTTATTTAAATAACACACAATACATCATTTGAATATATTTCAAAAAGATATTAAGTTAAAGTAATCACATCATGCATTCAAAAACGATTAAAATTACGCATTAAAGCAATCAAAGCCAATCAATAATGCATATGCAACTACATGATGTGTGTGATTGCATTAGGGTAATCCATCCATCAGTTCTTGCCAACTGGCTAGAACATCTCTACCTCAGCCATGCTCTCATATTTGACAAGTACCTGCATCCATTTACACTCAACTTGACGTCAATAGGTTAGTGTCTCCAAAACATAGACAAAGAAAATCATTGCATCAATATTCAATATTTAAAACAATTTCTATTTTTTATCAATATAACTCATAATAATTACCTCCACGTATGCAAAATTACTTAAAGTAAAGTCAATCAAAATAATTGTTCACTAAACTAGAATGATCATATTGTTCATAAAAATGAGATGTGACATCCTTCACCAGCTGGAAGAGACATCGTCTCGATGTCTTATTAAACATCAAAACAATAAAGTGTCCATCAACCACCAATAAAGTATCAAGGTGTCATAAAATAATAACATCAACTCAAAGTATCTCAAACAATAATCAAACTCAAGTATCATAATCCATGCATAATAAGAAATCTAAGCTAAATCCTCAAATGAGGAAAAGATCTATCAATCTCCTCTGCATCCTCCCATGTGGCACTGTCGTCAAAATACTGATCTCATTGGACCTTATATTGCACCACATCTTTGTTATACAACTTAATGTTGCGCTTCCCCAGAATTCAAGTGGGCTCCACCAGCACCACTCCTGGATCTTGAACCTGTAAAGCACGCCAATCAAGAATATGTGACGCGTTAGGATTATAACGCTTAAGTAAAGACACGTGAAAAACATTATGGATTTTGGCAAGTGCAGGTGGGAGAGAAAGTCTGTAAGCTACAAGATTAATCACTTCCAGAACTTCAAACGGTCCTACAAAACAAGGAGCAAGTTTGGATGCTTTGCCAAATGACATTGAACTCTTATGAGGTTTGACCCTCAAAAAGACTTTGTCACCAACTGAAAACTATCTAGGAGTTCTATTCTTATTTGTATAACTCTTTTAATGATCTGAAGCTTGCTTCAACTTCTCCTTGATCAACTTCATCTGATCATCCATTTCTCTTAACATTTTAGGACCAATCACAATTTTGTCCTCCACTATATCCCAACTGATAGGTGTTCGACACCTACGCCCATAAAGAGCTTCAAAAGGTGCCATTCCCAAAGATGCATGGTATGAATTGTTATATGCAAACTCAACTAATGGAAGGTATTCCTCCCATTTATACTACTGATCCATACAATACATTCTGAGAAGGTCTTCTACCACCTGATTAACTCTTTTTGTCTAACCATTTGTTTGAGGATGATAAGCTGAACTAAAATTCAACTTTGTACCTAAAGTTGCATTAAGAGTTATCCAAAATCTAGATGTCATGTGAGTGTCTCGATCTGAAATGATTGTCTTAGGCACTCCACACAATCTAAAAATCTCCTAAACAAACTTCTTAGCTAAGACCATAGAACCATCTGAAAGATTTCCCGAAATAAAATGTGCTACCTTTGTCAACTTGTCCACAACCAATACAATGACATCATGCCTATTCTTAGACATATGTAACCCTTGAATAAAATCCATGCTTATCACTTGCCACTTGTATTCAGGGATAGTGTGTGAATACAACAATCCTGCTGGATACACATGCTCAACCTTGACCCGTTGGCATTCCAAACATCGAGCTACAAACTCTGTCATATCCCTCTTAAGTCTAGGCAAAATGTATAAAGGTTTCAAACCTTTGACCATGTTTGTCACTGCCAGGTGATCTAAATAAGGTGCATTGCGAATCTCTTCAAGTTCTAACTTCCTCAACTCTCCTGAGTTAGGAATATACATCCTTCCCTGATATCTCAAAAGTCCATCTGATTCTATCACATAACCATAAAACCTATGAGCTAAGGGGTCTACTTTCAAAGATTGCTTTACTCTTTCATAATGCTCATCCCCTTGAAGATTTTGAATTCCTTTCTACTTCAAATTGAATCTCATAGTAACAATGACAGCCAGATGTCTTCTCCTGCTAAGAGAATTTACTACTCTATTCTCCTTTCCTTCTATATACTCAATTCCAAAGTCATACTCACTAAGGAATTCTAACCATCTTCTCTGTCGTGCATTAAGGTTAGGTTGAGTAGATATATACTTGAGCCCTAAATGATCTGTCTTTAACTCAAAGGGCTTACCTAAAAGATAATGCCTCCACATCTGAAGTGCATGATCTATGGTAGCTAATTCAAGATCATGCGGTGCATAGTTGAACTCATGTTTCTTTAACTTTCTTGACTCATAAGAAACCACTTGCTCATTCTGCATCAACACTCTTCCTAATCCTTCTCTCGAAGCATCTTTTATAACTGTAAAGTTCCCATTAGGATCTGGTATGGTCAGGATAGGAGCAATTGTGATCTTTTCCTTTAGCACTTGGAAAGCTTACTCACACTTTTCGGTCCATTCAAATTTATTAGCCTTCTTTTGAAGTGCAATAATAGGTGCTGCTGGTTGAGAAACCTTCCACAAAATTTCTATAATAACCTGTGAATCCCATAAAACTTCTGACTTATGTCACACTCTGTGGTGTAGGCCATTCCATTATTGCTTTTATCTTCTCAGGATCAACTGTAATCCCTTCTGCTGAGATCACATGACCAAGGTAGTGCACTTTATCTTGAAAGAATGTACACTTTGATAATTTACCATAAAGCTTTCTTTCTCTCAAATGTTGCAAAACAATTCTGAAATGCCTTTCATGCTCTTCCACTGATTTACAGTATATCAATATATCATCAAGGAAGATCAACACAAAATCATCTAAACAATCTCTGAAAATGTTGTTCATCAAATTCATGAAAGCTAAGGGAGCATTAGTCAACCAACCCAAATGGTACTACTATGAATTCATAGTGACCATATCGAGTCCTAAATGTTGTTTTAGAGATGTCCTCATCCTTAATCCGCAATTGGTGATAACCGGATCTAAGGTCTATCTTTGAGAACATTGTTTCTCCTTTCATCTAATCAAAGAGCTTATCTATCCTTGGAAGTGGATACTTGTTCTTTATAGTAGCTTTATTAAGCATCCTATAATCAATGCATAATCTCAAAGTACCATCCTTCTTCTTAACAAAAATAACTGGTGCGCCCCATGGTGACACACTAGGTCTAATGAACCCTTCATTTAGCAACACCTGCAATTGACCCTTAAGCTCAAACAACTCCATAGTAGTCATTCTGTAGGGTCCCTTAGATTGTGGCTCAGTCCTTGGTAGTAAGTCAATTGAGAAGTCAAATTCTCTCTTAGGCGGTAACTCTGTTAACTCTACAGGGAATACATCTCTGGAATCTCTAAGGATTGGATAGTCATTGAACATTGGTTCTTTATCAAGGTCCTTTGCTTGGACAACATAAATGGCACATCCTTTCCTCTTGGCTTTCTTCAATTGCATAGCTGAGATTTGTCTAAGCTCTAAAGGTCTTTTAGTTCCATTAATTTCCACTTGATTTCCTAGATCATCCAAACATCTAACAACCTTGTCTTCACAGTTTACTAGAGAATTATGTTTAGTTAACCAATTGATTTCCAGAATTACATCATAAGAGCCTAAAAGTGCTACATACAGATTCACTTGCGTCTGAAAACTAGGAAGCTCTAACTCACTGCATTCTAGACATGAGTCTACCCTCTTTTCTACACTATTGCCATACTGTACCATCTGAGAGTTTTCCATATGTCTAGGTCTAATAGATAACTTAGATACTACTCTAGGATCTACAAAACATTATGTGGCTCCAGTATCAATTAAAATGAAACAGGTAGTCCGTAGAGCTTACCTTGGAACTTAATAGGTACTTCTTGAAACCCTGCTTGCTGATTATCCATCATGGCATGAATCTGATGTTGTGGTGCTCCTTACTGATTCTTGTTTTCTCTTTTATATGGACATGCATTTGCATAATGATCTCCTTCACAGTTGTAACATCCACCCTTAGGTGCTCTCGGTCCTTCATCTCTTTCCCTCTAATTGTTATTTCTATTGTTATTACCACCTCTTTTATTTCCACCATTCCCATCTTGAGAATTATTACCTCTCTTCAGATTCTTGATCTATCTATTATTGCCTTGGTTGTTATTCTTTTGATAGTTCTGCTGATTATCCTGTGGTTTCTTATTTGAAAACTTAGCATCTCTTTGCTTATGGTAATTTCTTGTCTGTTGCAACCTCTACTCTTGCTTTATTGCTTTCTCAAAAGTAGCATCCATAGTGAGTGGCTTATGAATGTCTACCACAGCTCCAATATGTGGCTTCAATCCCAGAATAAACTTTCTAATCTAAAATCTCTCATCTGTCTGATACTATGGAACATACTTAAGTAGATGAGAAAACCTTTCCCAATAACTAGTTACACACATACCTCCTTGGATCAAGTTTTGAAACTCTGTCATCTTCTTGTCAAAGAATAACTGTGGTAACCATCTCTTTCTAAACAGTTGCAAGAAAATCTCCCAAGTTATCTCACCAGGTAACAGCTTTTTATCTGCCTACTTATTATCCCACCAGGTTGTTGCTTCACCAGTCAATTGGTAAGATCCCCACATAGCCTTAGTGTGATCTGAAAGGTTTCAGAGTCCAAAGTACTTCTCCATTTCAATTATCCGGGACTTAGCTCCATCTCCAGTGGTATTTCCATCAAATTTTTGCAGTGATACTTTCTTGAGGTCTTTCCCCAATTCTTCTGCTATATTTGCTTGATTATCAGCAATAGCTCCAACTTCAGGAACTTGCACTTCTATCCTTGGGTTCTCATTTTGTGTTCCAACCCTTGGATTTTCATTAGCATTCTGACCTCTAGGAACTCCTTTGATCTCTTGCTCGAGAGTATTCATCCCTGTGTCCTTTTCGGTCAATAGATAAGGAATAAGGTCAAATCTTCCATCTTTATCATTACTGGCATCTCCATGATCCCCAGCAGTTTAACCACCACGAGCACCTCCACGTGATCCTCTACCTCGACTAGTTCCTGATCCGCCACCATGATCAGTGTTTCTAGTATTCATGATGGATAATTTGTTTCAAGTTCACAACTTTAGCACAATAGTCCCAAAAACAAAGGCCCTAGTGTTAAGCCTAGAGCTCTGGTACCAAATGTAAAGCCTCAAAACCCATGTAAAAGTATTTAAACCAACTCAAAAATAAATGAAGTAAATAATTCACTTAAATACAACATTACAATAACCAAAATAAAATGATGTAAATAATCCTCTTAAATACAACATTCAAAGATAAAAAGGTGTAATTAATCCGCTTAATCACAATATCTCAATAAAAGACAATCTCATAAATAAGAATCTCAATGCCAATAAATCTTACATAAACTCGTGCTCAAACCAAGTAACAAGCACTATAAAATAATATATAATAATCCTTTGGCAACATGCGATAATACATCCAATCAAGTACAATAGTCATGTACAACAATAATAAAATAAATCAATACACAAGCTCTAGCTGCACAAACCAAGTGGTCCACCACCTACAAACTAAGAGACAGGAACATGGCTCAAGTGCTTTTCCACCCAACCATGAAGTATTTACACTTGCCCAAATCCCTTCTTGAAATGAAGGAAACCTAGCCCTGCACGAAATGTCTAGCTACCTGGTAACAATTGTAGGAGGGAACACCCAATGCAACCTTGATGTCTGAATGTGCAATTCTAAATAATGAAAAACAAATTATCTCACAACAAGATGTGGTGGAGATATTAAAAAATAAGTTTGCTAGAAAATAAACATCTATTTCAATGTTATTCCAATTAGATCTAATCATTTAAGTAAAATTGGTCAATTCTCAAAAAGAGGAAAAGCCATTTCTGATACTCCACATTCGGCATCGCCATCCCAAAAATAACCCAATACATTCCTATATAAAAACTACTTCTTTCCCCAAGAAGCAAGAAAATATGTAAAGAATCACAAATTCAAGATTTCCAATAAATAAATACAATCCCTTCCCCAAAACATCAAGGAAAATACACTTTCAAGCAATAAACCATCTTTTGAACATACAATTACAATCATAAGTTTATCAGTTTGATATAGTTTCTAATCTCGTATTTCAGTCACAATGTCTTCAATAAAAACCATTCTAAGATATAAATATATCTTGTTGTTATTTTTCTGACATGAAGTTTTAAAAACAACAAAAATAATAAAAATAGTCCTATCGCAACTGCAACAGAAGCTGTTGCAGAAATAAAATGATGAACATAAATTCTTGTTTAATATGTTTTCTGGTTATAAAAACACTATAAAAATCTCATCCTCATATTTGTTCTAGCTTACTGTCATTCCAGGGAAAGGAAATTAATATGTTTAAGCATGCAGTTTATGTGCATAAATCTCTCTAAAACCTTCATGTTGCTGTGGTGACAGGAATTGTGGTAGAATCTAATAGAATATCAACTAAGTTTATAAATAATCTACTGTCATCCTACTGACAAAGTTTTCCACTATGTTTTAAACAAGTTTACCAATAAAACTACAGGAAAATCGTATAAATTACTACAGTTAATTGCAATCGTGAAGATAGCTACAGGTACTATAGTTTATGCATAAGTAGTTGTTTCATCATAAATGGGTTGATTTACATCACAAATCTGTTCAGCCAGCATAGAAGAGAAATAATATACAATCAAACAAATATCTTTCAAGAGTTGTCTAACAGGTATCTAGAGATCGATTTATAGTTTCAATAGAAGAATTCAAGATTTGCAAAAAATAACAACTTCTTTCAGGTAGTTTGGATAGGGAAGATATATATTTTTTAAAACCATCATTTCAGCCAAGATAAGATCGGGTGGTAGGTAAGATAAATGGGTTGATCTATACAAGATCACCCAAGAAGACCCAACAGCCTGAATGGTATGATTGGTGCCCTAAGTAGAAGCTAACGACCCTCAAAAGGAGCAGCCAGTAAGCATATAAATCAGCCAACAAAACCAGTGGCCAAAACAAGGAAAAATAGTTATTCTATCACATGTTGCTTTTGTCATTTTTGGGGTAGTGTTGTTATCAAAATCAGCTACGCTCGTTTTTGTAGACAACCCCCCCACGAAACTTGTCCATTTCATGACCTACACTCTAAGTTCACAGATCGAGACAAGATTCTCTTAGTCTCGCACGAAGTCGCTTGACGCCCTAAATCCATTTGCAACCTGTCCTCAAATCAAATCCTCGATATTTGCGTGGATCGGTTAAGTTGTAAACTGATAAAGATTGTCAATTTTTAGTCATTTTTAGGTGCTAGTAAACTTTTGAGTTTTGACATGTAGAAGCGGTGTTTTTCGCCGCTATTACATGTTTAAAATTTTTTGTTGACATGTGAAAGCGACATTTTTTGCCACTATTACATGTTTGAAGTCTTTTTGTTTTGGCATGTGGGAGCAGTGTTTTCAACTGCTCATACATGTCGAGGTTATTTTAAGCCTTGTGTCAAAGCGGTGAAATCACCCACCCGTGCATGCTACCCCGCGTGTAGGAGCAACGATTTTCACCACCAGCGCATCTTTAAACCCACACTAGCTAACTCGTGTGTCATAAATGCGTATCTAGGTTTTGGATTGAGGTTGTTTTAAGTTGTTTTTTAAACCTTTTTGTTTCATATTTTTTCTTTTATTGTTATTTGCACTCGAGCCAACACCACGAAGGTGAGTCTGAAGGAAATCACCGCGTTTTGGATTCATCGTTGGCGTTTCTTCCTCCTGGTAGGTTTGCCTTTATTTCATTGCTTTGAGTTCCTTCATTCATTTTTGTATTCTCGATTATGAAGTCCTAAATTTTACTCAAACCCTAGCTACATTTCTATCTGCTATATGAATTGCTTTGTAGGTTAAGGTATCTTGTTTCCCTTGTTCGTTGTCTATCGGAATGCGTAGGGTTTGGGTCGTTCTAGTTGTTATTTTCATTTGTGTGTAAACGGCGATTCAAACCTCACCATTTGTATAAACCTTGGTGGATAAGCATGCAACGTCAGCATTTTTCACCGCTATACCAAGTCTCCACTTGGTATGCAACATTTATGCAAAGTGGGTGATTTCTACCGCTTTTAAACCCTTTAAAGGTTTGACCAACATCAGGTGTATGGGTGGCGTTTTCCACCATCCTTACATAAAAGATAGAGGTACCCCGCTTGTCCTAGCAGCGAAAACACCCGCCCTTGCACGAAAAACCAATACTTGCCTTTCAAAATTGCAGGAGCGGCAGAAATCACCACTCCTCCACAGAAGGTTTCCCCTTAAACTTGCAGAGTCAGTCAAATTCGCCACCTTGACACAAATTTCTAAATACATGTAACAACGGTGAAATTCCTCGCTCCAACATATTTTTCTTGTAACATGTTAAGGCGGTGTTTTTTGCCAATCCTGCATGAAAATCAAACTTTCCAAGAAACATGTAATAGCAGCGGAAACGACTGCCTTTACACATGTGAATGTTCTAACATGCAAGAGCGGTCATTTTGACCACTCATGCATGTTTTCCTGAAATTTTTTCCTAACACTGGAAAAATTCATTTTTCAAAGCCTGTTAGCCTGCTTTCACCTTCGCCTTGATTTGCGCGCACTCAAGCCCTTCAACGCATGTTTTCCTGTCCATGATCATCGAATCGCAGTTATCCTAGTTTATCCAATTTTTTCCCCTGACTGCGAGATTATGGCTTTTTGCAGTTCTCAACCAGCGTTCGTGGTGAGTTTCAAACTCAAAGTTTTCTTTAAGAAGCTCATGTCAGAACCATCTCCATCAAAGGCTAAAATCATGAAGTACAAGTATCAGGGTGTCTTTCCGGTGACAGAAGTACAATCAAACATTGATGAAATCAGAGACACAGAAATTGGGCATGTGGACATGGTGGAGTTTGTAGATAGAACAAAACAGACAAATCCTTCTAAGCCTATGCAGAAAATCATTGACAACAATATTCATTTGGTTGCATCATTTCTAGTCTCTGTACACAATCCAGAATTTGTTCTGCAAGTGGCCAGTCATTACAACGAGACACCAGAGCTGTGACAGATTCTTAGGGAAATGTAATCATGAGATTGGATGCAGAATTCCTCGACAAAATCTTCATGTGTCCACCAATTGAAAACATTGGACAGATTGACTTTGCCCAAGGTCAACAAGATTATGATAATGATGTGGAATCTGCTAGGAGGTATATAAATAACAAGTGGTTAAAGATTCCTAGAGGTAATTTGACTAGATGGCCAAAGGATCTTCATAGGAGTGATTTTGTAGAGGAAGTTTGTGATTTGATTACTCTTTTGAGTCGTATCAGAGGACTCCCTTCTGCTTCCAAATTCCAAGACTGGATGTACACCTACATCAAGGTGATTCTCCGAGGAACACAAAGGATATTTTGGGGAGAGCAAATCAGCAATGCATTGCACGAGCAACTGGTAAAGGTCAATACCACCTCCAAATTTTATATGACCTCTTATCTCGTCTATGTTGTTGCAAGAATGAGAAACTTTCCAGGTTGAACTCAAGTAGGAGATAGGAGATTGATCCCAGTGTATGAATATTACCCCCAAATCACTCTAAAGGGATCGATCCATCATTTCTGATGGGTCAATGATGCATTCTTTTCTGTTTTCATGTGCCTATGGGATAATGAACTAGTTCAAAAAAGGGTTTCTGATGAAGCTTGGTAGGTTGTGAATTCTTTTGGTTGCTTATTCTTGCAATTTCCCACTTTCACATATCTTCGGGTAGGGTATTATCCTAGTTACCCTTATATGCTTCCACGGTATCCTAGCGACCGCATTGTTCTTATGGAGCTATGTAGATAGCTAATTGTGGTGCACAATAAACAGATGGAGCTGAAGAAATCAGGGATAAAGTTCTCCGTTGAAATTGGGAGGTACTCGGTTTAATCCGCCAATAAAGCAAAAATAATTGATTCCGAGTTACAACTGGTCACCATGAAGACCTACAAGAAAAGAGACCATTTTGATTTCAGAAGGGTTCAAGATAAAATCAAGAGGAAGTCAACTTTTCATATACCAATGGTTGAAGACATATGGGTAGATCTCAGGACCTAGAATGAGATCAGAAAGCTAGATTTCTACAGACTCCACTTGAGTCAAATTGAAGAACTAGGCCTTGCTGATATTTCAGATGGAATGGAGGATGGTGGGAATATCCTAGATCCCAAATATGACACAGAAAATGTTGAGGCTTCACCTCTTCCAGAGGTGAAATGGTCGGTCAAAGAAGAGACATCTCTCAGGAAAAGATTCCAACCAATACTGGCTAACACCAATATATGGTTAGAAAGCAAAGGAATTAAATTGAAAGAGTTCCTCACAGGGTCAGAAACTGAGACACTGGAACATACAAGTAAGAAGGCCGAGAACAGAACTAAAAACAAGAGTGACACCCCTTCTTCTTCTAAGATACGCAAACCAAAGATCAAGTTTGTATCCAAAGGAGGAAAGAAGAAGGAAGTTGGAGAAACTTCCAATGTCACTGAGTCAAATATTGAAGATACTAGTGCCGATCAAATGGAGGTTGAAGATGTAGAGGCTGAAAAGCAAAACATTCAGAGTCCTAAGGGAGATCAGCAAACAAAAGTATCTGATGAATCTGATAAGGAAGAGGAAACCGAACAAGACAAAGAAGAAGATGCAGAAGTAGAACAACTTGATGGTTCCCCTCAAACTCCTATGAAAAATATTCCCTCTGGAACACAAGTTTCTACACATCCTCCTCATTTTCCAATTTCTGGTAGTTTACCAGTGGTTTCAAATGCCCCTCTTTCACCAATTTTTGTTGTCTCTTCTGATAATACTCCTCCTTATGTAAAAACCAGTTTTGGAATTGTCTTCGATTCTTGATTCTTCTAGTTCTATTCCAAGCTTGTCTTCTCCCTCTTTTGACATTGGTGAACAATCTGTATTAGAGAACCTTCTGGATGCTATAGGGAAGGTCGTTGATACAGGTGTGGTTTTTACCAACACCAGTCCTATTGTGACTATCACAAGTGTGAATACGGAGCCGGCCAAACAAGTAGTAGATTCATCTCCGATTGTTGGTGCTTCTGTTCTTCCTCCGTGGTTATCTGCATATACTCCAAAGAGGAAGAAGCAAGCCATTTCGCCTGATGAGATTGACATTGAAAAGTTGTTGCCCGTGAAAGCAAAGAACCAGAAAAAGAAGCCTAAGACTGTCTCTAGGCTTGTCAATGAGAAGGGAATCCGGTACACTAAAATTGCCAAACCACCAAAAGATGCCACCATTGACACTTTTGACATGAACAATTATGTCATCTCAAGGGTTGAGTTGGGTAAAGTAACTCATGAGGGTATAAAGGCAGACTTCCAAACTACTACCAGCACTTTACTGGAAAAGTATGAAGCAAAGAAGGAGAAGGAATAGTATAAAGCAAAAGCAGAACAACTTGTTGCTGTCCTTCAAAAGGTAGTAAAATCATCAGACATAGTAGAACCCATGGCAGTGACAGTAGAAGATCCCTTGATTCAGAAAGTTGAAAAAGCACAAGCTAGGGGAAGAGTGGTGGGATATATAGTGGAACACCTATTGGCTCAAGGGTGAATCCTATTAAAAACCACTGTAGAAAGAAAGGAGAAAATGGATAAAGCTAAGGCAGAGCTGGACAACCTGGTAGATCTACTCTCACAAGAGTTGCAAGATCAAGAAGAGAGCCTAGAAGAGTGGATAGATATGAAGAAGATCAAGTTAAAGAATCTGATCACCATTAGGGTCATCACCAACAGGGAATCATATCTGAAGACCAAAGAAACTCTGGCTCATTGTATATACATAATAAAGAGTCTACTTGAAGATCTGTGCCAAGCTCGAGAAGCCAGTAAAGATAGTGATGTCACACTTCTACACCGGCTAGAAGAACTTCCATGCACCCTAATTGGGGAAGATCACAAGTTCCTCTCAGCACTGGAAATGGTAAGTTCTTTTGAACAAATGGTCCAAAGGAAGTTTGAAGAGGAGGCACCCTCGGTGCTTTCAATGGATAACCTATATGACCAACATTCTACTTTAGAGAACCTGAAAGATAATCTGGACAAGCATGAAAAGGCAATAAAAGCGGTGAAAGATGCAATTCTTCGAGCCCGCACCATCTCAAAGAACACAGCAAAACCATATGCATGCAAGATGGCGCCTATCCAAGCTACGTACCAGAACTTTCTGAAGAAAAATGACTGAGGAAATTAGTGCCTTAGTTTATTTTTCCTGTATATGATATGTAATTTGAATTTTGTTTCGGACATTTTCACATGTAATTTTCCAAAATGAAATTACATGTGAGACAAGAGAAGTCTCAAGTCAAATAGGACTCTTTTGTTGAATAAGTCAAAGTAGTTGTAAATTTTCTATTTTCACTCCAGGCTCCTCCCTATAAATAAAGAGGGCCTCTATTGTAAATATTATCTTTGGTCTATTGCAAGAATACTCTGGCGAATTGAAAAGCAAATCAAGACTTTGTGCTTCTTTGTGAAAATCAATTATCAAATATTTATTAATACAAGAAAGCAAGTTCAATTCCAATCTTTGTCTTGGGGTTATTTGTGTTATGATAGCATTGTTTTTACATCTTACTATCATAATTTTCTTTAGTGAATAATTGAAGTGTGGGGATTGTTTCAAGTGATTAAAGAGCATTCTTAATTTGATTGTGATAGACTTTGTGTTATCAAATCATTTGTGAGAAATTTGTTTATGTTTGTGAGAATAAAATATCTTGAAGACTTTGTGTTGTAAGTTGTTATATTCAATCTACTTTTATCATCTTGGAGAAGAGTGAAGACTTTGGGGGGCATTCAACTTCAAATAGTTCTATTTGCAATTAGTAAGAGAGACAATAGAAAACTTTGTGTTTCTATGTTTTTTGTGATAATTTGTAAGTTCTTTATCATTATCTTGAAGTATAAGCATCTATTCTGAAAAAAGAGAATGAGATGAAATGGAACCACCACGAATATAGTTTTTAGTGTACATAGATTTCATAAGTCATTTTGTTTATAATAAACAAGCTACTAGAGGGAACCTCCCCTTGCTGAGAGGACAGACTTTGTCTCATCATAGCTGTGGCTGATATACCCATTTTGTCGTTAGTGAGTTAACGACAAAATATTCACCCAACACGTAGAAATAGTGGTAAAAGAAATCGCCCAGGCAGGATAAAAGGAGCTCGGCTTAGGCCAAGATAAGAGCTAGCCATAAACCAAGCAGAAAGTCCTTCATATAAACAATGAAAACTATCTATTTACTACCATGAAAACAAAATAAAAACCTAGATAAGATTGTCGACTTGATGAAGAATATTGTGGAAGGGTTGTCATTGCCTTGTTTCTCTCTCTTGTCGCTACCTAGTCTAGAAGCTCATCCTCTTTGTTGCTATCGAAAACACTATATATTCTCTCCTCAATCGTGGGCATTCTCCTAGCTGAGCGACTGCTCTTTTTATTAAAGTTTTCCTCTTATTTTTTGTAGACTCCTTTGGTTTTCAAATGAAGTCTCACTTTTCAGTTTGCATGATATTTCCACCGATAGAATTTGAGAAGAAAGTTATTTAAAACAATAAAATAATATCCTATGCAACTTACTGTCACATGGATGACAGGAAGCCTATTTTAATTCTTTTGTTTACTCATCTAAATATAATAACACTATTTTTAATATTATTTAACTATTTTAATTAAAACAAAGCCAATTAGATATTCAAAAGAGAAATGCAATATAATATTGCATATTTATCTATATAATTTAATATAAAATATCTATTTATTTTTAAGGAACATATTGTCTTCCAAACATCTTATAGACAATATTTTATTATTTATTTAAATAACACACAATACATCATTTGAATATATTTTGAAAAGATATTAAGTTAAAGTAATCACATCATGCATTCGAAAATGATTAAAATTACGCATTAAAGCAATCAAAGCCAATCAATAATGCATATGCAACTACGTGATGTGTGTGATTGCATCAAGGTAATCTATCCATCAGTTCTTGCCAAGTGGCTAGAACATCTCTACCTCAGCCATGCTCTCGTCTTTGATGAGTACCTGCATCCATTTGCACTCAACTTGACGTCAGTAGGTTAGTGTCTCCAAAACATAACCAAAGCAAATCATTGTATCAATATTCAATATTTAAAACAATTTCCAATTTTTATCAATATAACTCATAATAATTACCTCCACGTATGCACAATTACTTAAAGTAAAGTCAATCAAAATAATTGTTCACTAAACTAGAATGATCATATTGTTCATAAAAATGAGACGTGATCATATTGTTTATAGGGCAGAAAGTTATACAACTCATGCAAAGTTTTATAACACTCAATGCACTAGCCAAGAATATGATCAATAAGATTATGAAGATTAAGGTAGTTATGCTTGTTGAAATACACAATGTGTAATTGCAAAACTATGAATTTTGAAACCATTGATATAAAATAATGCAAGATAATGCAAAATATGATATAAATCAATGCAAGATCTGAATTTAACTATCAGCAAAATGCAAATACTTGAAACTATAGGTTCACCAAAATGCTATGTATGAAAAAGAGAATGAAGAAGAATAGCATGTACATTAGATCAAACCCTCTTACACAATAACATTCAAGGGCAAGGCCAAGCCAAACCATTACCATATGAAGGTGGACTTGGCTACATATCTTGTACTCAAGAGTGCTATGGAAAGATTTGATTTAATCAAGCCTTTTTTTCCAAACCCTATGTCAATGAAGCGACAAACCCTAGTTCTACAAAGATCTGATCATAGTAAAAGATGAATAACAGATATCGAGAAACTAATTGCACAAGAGTGTTTAGGAAGATGTCAGAACCCATGTCCCAGAATATGGAATGTGAAGGGACTATTTTGAGGGTGCCCAAGTCTTGAGAAGTGGAATCTTCAGAAGCTATAAACTGGAGGAATGCTACAGAGAGTACCCTGATGCTCAATCTAAAGTTTGTTAAGATAGAAGGACTATTTCACAAGTGCCCAATTCCTTCATAGAGGAATACCCCTGAAATACAGTTAGATCTTGAAACCTTAATCCTTACTCAGTATTCCTATGTCTTCACTTTTCTGGACCTCTCACATGTAATCTACACACAAGAAGAAAAGGGGTTTGGGGGTTATGGTGTTTAGGGATATGCCACAATCAAATCCTAAGATAGCATTCAAGCTTTCTAATACCATTGTTTGATAAAGAGAGAGTGCCCTTACAAGGAAGAGGCTAAACAAAAATCAATAAGATGAAATCAAGTGATGATGAAATACAATGATATCACCTATATGATGAAACCCTTAGGAGGATGAATCCTCTTCAACTCATAAGGAGAGATAGATGATAATGTCAAAACTTGCAACAACACACAATGACAATACAAATATGCTCTAGAATCACAATGAATTCTTTGAAGGCTCTTTACTCCAATGCTTCAAGTTGGCTATCTATATCTAGGTTCATAATGAATTCAAAAACACACTTATATATGCTTCCCCGCTAACATTGGTCAAATTAACCAAAAGAGATGACAAGGAGAAACCCTTTTATTTAGGTCTTATGCTGACATACATTGGAATTTGCCCTGACCAATCAAGGAAGACTTGGTCTCGGGTGCCCAAGGCTCCTTTTTGGTCTAAGGTAAGATAGAATATGGGCCCCTTGTTTCCAATTTACATTAGTTTCAAGGGCTTTTGTGTTGGGATGAATATTTAGAATGTATAATGTAATCATGGGGACCTAGGAACTAAACAAGGAGGTAAAACATTTTACTCCATAATATTTATCCCCCACTTTAATGTGTGTATAATCTTATGATTAGTACATGCATTAAAGTATAATCAAAGCACATCAAACACTAGAGTGAGGACACATCCTAAGTTTGAAGGACTATTTATAGCCCCCAAGCTTAGGCAAACATAAGTAAACACTTGAGAGTCACGCAAAACATAGTGAATATAGTAAGGAAGCACAAAATACACAGAGAATATAGTGAAATTCACATAATACACAGAGAAGACATGAACATAGTCATGCAATACACAAGGCATACATGAAGAGAAAACACTTGATTAAACAATTATATAATCCTAAGTAATGGGGGGAGATCATCACTATGTGCCACCATCAAAAGAACACAAAACACATGGCGTGGGGGGAGCTCATCACTATGCACCACCACAAAAACATGCAAGACATGCAAGGAAGACATGGAAAACACACGGAATACATGAGCACTGTAGAGTACGTTGTTGACACACTATACATCTTAAACACATAAAACACAGTCGATGGGGGTAGCTCATCACTATGCACTTCCATCTAAGTCATGGCAAATACACCTAATGGTTGAGCTATGCTACCACAACCACTAAAGACACGCTTAAGGGTAAATAACACAAGGTCCAACACTGCCTCCATAGAGGAATTTTAAAAGGATGTGCAATTGCTCAAGGGAAGACAATGTAATCCCACCTTCCGTAGAAGGGCTTTCAAAATGCAACCTCACTAGCATCTGCAGATGCCTTACAGTGTAAAAGGAAGCATGCACACAAAGTATACAACCCCACATGCATCATGGAGATGCCTTATAGTGAAAATGAGGTATACGCAAAACAAAATAAAGTACACAATCCCACTTACATCACAAAGATGCCTTATGGTGAAAAGTAAGCATACACAACACACTTTATAAACAATATCTAAAATATCCAAGCATTTACCACAATATATGCCCCCACCTTAAATTGGTTGATCCCACTTGCCAATATCAAACACTTTTAAGGTAAAGTTGAAAACATGTGAGGGAATAATAGCTTTCACAAAGCCCATGCCCCAAAGGTGACATGTGCTTACGATCGTTGAATGATCCCAACAAATACATCAATATCATTTTCTAACAACCATTGATCCATAATAAGCTTTGGTTAGAAAATCTAAGCTAAGATAACAACCAAATCATTTCATAAAACATAAATATGATAATATACCACTTAACAAACCAAGTCTACACTTATGAGTTCAGAACTAAGTATAGCCATTAGGTTATACTCCAGGTATCTTAGAACCAAGTGTAGCTACAAAGGTGAGATTAAAAACAATCCAAAGTACATAGAAGCATATTTAGAGTATTGTAAAGGTTTGTTACAAGAATTTCACAATATGATACATGATCACATCACAACACAAAAGTGATTCTACTAGTCAAGCGTCAATAAAATATTAACCCCATCTTCATACATGGACTAGGTTCATTTTTGTTCTTGTTATAGGGATGCACAATCTATATCAATATTTATTTGTTATTGTCATCCACCAACTAGTAGAGTCACTGAAGAATGGAAAACATGAAAAATGAGAGAGGAGACAAAAGTGACTTAGGAACGCAATGTGGGAAAATGCCCCCAAGACATTCTCCACAATTTTATACCCTCAAGGCACCACACACAACAATTACAATAAGATAGAGGAGAGTAGAAGAATAGATAAACAAATAGAAGAAGTGTCAAAACAGAGGTGGTCTCCTTGTATCCTTGACCTTACAAGAGTATTAAGGGTCATCCAAGGAGACCTAAACAACATTTAACACAATACGGGGGAACACAACACAACACATACACGTATAAGTATATTCATTTAAGAGGAAGCCAAACTTGCAAGCATATTTGAAAGGTTCTCCATCAAGTATGGTGAAATAGATGAGAGATTCATACCTATTTGATTTTCATTACCTAAGTAGTTGTAGGATGAAAAAATTGCTTATATCTGAAATCTTCTGATGCTTGCAGGGAGGTGAATCATTACGTTTTTCCACAGATGACTCACACCTTTCTCTTTTACTTTCTTTTCCTTTCTTATTCTTCTTTGCATGATGAGTAAACCACTCTCAATGAAATGGGACGCTTTTCATCATCACAACTTTCTCTTGTTTCAAGTGATTACATGTAGGATGCTCCATCTGCGTATCCTGTGCAGTTTGGTTATCTCTCAATCCATAAACAGATAATAGAGGAGTAACCTTAGCATATATACCTTTTGCTCGTGGTCTAGGTAGATCTCCATTTACCATGTTATCTACTTCTATCATGCCAATTATTTCATCATAATCAAGATATTCATCTTCATGCTTTGCTTCGTTCTATTGTTCTACCATGTTGTTTTTGTTATGCTTAGGAAAGGGATTAGTGAATATTTTTAGATTTTGATTTAGAGGGGCCACAGACTTTATTTTCATTGTCATTCACATTGGTCACTTGTATTATGTTAGAATCAATGAGGTATTGAATTTCATGTTTAAGATGCATATATCTTTTAGTGTCATGCCCCATCGAGTGATGATAATGACAATAGGCATTAACATCAAATGAAGGTATTTGCATCTTTCTACTATCTAATGGATGAGTAGGAGGAAGCTTCAAAATATTGTTGTTTACTACTTGGGTCATTATCGAATGAAGAGAATTTGATAATGGAGTGAAATTTCTTTATTGTTTCTTGAATTGAAAATTTGTCCGATTAGATTTTGTAATGGCGAACACTTGTGATTGAAATCTATTTGAATGTTACCCATTGATCTTGATGAAATTATTATTATGCTTCTTAAATGAATTTTGAGATGTTCTAGCTGTGGATTGACCAATAGGAGCCGATGACGTATGATTCTCATATTGACTAGCCGAAAGTTGGTAATCTTGGAGAGTTGTGCATAGATGTTGGAAAGAACTATACTTCATCAAAAGTATCTTATCAAATATATTCGGTTGTAGATTCATAATGGATACTTTTTGAACATGCCAATCTATAGTCAAATATTGAATTTGCATAAAGAGAGCTTGATATCGACTGATGAATTATGTTAGTTTCTCTTTCAAACCTTGTTTATGTTACTAATTTTTGTTCACACTTAAAATTAGTTGGACCTAAGTGTAGTTGTTTAGAAGGAATAAAAGAAAACTTCAAAGTTATGTATTTGATTGAACAGTTGATATCTTGACAAAAGCAAAGATAAATTCAGTTGACAGGATAACCCATCAGTCTAATCAAGACTGATGAGTTATCATGACAAAAGAATAGGATTGCCAAGGTACCAATCATTCAAGAAATACAATTATTTTTTGCATCATGTTATCTTTTAGGAGTTATAAGTTAGATTGATTATTCAGTTAATCAATTTTGAATAAAAGAAAGAAAGATATTTATAAAAAACTATTATTTCATGTCACATTTTGAACATACATTCAAGTATCTGTTACTTTATCTTATGCATTGATTAAAATGAAATACATATACATCATATGCATAAGAGAAATTAACTGATCATGTTTAAAGGCAGTGTTCAATTATGTCCGACACAAGCCGTGGGAGTAACTAGACTGAGCAATTGTAGACATGCAAGCTATATATCTGATTGATAAAAGAAAGGAAATGAAAACATGATAAAATGAAACATCCATCATTGCCTGAGCAAGAAGGTTGTTATGTCGATGCCAGCCTTCAGTCTTCAGTCTTCAGTCTTTACTTTTAGCTCCATCATCAATTGAACCTACAAAATTTTGGGGACAGCCCTGTTAGTGCTCCAGATGTTTAAAGTTATCACATGTTTTTATCAAACAGATACATCTACTTATCACATCATGCATTGCATATGAAAGATCATATCAGATAAGTGTTGCAAATCAGAAAGATCAAGAAGAGGATCAATCAATACCATCAGGTATATTTTTTATGCTAACTTGTTTGTTCATTGTGTAGGTATAGGACAAGTATTGTTGCTGATTTGAAGACAAATAAACATGTGGATTAAATGTGGCTCCCACAAGGGTTTGCGCCCAGCATGTTTTCTTTTCATTTGAAAAGAGTATCAAAAAGAACAGGATGCATCATTCCAAAATACACTATGCATCATCTATCAACTTGCAGAAAAGTTATGACATCATGACATCCATTACAGTTGACAAATGTAGAAATCATAATTACAGTCATAGAAGGTATTTCATCTCTTTCATAGCATTATCAGAATACCACTTTTTCTATCATGTTTTATGTCACATTTGCAAAATCAGACTTAAGTAATAACAAAAGAGTGAATAGACATAAGAGAAGTCATCAAATACAACCATCAGGTGCAACAATGGTCACATATGTTAAATAGGTTTCTATTGCATATCAGAAAGAAGAAACAGGCTACAGGAGTCTTTATTTGTTAAGCATATGATATTCAAAGAAGAGTAAAAGACATGACCAAGATGATGCACATCTTGTAGTCATTACCATATGAATGTTTACAACACTATCCAATGATAATAAAAAAAGTGGCAAAGTAGAGAAATATCAAAATACAGGTATCATGGTCTCTGGCAGAATGGAGAAAATATCTACAAATATCTTATGCTACAATAGAGATCAAACAACAAGGCATCAATACCTCTGACTGGTAGTAGTCAGGTATTCCTTATGCATATCTTGTAATTGGTAATAGTGATGCTGTTCATAATCAAAACAACCAGTATGCAAGAGTTGTCATAGAATACACAAGGTTTTATAGTGAAGAGCACATGATAAGTAGCCAAACCTCAATCACAAAGAAAATCAGTTATGGAAATGAGGCAAAAATAGCTAAAGGTAGTCATGATTTTGATCCTTGTGATGATAGCATCATCAAGAGTGGATAGTCAACTATGATATAGACAAGTCATAGTACTAATGCAGAGATACATTCTAAAAATGGATACAACATACAGTTAAGGAGTTGACAAATAGATGTAAGAGGATCAATGTCTTAGCATGAACATCCTTCAGAAGGCATAAGATTGTTATAATACAATAATGGCAAGGGCCACAGTGGTTTTGTTTCATTGTTTCCATTTACTATGAGAGTAAAGACAAGAATAACTGTTGAAGACTCAAAGCATGCCATATATATGCCATAGTGATAATGTTGATAGAGACAAAAGAAACAAGCATTCATTATTTCTTATGCCATTGTTCCTGACTGACATAGTTGTGATACAGGCCTTGCCCCATGAAGGACAGAGAGAAATCAAATACATATTGAACATGCTTAAGAAGACAAGTAAAAAGTGCCAAACTGCAGGCCTTTTGAAAAGTATGCTACAACAAAAGACTTATCATCATTGAGAGTTGTTCACAAATAAGAGAACAAGGTGCATATTCATATGGATACAAATTTCTATAGGAGAGTTTGTAAACCTAACAACTTTCCTGCATACAGTCAATGAACCAAGAACATAAGGGTAAGAATTACAGAGAAGTGTCCCTGCACCATGGCCATGCCTGAAGGATATAGCCAAAGAGATGCATGGAAAAATAGCAAAATGCCATGGCTATATCAAACAAAGGTCTATGTGTCTTAGAATATGGAAAAAACTTCGTTGAAACCCTAAATGCTTTTGCATCTACAGAAGAAAAATGAGAAGTATACAGAGAGGAATATGCATGGCTGTGACAGGAAAAGCATCTTTTTGCTTAAAAAGTAATACCCATTTGCATACAATAAATCCTTTATCTCTTACACAAAAACCATCTTTTTTGTTTCATCCTTGTATCTACAAAATGTAATGGAACATAGCTCTGGAGAAAATTAAGGGTTACTGTGTGAGAAAATATGAAATCCTTGTTTTAAATTTTTTGAAACCCTTATTCCATTTTCTTTCATACAGTGAAATGAATGCTACAGAGATACATATATTGCCATGGCTGCGACAAGAGAGGTTATGTATGTGCAAAATGAAATACCCATCTCAAAAAAATTGAAACCCTTATTTCATTTTTTGTCTTCTGGTTGAATGAGCACTACAGAAAGCACACTGGAGCATGGCCTTAGCCAGGAGGGTTCATGATGTACAAAATTACAAAACCCTTATCTTGTTTTTCAAGTTACAATGAAAGAAATAAGATTGAGGAAAGTAAGGACCAGCAAGTTTACCACAAGAGTGTAAGCAGAGAAGGAGACTGTAAGAGCTGCGGCCTAATTTTTTTAACAAGTTTCCAAATTGTAGAAAAAAGATTCATTAAACAAATGGAAAGATTGTTAGAGTTGCACAATCTTATACAGGCTCATGGCCACGACCATTTATATGAAGAAAAGCTACAGAAAAAGTAAAGAATGCCATTTAAAAACCAAGATTCAATGGTCACCTTGTTCTTGAGTTACGTTTTGATAGAGAAATGCCAAGGTTTCGAGTAGCAGAAGCCCGAAAGATGCAAAGCGAGGCCATGGAGAACGAGACAAACCCTAAGTGCCATCAGGTTGTAGAGCAAAGCGGTGGCCAGCATGATGAAGACAAGTGAAAAATGATCAAACAATTAGGGTTTCTTTCTCCTTTTTTTCAAATTTTCATTCTTTTCTTTGTTCTTTTTGACTCCCAAATAGAAATCATTTTCCTTATCCAAAAAGCAGTGAGGTCAAAACTTCAAATGATGTAGTCCCTAGTGATTATTACATGGAGTGGCCAATAGGAGAGGTGTCTTATATGACAAAGGTGGTCAGTAGTAATAAGGGTAAGACTTATGCCTTAATACCTCGTGATAATCAATACAAACCTTCTTTCCTTAGAAGTTGACTATTTTAGTCAAACAAATGATGCTCACTACCTTGAGGTTGACATTAGGAATTGTATGGCCAAGTAGAATATTCCTTATGACTTTTAAGAATCATCATATAAAGACACAGGTGTAAAGACAAGATGCATGCAGGATGGTGGGGGGTCTTCTTAGACTGTTCTTTTTTTGCATGATGAATGTATTGTAAGTGGAG
The DNA here is from genome assembly GCA_027924645.1 of Cunninghamia lanceolata. Classification (NCBI taxonomy): domain Eukaryota; kingdom Viridiplantae; phylum Streptophyta; class Pinopsida; order Cupressales; family Cupressaceae; genus Cunninghamia; species Cunninghamia lanceolata. The sequence goes on from BSBN01001049.1 coordinate 349,099, forward strand.
TAATAAGGATAATTTTGCCTTAATGCATGGCGAAGATGTGAAGTTAAAGGGAGAGATAAGGTTTTGACTTATGTTAGAATTATGTTATTGTTACTAATTTTTTGTTCACACTTAAAATTAGTTGGACCTAAGTGTAATTGTTTAGAAGGAATAAAAGAAAACTTCAAGGTTATACATTTGTTGAACATGTTGATATCTTGACAAGAGTAGAGAAGGAGATTCAGTTGACAGGATAGTCCATCAATCTAATCAAGACTGATGAGTTATCATGACAAGAGAATAGGATTGCCAAGGTACCAGTCATTCAAGAAATACAGTTGTTTTTGCATCATGTTATCTTTCAAGAGTTATAAGTTAGATTGATTATTCAGTTAATCAATTTTGAATAAAAAAGAAAGATATTTGTATTAAACTATTATTTCATATCATGTTTTGAACATGCATTCAAGTATCTGTTACTTTATCTCATGCATTGATTGAAAAGGAAATACATATATACCATATGCATAAGAGAAATTAACTGATCATGTTTAAAAGAAGTGTTCAAATGTGTCCCACACAAGCTGTGGGAGTAACTAGACTGAGCAATTGTAGACGTGTAAGCTATGCATCTATTTGATAAAAGAAAAGAAATGAACACATGATAAAATGAAAAATCCATCATTGCCTGAGAAAGAAGGTTGTTTTTCGATGCCGGTCTTCAGTCTTTACTTTTAGCTCACATTATTGGTCGAACCTGCAAAATTTTAGGGACAACCCTGTTAGCACTCTGGATGTTTAAAGTTATCACATGCTTTTATCAAACAAATACATCTACTTATCACATCATGCGTTCATATGAGAGATCAAATCAAATATATGACACAAATCAAGAAGAAATCATGAAGAAGATCAATCAATACTATCAGGTATAGTTTTATGCTAACTTGTTTGTTCACTGTGCAGGTATAGGACAAGTATTGTTGCTGATTTGAAGACAAATAAACATGTGGATTAAATGTGGCTTCCACAAGGGTTTGAGCCCAACATGTTTTCTTTTCATTTGAAAAGAGTATCAGAAAAGATAGGATGCATCATTCCAAGCTACATCATGCATCATCTAATCAACTTGTAGAAAAGTTATGTCATCATGGCATTATTATAGTTGACTAGAGCAAATCAGATTAACATGACTGAGTCAGGTTGACAAAGTTTAGAAATCAAATTATAGTCATAGAAGGTATTTTATCTTTTTCATATCATTATTAGAATACCATTTTTCCTATCATGATTTATGTCACATTTGTAAAATTAGACTTAAGAAATGACAGAAGAGTGAATAGAGATAAGTGCACTCATTGCTTTAAGAAAACATACTCATGCACATGGGTTATAGTATACACTAAGAAGCTTATCTTATCATGTGCATAAGAACAACAAATAAATATTATGTTATAGTTTTGATAAGTGATGTAAGTCTTGCCTTTAATAGGACATATGCCAATCAAGTTTCATGTACATATCAGACAGAATATATAGGCTACAGGAGCCATCTGAAATACAAAAATCTTTTTGAATGCATTGTATTTACTTCATCTCATATGATCAAGTGACATAAACAGCTAACATAGTGCATTCATAGCACAAAGGCATCTTACAAGTATCATGGCCTCTGGCAAAATGGAGAAAAATATCTACAAATATCTGATACCCAAGAGAGATCAAACAGCAAGGCATCAATAAATCTGACAGACATGCCATAATGAACGAGTAGCATAGTGAAGAAAATTGAACAGTATATGTGGAACATCTATGTCATAGCATACAAGATAAAACAACCAAGTCAGATTCCATATGTTTAAGTCATCAACAGAGAGCCATGTTTCCAGGTAGCTGCCACAATACCAATATAATCAAATGTTCAAACATTCAAGTGAACATGGAAATCATAGCATGATCACAATCTCATCACTATATTGTTCAAACAAGTCTTATCACATGCCTTGGAACAGTGAAAAGACATCATGCTACAGTCAGCAAATGCCACAAGGAGCTGACATCATATGGATTCAGATGAACCAGAAAATATAGACAACCAAGGAGAGATACCTTGCAAAAGGTTAAACAAGTGTAATCACATTTACTATGCATAGTCATGACAGTGATCATGAAGTGAATTGTGCAAGCAATTATAGTCAAAAAAAGATCACAACTCCCATGCCCATCAACAGGAGTAGAACAATCATGAAAGTGAATACCACATCAATAATGGAGGAGAAGGAGTAGAAGCCACATGATATGCCAAATGCTACAGTGATGATGTTGACAGACGCACAAGACAAGCAATCTTTTTCTCATATGCCATTGTGTATGAATGACACCATTATAATAAACATTTTTCCATGATAAAGGACTAAAAGAAGAGTTCAAAGACATGATATGTATGCTATAGTAGGATCCAAATGCATCAAAAGATAAGTAGTGAGCATGCACAGAGACAATCAGGAGTAGTATCTAAATAATGCCACAGCCAAGTGCTAATGAAGACAAACAATGATCCCACAGTCACATACATGAGGCAACATTCATGACCTAGCCAAGGTTAAAGAAGTAGATGCAGATGGGCAACCATACAATAATAATTAATAGATACAGACAGAGGAGCCTCAGCATTCAGAAAGCAGTTGACAAATGAAATCTATATGCTTCAGGATATTTAGACTTGATGCCACATTGTTCAAACATTCATACTTTGTAATAAGGAAGGAATGAAGCATGTTCACAAGATAAACAGGTAATCATGATACAATCAAGCATCCAAAAGCAGTCATTATCTCATATGCCATTGATATACAACATTTCTCATGGAGCTGGGAGGAAGGATTCACATCATACACACAACACTTGCAGGATGACAACCAACAAGAGGGTGTTCACTGTGAGAAAGATGATATACCAAGAAGTTCAGTGCATGCAAAAGGGTATACATTTTTTCCATCACAAAAAGGAGTCTAAATAATTCTATCATAGAATAAAATATGGATATCTTAGTTATACAGCAATGGGTAACTTCTTGCCATACCCAAAATCAAAAAATGAAAGTTCCTACAGTCTTTCATCAGGAAGTGAAAACCTCATTAAAAGAATGAAACCCTTGTCTCAAAAGTCTTGAAACCCTTATTGCATTTTTGGCTTCTAGTGAAATGAGCACTATAGAAAGATTTTAATAGCATGGTCGTGACAAGAAGACAGGGTTTTGTGCATGAATGAACACCTAGCTATTCAAAATTTTTGAAGCCCTCATTTTCTAAATGAAACCCTAGTCTCTATTTTTTGCACAGTGAAAAGAAAAGGTGAAGATACAATATATCTTTTATCATGGTCATGCCTAAGGAAGGCATAAATCATCATTATAGTCAAAACCCTTGCTACAGGTATGAATCCCTTCATCATCTTTTACAGTACAGTCCAAGAAGGGAAAGACATGTGTTTCCAGTATGGCCGTCTGCATACAATGTAATTATGTGGATTTCCAAAGAAACCCTAACGACAAAGTTGGAAACCCTTCAAAGTTTCATATAAAAACTAGTGATTGTGCTACATAAAGTGACAATGGCCACGACCATACAAAAATAAATAATATTCAAGATATCCAGATGAAAAAGTTTGAGACTCTTGTCTCTTTTTGAGATATACAGTGATAAATTAAGTATCTATAGCTTACGGAGCAAGAGTTACCTTCAAAAGCAAAGGAGAGAAATGTAATGGTGGTGTTCTGTAGGTCTCTACTTTCTCTTTCTCAGATTTTCTCACATTTTACAAGAAGATTTCGACACAGAAAGCAAGAATATTGTCAAGAGGAGAATATAGAAGGAGAAACCAATGATGACTGTGGCCATTTATGAAGAAAATGCTACTAAAATGGTGGAAAAAACTAGTTAAAACTCAAAATACCATACTCACCAGTTTTTGTCACTTCTTTTCACTAAGAAGATGCAAGGAGTTCGAACATAGAGAGCCAAGGAGATGGAGAAAATGTAGAGAGTAATCAAACCCTAAAGAGCAATAGAGTTGCAGAGTGGCGGCTGGTATGATGAAGACAAGAAAAAATGATCAAACATTAGGGTTTCTTTCCTTTTGTTCAAACCTTCTTTCTCATTTCTCATGTTTGACCCATAAAATGCCAACATCATTACCAAATCTTTTGTCGACCAAGGTCAAAAATTTCAATGATATAATCCCTAGTGATTATTACAAAGAGTGGCCGATAGGAGGGTGTCTAGTGTAACAAAGGTGGTCGGTAGGAATAAGGGTAAGGCTTAGGCCTTAATGCCTTGTGATTTTTTATAATACAAAACCCCTTTCCTTCTAATGTTGACTATTTAGTCAAACATGATGATCATTACCTTGAGGTTGACATTAGACCTTGCATGGCTAAACAAGAATGTTCCTTATGCCTTTTTAGGAATCATCATATGAAGACACAAGTGTGAAGACAATATGCATGCAAGGTGGTAGGGGCCTCTTATTGGAGTTCATTGATTTGCATGATGAAGCATTTAGCAAAGATGGTGAGGGTCTTTCTTTTAACTGATGTTATGTTTTGCATGGAGTAATAAGGGCATTTTTGACTTATTGCATGGTAAGAATGTATGTCAAAGGGAGATATAAGGTTTTTGACTTATGATTTAAATAGTAAATGTATTATAATTTATTCAAGATATTATTAGAACAATTACTTTAATTGTTACTAATAATAGCTTAAATAAGTTATTTTAAATATAAGTTATTTTTGACTTGTACATGGAGTGATAAGAGGAGTTAAGTCATCAGTTTGAAGCTTTCAATTAGAAGCAATTTGAGGAGTTATATGAGCAGTTTACCTTGAGTTAGGTACTTCATTTCATTGGTGCATGGACCAACACCAGTTTTGACACATTATATCTATTTTTCCATCAGTTTGGAGGTGTTTTTTGCATGATTTCGGGGCATGCACGGGAATCAATTATCATTTTTGCATGTGCTATTTTGAGATAACTAAGGTTCAAATTCCAATTGTCTATAGGTCAATCTTTTGACCCATCTTTTCTATATATTGTAAAAATTCATTCATTATGAAGTTAGTTCTTGATTCTCACTCTAATTTAGATAGATTAGAGAATTCTTGTAGCTCATTTTTATAGTTTTATTGAGAGATCGCCAGGTTACAAGTTCTTTTGTCTTTCTGCAGTATTTCCTTGTTCCTTTGAGATCAATTAGTTACTTTTCCATTTAGTGCTAATCTTTTGAAGTGATTTGATGAAATTTTGCTATGTTTAATCATTAAACCTTTAAAATTATTGTCTCACTTTCTTGCTTGCAGCATTAAGCATTTAACCATCACAGGTCTTAGGTTGTGTTAACCGGAAGTAGTCCTTTTGTATTGTGAAAAATCATTTCATTCATAGAAAGACTATTTTCAAGCCTTCCTTAGAATCACTTTTGTGATATTTATTCCAAGATTGGATTGTGTGAAAGTCAGATTTCTGAGTAATATTGTGAACCAAATTGCATATCTTTATCCAAATTAGGTGCATCACCAAATTTTACTTTTTTGCATTTCATATAAGTTTCTCTCTTCCTTTTTCCAAAATAGAAACATACATTTTAGTAGAACATTTAAGGGGAACCAACCCACAATCTAGAGGTCTAATTTCATTATAGGGCACCCACAACCTAAAATTAGTCCCATGTTACATAGAATTACAGAGTTTTACCAGCCTTGCATATGGGTACAATTCCCAGTGATAACAGTTATGAATAACACTTATTATAATTTATTTAAGATATTATTAAGACAATTATGCTAATTGTTACTAATAATAGCTTAAATAAATTATTTTAAAATATAAGTCATATATTTCACACAAGAGGTTTTGATGGAATATTCATTCATTAAATATTATTTACTAGCCATTGCATTGAATGGATTGATGAAGATATAAGTTATTTTGACTTGTGCATGGAGTGATAGAGGGAACTAAGTCATTAGTTTGACCTTTCAGTTAGGAGCAGTTCGAGGAGCAGATTGAGGAGTTATATGAGCAGTTCACCTTGAGTTAAGCACTTCATTTCATTGGTGCATGGATCAGAGGTAATTTTGACACCTTATATCTTTTTTTCCATTAGTTTGGAGGTATTTTTTGCATGATTTCAAGGCTTGCATGGGAATCAGTTATCATTTTATGCATATGCTATTTTGAGATAACTAAGGTTCAGATTCTAGTTGTCTATAGGTCAATCTTTGGACCTATCTTTTCTATATATTGTAAAACTTTATTCATTATGGAGTTGGTTCTTGATTCTCATTCTGATTTAGATAGATTAGATAATTTTGATGCTCATTTTTACAGTTTTATTGAGAGATCGGCAGGTTACAGGTTCTATTTTTGTCTTCTTTGCATTTTTCCTTTGTTTCTTTGAGATCAATTAGTTACCTTTCCATTTAGTGCTAATTATTTGAAGTGATTTGATGAAATTTTGTTGTGTTTAACCATTAAACCTTTAAAATTATTGTCTCACTTTCTTGCTTGCAGCATTAAGTATATAATCATCATAGGTCTTAGGTTGTGTTAACCAGAAATAATCTTTTTGTGTTGTGAAAAACCATTTCCTTCATAGAAAGCCTATTTTCAAGCCTTCCTTAGAATCACTTTTGTGATATTTATGCCAATATTGGATTGTGTGAAAGCCAGATTTCTGAGTAATATTGTGGACTAGACTGCATATTTTTTATCCGAATTAGGTGCATCACCAAATTTTACAATTTGCATTTCATATAGTTTCTTTCTTCCCTTTTCCAAAACAGAAAAAAACATACATTCCAATAGAAAATTTGAAGGGAACCAACCCACAATCTGGAGGTCTAATTTCATCATAGGGCACCCACAACCTGAAATTAGTCCCATGTTACACGGAATTGTAGAGCTTTGCTAGCCTTGCATACGGGTACAATTCCCAGTGATAACAGTTTTTGGCACGCCCAGTGGGACTTTGAACTAATTTTCAGTTCAAAAGAACTTATTCTTTTTGCTATTTTTGGTATGAACAACAAAATTTTAGCCTCTTAGAGGTTCATTATCAAGTACCTGGTGACTCTAATACTTTGGTTTTACAGATTAGATCTTGTAGCTTATGAAAAAATATCAAACAAGATCAAGTAAAAATTCTGAGAAGAAGCATAATTAGTTCTCCACCAAAGAGGAGAATAAAAGCAGATAAAGTGATCAACACAACAAATTTATCAATTGTTTCAAATCTTCCAAGTACACATCCAGAGTTTGCTTCACACCAGAATCTGTTATTTACAAGTTCATCATCCGAATTTTATAGTTCTCCACCAGCAAGCCCAAGAGAGTAGACTCCTGTTTTCCAAGAAGAACCTCTTCTTCTTATGTTTGCAGAAGAGGAACCTATGTTACAAGAGCTATTTCAAGTAGTTTCAGTCCAAGTACCAACTCAAATACCATCTACTCCAATGGCTCTACTCGGAGGAGGTGGAGATGGAGGACCAATACCACCTTTTGGAGGAGTTGGAGGAGGAGTACCACCTCCAAGAGGAGGTGGAGGTGGTGGAAGAAATCCACCACCACTTTGAAATCAACCTTTTGTTACATTTAATGGAGGCAGCCCTTTGAATCTGAACTAGCATGATGACATACCTATGGCTGCATTGAAGAGTTTACCAAGTTTCACAAGAGAAGATGGGACTACACCCATTAAACATATCAAATATGTGGCTTCTTTGTGTTCTGTTCACCACAGTATCGAGGAGAACATTGCAATCAGGCTATTGACATCATCACTAAAAGGTAAAGCTCTTCAATGGTTTAGAGGCTTAAGAGTTAATTCAATCAGAACTTGGGATGAATTAGGCGCTACTTTGAATATACAATTTTAAGTTAAATCTGATCATTTATCATTAGTCAAACAAATGACCACCATTAAAAGAGCTCCACAAGAGCAAATGATAGATTTTAATTTCAGATTTTAGAAAACATGGAATAGAATCCCTGAAATAGTGAAACCATCACTAGAACATGTTTTTTTGTATTATTTGAGCGCATTAAATTCTGATATTACTGTTATGATACAATCTATGGGAGGGGTAAATTTACTAGCTGCTTTTGATATTGAAATAAGAGTAGAAAACAGTTTAATACAAGCTGGTAAAATAGCACCTAGGCCTCCAATGCCAATTTTTCTAGATATATAGCCTTTAATTCCAATTTCAACCCCACATATTTCATCAATACCATCTTTTGGTTATCAACGAAATGCAAAAAATGGTATAGATCCCATTCATTCTGAGTTTCAAGAGTTGAAAGAAAACCAACAAATTATAGCTAAAATATTGCAGACTGTGAGCAATGATTTAGTAAGTCTGAAAATTCAAACAAACTGGAATAATAGACCTTACCAAGTAGCCCCTTACCAAGCAAATAGACCTGGTTATCAGGCAGATTATCAGGGTCAAAGAAGAAATTACAACAATAGGCCAAATCAGGAATATAATCCAAATGTTGTTAGTACATCAAAGGAAATAGTGCCTATATAGAATAACATGGTTCAGGATTATTCATGGTGTTACCCATGTATTTAGCCTCATAACCAGGCCACTTACCCTAATGGGATAGTAAGTCAAGCTTTAATGGTACAGAATAACTATGGTGCTGCTGAAAATTCAGTAGGTGATGTAAACAACCAACTGGATACTCAGACTCAATATGTTAATCCTAATGTAGCTTTAATGAATTGGCAGGCTAATGAATTTTGTGGTGTAAATCAGTTGCCAGGTCAAAAGCAATCTTTTACTAATATTGCAGCAAACACAAGATCAAAAAAGAGAGTTGTTGACTTGCAATAGCAGGCTGGAACTACAAATCAGCAAATCGATACTAGTAAACAACAAGCTGGAAATGTACCACAGCAAGCTGATAAAGGTAAAAGTACAGTTTCTACAACTCAGAATGAACGGAATCAAGCTTCTACATCAAAGGATTTGCATGTTTTGTCAAGGTAGCCAACTGTAGAAAATAAACAGCGAGCTAAAGACCAACCGAAAGTTACTGTCCCAAAAGTACAACAAAAGGTTAGTGGTCCTGTATTTAATATTTTGGATCATATGAAAAAGACAACAATAAGCATGTCTATTTTAGATGCTTTACACATTCCAGGACAAAATGATTTGTTACAAAATGCATTATCTTAGTTACCTTTGCCAAATGAAGTGTAAAACACACATCAACCTCAAATTATGATTGCAAATGAGGCAGAAAAAAGAATAGGATAGCCTAAACCAGTAGGAAAACCTCCACCATTTTATGTCACTTTGATTGTAGTGACTATTTAGTACATAATTGCATCATAGATTCAGGAGCCAATAGCTCAGTTATGCCAAAACAACTAGTTGATAAATTAGGTCTGAAATATAAGCCTATTGTTAGAGGTGTTGTACAAATGGATGGAACTGAGATAAGTACAGTTGGAATGTTCAAAAATCTAGGCCTTACTTTGCATGTCTATCCAAACTTTGTTATATATCAGGACATTTATGTCATTGATCTACTACCTACCTTTGTTATTTGTTTATCTAGAGATTTTACAACAAGGTGAGAAGGATATTTATCATCTGATTGGACACATTTATTCTTCAGAACTAGATATGGAACCAAGGTTACAATTAAATCTGGGCCATTAGCCAAAGATCACCTAGAACCTTACACACCTAGTTCCATAAATGCCAACCTTTCCATTAATGATCAAGAGGATCTGATTCCTATCCAAGACCCAAGCACACCATTAGAAGGAATTCCAGATATGGTTTTAGATCAATGCGTAATAGAGAACCATGAAACAGATCCATTTGAGCAAATGGATGAGATAGACCTTGGTGTGTATATGATTCAAGAGAATAATACAGTTATTCCAAATCTGATTAAAGAAGAAAAACAATAGACTATTGAAGTAGAAAATGATGTTTGGGAACTTTATTTTGATGGTTCTAGAAGCAAGGTAGTAGTTGGAGGAGGGGTTGTTTTAGTTTCTCCCACAGGTGAGAAATATTATTCATCTTATAGATTTTCTTTCAGTTGTTCTAACAACACAACTAAATATGAGGCTTTAGTTCATGGACTAGAATGTGAAAGAAAAAGAAAAATCAAGTGTTTAAAATTTTTTGGAGACAGTGAGTTAGTGGTTAAACAAGTCAGAAACCTTGTTGCTAAAAAAATGACTTGCTGAAATTATATAAGCATAGAGTCTGGGACATGATAGAAGAATTTGATGCATTTAATTGTTAGGATAAGGTGCCATTAACCTTGTAAATCCCAATATTGTATTTATTCCATTTATTATTTGTAATTTGTAATTACCCATAAGGGATGTATAGGTTTCACTAGCAGGTTGTTACAGAGTTACTTTTACTGCTCAAGGAATCTAGGTAAATAGTAAATGAGGTGAGGTAGAGAATCTTGGTGCCTATCTTAGGGAAATGTATTTTTGGGTTGTTATGACACGTGTCATAAGTTTGTAAGAGCATCTATGATAACTTACAATTGTCATAAGGTGTAAGAGATTCTATGACAACATGTGATAGCAATTATTGTCTTGTAAGTTCCTATTCATGGTTCTAGGTGCCTATATTGGGAAGATGCCTATGACAGGTGTAAGGGAATCTGTAAGAAGATGATTTTGGAGTATCCCAAGATAGAAAAGTTGGATTTTGTCCATCTCCCATGAATTTCTTTGGTGGGTACTCATTTTGGATAAATATGAGACTTGAGAGTGAAGTTTGGGAGAGTAACAGTGAGAGGAAAACTTGCTTGCAGGTTACAGGTTGAGTGAGAGATTTTCTGTACACAGGTGCTGCTGGATTGAAGAATGAAGAGGAGATTGGAAGTGGGTGTATTGTAATCTTGTTTTGAAGATAATACAACTTGAGCCTCTCTTCTTGGTGGAGTTTTTTCCCGCAAGGGTTTCTCCACGTAAACACTGTGTTATGTGTTTATTTTTTTGTTCCATTACTACCTTGTGTTGTGAGATCTTGCATTCTTATGTTGCTGATTTGTGCCTCTTTGTTGCTACTATCTTATGATGATGTTATTGCTATTATAAGTTCATCTAAGGTGGTTTTATCAAGCATGTTAGAGTGGCCGATTTTAGCATCATAAAGAAGTTGAATTGTTTCATGGTATTTCAAGGATTAAGCAAACTTATTTTTAGATTTGCATACAATTTTTAGATTTCTATATTGTAGTAGTCAAAGCCTTGTATCTCACCAATTGGTATCATATCTTGGTGATTCGATGATTCAAAATTGGATTAGAGATTGTTCATTTATTCCAACATTTGGTATCAGAGCTTAAGGTTGTTCCATGGCTTGCATGTGCTCGTATGTGCTTGCATGTTCTTACATGTGAGTTAAATGTGCTTGCATGTACTTGCATGTGCTTGCATGTGCTTGCATGTGAGTTGTATGTACTTGCATGGGCCTGCATGTTGCTTGCATGTGCTTGCATGTGATAGATTCGTGGTAATTTGGTTCTGGGTATTCCTCCATTTTTGAATTTTAGCTTGTAAAGATTGTGAATTTGTTGGAAGGAATTGTAGAGTTGGAGGTTTTTTGGCCTGCAGTGGATGTTCTATATGTTGTCATTGTTTTGCAGATTTGTGAGATTGGAAGCCATGGTATCTAACTTTTAGACGGATATTGTCAGTAGAATCTATGGTAGGCTCTTGAGGCTCAGGGTTATGGATCTTCATGGAGTTGATCTTGTGGTAGTGATCTGGAGCTTCGGTTTGGCAATATGTGAGTATCCTCTTGCATGGTGGTTATGTTCCTTTACCTTGTGGTCATGTGAAGTGAATGGGTTTTCATTTTGGGTGGTTGATTTTGATGCTCTAGTCGCATGGAAGAACAATTATTTTTTGGACTATGGTATGGAGTGCTTATGTTGGATTCATGGTTTTAGCCCTTGGTTACATGAAAGCACTGGATGATTTTCCACTAGTTGCATGTGGGTTGTGGAGTTGGTATTTTTGTGATATGGAAACTCCTAAACAACCTGGTTCCTCCTTGTTCATATTCATGTTATTTTGGATATGTAGGTTTTACAGTTTTCCTATTTCAAAAAGCTGTGGAATCGTAGATTTGTGATATTTCATTATTTCAGATGGCATGTATAGTGTGAATATCTGGATGTTTAAGTGATTTTAGATTTATAGAGAGATGGTTTTGCAGGTTTTACATGTTAACAAAAGTTTGTGGTTTGTAGATCTATGGAAAGATTGTGTTCAGACTCTTAGAGCATTCTGGATGGAAACAATTATAGATTTGTACGGTTGCTTGATGGGTTCTTTTGATCTATGGTTACTCTGATGTGGATTTGTTTGACAAATCAGGTCTAGCATTGATCCTAGTGTTTGAGTCTTGGAAATCTACCTATTATTCTTGGTTATCTTTGTTCTACATGTTACTAATGTGGGGTTGAATCTATTTTTTAGTTATTTGAGATTGGAACACTGACTAAGTATTTCTCCTTTGAGATGTTGCATGAGTGCAGATCTTGTAAATTGTCTAATTAGGATTCTATTTTGTTGGCCTTTCCTTGGTCACCTTGATTACATTTCTATGTTTATTGTAGTAAGATAGAAGGATGGTTTGGAGTACCTGATATATTTGTTCATTAGAATCTATAGCAGTAAGTTATGGTGCATGAAAAGCTCTATTCACTTTTAGTGGAGTTTTAGTAATGATGTTGGTCATGATACCATGCATAGCTCAGTATTATTTTTAGTGGGAGTTTTGTGTAGTTACACAGTCTCTTCTATCTTCTTTGTTTTCAAGATTTTGGTTCTAAGTTGATGTTGTTGCAATGTGTAGTGAGCCATGGATAATCTTTGGTTAGAAGATGGATGATCCTTTGCAATAGTTGTTGGTGTCATAAGGAACTCTTGGATTCTACCCTTAGGCTGCAATGAGGGTTTATTGACATCTTTGGTTCTATTGACAGAGGATGCTTAATTTTCTTGGTTTGGAGATTATGGCTTACTTAACCTTTTGGGAGCTATTGTCATTACAGTGGTTTTCTTTGATTGTGTGGAGGCCATGGATGATCTTCATTTAGGAGATGGTTAAATCATGATGTCATGGATAGCTTTGTTACATGTTTCAATGGGATCTTTTGACAGTGATGGTTTGATATCTTGTTGCCATGTATAGCTTGGTATCATAGTTTAGTGGGAGCTTTGGCAATATATGGTTATCTTCATGTGATTTGAAGAGGTTTTAACATCTTGTTTCATGGAGGACCTTTAGAGTCTTTGGTAAAGGTGTTATTGTTCTTCCTTTTGAGAGGATGTAGTTCTCTTTGGTTTTGAGTATTAATCATTTGCTTAGAGCTTCATGATTTTTGCAGGTTGCATTTGAAGTTGGTATGGATTGATTGGTGAGTGCTCATGGATACTAGAGAGGCTTGGGATAGGCTGGATATTTCTTATGTTAAGAGATATGTGTTGGAATGGTTACTTGTTATGAAAGTTTTTCAATAGTAAAGATTGAGGAGCCTACACCTAGAAATGGATGTGAGTCCATCATAGACCTGATGAAAAGGTTGTCTTTATTGAAAGCTTATATTGCTTGGTGTTGTATGCATAGGACAATCTTGTATCCCACTCTTGGTCTACTCGGCAGGTGAATGATCTAAGAGGTATTGCCCGCTTGATTATTAGATGCATTCTTTATATGTATCTTGTCTTGTCTTGTGAATTAGTCTTGAAAGTTGAGTTTTGAGGGCTTGTTGAGAAGTAGATGCATGATTTTATGTATTTCCGTTGTTCTCCTTGTAATCTTGAACTTGGGTTAGTTCTAAGGATTTGCTAGGAAAGGTACAAGAGATGGTTAGTGGCTTTGGGCATATTCCCTTATGTTGTGGGAATGTTTGGCTAGTTTGATCTACTTTCTGTGAGAGGTTTTACATCTATTTTTGCCATGTTTCATTATAAGTTGAATGGTTAGATGTTGATATCCTTTCAATTTGGAAGTGTTGAAGGAGATCTTACTTTACACAGTTTGGCACATGTTAGTGTGGTATAAGGACATGGTTTGATTTGAAGTTTCTCTCTTTCTAGGTATATCGTCTTCTTCTTGAAGGTTCTTATGTTTATGGAGTTGAGGTTTATGAATGGAGTAATGTGTTGTTGTTTGTACTTCATTATTTTTTGACAATAATTTGTTGCTCCTTGATCTCTTTCTTCACTGGTTTGGAGGACTTGGGAGAGTTATTTGGATTGGTAATGAGAGATGTATTTGGCATGTCATTGTATGCTTATTTGACACTATGATAGAGGAATTAGCCACATCCTCTATGTGAAGTGCTATAGGAGGACTTGTTAATGCTATGATCTTGTTTTCAGATTTGACATTACCTATGCAGTGGGTGTTTCAGAAGGTATATGTGTTCTGTATGAGAGGGGCACCTCTCTTGGACTAGTTACACTTTACTGCATTGAGTTACTTCAGAAGTTTTTTATCGCATGTCTATGTGTGTTGTTACCTTGGAGTCTTCTTTTGCAGGATGGTGGATATACAGGGACTTGTTTACAGATTTGGGTTGTTATGTTGATAGCATGAAGTTCTACTTATGATAGTTTGTTTACCCTGGTTTGAGGTATGGATAGTTTGGATGAGCTAGCAACTTACTGTGGTTGCTATTCCAATTTGGTATGAGTGTGGCAGTCACTCAGAGTCATTTGTTATCATTTGGATTTGATGCTTGTGTTCATGTATAGATTGGTATAGGTTTCAGTGATAGTTGATATCTTTCACCTAGGCATGTTCCTTGTCCCATCATGGGTAATATGATGTGAGGATTTCTTGCTTGAGATGGTGGTTATCATGTTTGCTTTTGCAGGTATCTTGTTGGAGCACAAAAACATGTTGAAGAATCAATAGTACACGGTTGGCTAAGGGATGTTTTTCCCTTGTTGAGTTTTCCTATGGGTTGATTTACAATGTATAATGTCAAGTGGGAGAATGTTGGGATAAGGTGCCATTAACCTTGTAAATCCCAATATTGTATTTATTCCATTTATTATTTGTAATTTTTAATTACCTATAAGGGATGTCTAGGTTTCACCGACAGGTTGTTACAAAGTTACTTTTACTGCTCAAGGAATCTCAATAAATAGTAAATGAGGTGAGGTAGAGAATCTTGGTGCCTATCTTAGGGAAATGTATTTTTGGGTTGTTATGACGCATGTCATAAGTTTGTAAGAGCATCTATGACAACTTACAATTGTCATAAGGTGTAAGAGATTCTATGACAACATATGATAGCAATTATTGTCTTGTAAGTTCCTATGGTTCTAGGTGCCTATATTGGGAAGATGCCTATGACAGGTGTAAGGGAATCTGTAAGAAGATGATTTTGGAGTATCCCAAGATAGAAAAGTTGGATTTTGTCCATCTCCCATGAATTTCTTTGGTGGGTACTCATTTTGGATAAATATGAGACTTGAGAGTGAAGTTTGGGAGAGTAAAAGTGAGAGGAAAACTTGCTTGCAAGTTATAGGTTGAGTGAGAGATTTTTTGTACACAGGTACTACTGGATTGAAGAATGAAGAGGAGATTGGAAGTGGGTGTATTGTAATCTTGTTTTGAAGATAATACAACTTGGGCCTCTCTTCTTGGTGGAGTTTTTTACCGCAAGGGTTTCTCCACGTAAACACTATGTTATGTGTTTATTTTTTTGTTCCATTGCTACCTTGTATTGTGAGATCTTGCATTCTTATGTTGCTGATTTGTGCCTCTTTGTTGCTGCTATCTTATGGTGGTGTTATTGCTGTTATAAGTTCATCTAAGGTGGTTTTATCAAGCATGTTAGAGTGGCTGATTTTAGCATCATAAATAAGTTGAATTGTTTCATGGTATTTCAAGGATTAAGCAAACTTATTTTTAGATTTGCATACAATTTTTAGATTTCTATATTGTAGTAGTCAAAGCCTTGTATCTCACCAATTGGTATCATATCTTGGTGATTTGATGATTCAAAATTGGATTAGAGATTGTTCATTTATTCTAACATTAATCTGATATATGTACCTAGAACTGATAACAAGCAAGCTGACAAATTAGCTGCCATAGGAGTTGAATATGATATTTCTCCTGAAATGAAAAATATTCACTCTCCTTTATATGTCAAAGTTGCTGTTAGACCATTAGTCCTAGACAATAATGTCAGTTGACAAGTGTTTGATAGTGATGAACATATTGTAACTTTCTTAATGGAAGAGGTTGAATTTTCTACAGGTAATCAACAGAAATTTATGTAGCAATATGATGATCAAATACCTCAGTTAAGATCAAACAAGCTACCCAAGGGCTTAGTGACCTTGGAATCTATCTTCAATACCAATGATCAAGTAAGAAAAGATAAGGCCAACTTGTCAGTGAAGCAAGAACACTATGAACCTATTGAGATCTTTAAAGGGAAGTTACTCAAGCTGGGAAGATATGTACAAAGGAGGAACAACAAGCATTCATTCAGCTATGTCAGGAGTTTAGTGACATTTTTATATGGGAATATGGAGATTTAAAAGGTTTCAACCCTGAATTAGCTCAACACACAATAGAGCTTGAACCCAAGGCAAAACCTATCAGACAAAAGCAAAGGCCACTAAATCCTAAGATGGAAGTGCTTATGAAGACAAAACTCAATAAACTCATTGAAGGTAATATCATTTTTCCTATCAAACATACTTCATGGGTTTCTAACTTGGTTCCTATCAGAAACAAGAATGGAGAAATTAGATTATGTGTTGATTTCCATGATTTAAACAAAGCATCTTTAAAGGATCATTATCCTTTACCATCAATGGAACATATATTACAGGTTGTTTCTGGATTAGAAAGATTCTCTTTATTGGATGGTTATTTAGGTTATAACCAAATTCTTGTAAAAGAAGAAGATCAGTACAAGACGACTTTTACTACAAAATGGGGCACACTAGTATATAGAAAGATGTCATTTAGCTTATCAAATGCAGGTGCAACATTTCAGAGAGCAATGGACATGGCCTTTCAAGGTCTAACTAATAAATTTGTACTTGTCTACTTAGATGATGTGACTATTTTTTTCTAAAAAAGCTGAAGATCATTTTCATCATTTAAGACTAATTTTTGAGAGATGTAGAGAATTGGGAGTATCACTAAACCCAAAGAAGAGTATTTTTTGTGTTCATGAAGGTAAATTGTTAGGACACATAGTTTCTAAAGATGGAATATCAATTGATCCTGAAAGATTCACTGCAATACTAGCACTACGTCTTCCTGCACATAAGAAAGGCTTATAGAGCTTTCTGGGAAGAATTAACTTTGTAAGAAGGTTTATTCCTAACATAGCAACACTTTTACAGCCTCTTACAGTAATGCTGAAGAAGATTATTCCTTTCAGCTGGACCAAAGAATGAAAGTAGAGCTTTGAAGAAATAAAGGAGGCACTTGCTGCTGCTCCCACTATGATAAATCCAAATTTTGATAAAGACTTCATTTTATATGCATTTGGCAGTGTGGATACTATATCAGCTATGCTTTGTCAGCATAATAATGAAGGAATGGAACAGCTTGTGGTATTTTTCAGCCAAGTTCTGCATGACTATGAGGTAAGATATTCTTTTGTTGAAAAGCATGTATTAGCTATTATCAGGGGCCTAAAGAAGTTCAAACATATGCTTTCAAATAATAGAATTCAGTTAATGGTTGCTCACCCTACAGTGAAAGAATTTTTGCTCAGTAAAGATTTACGTGATAAAAGAGCAGGGTGGATAACAAAGGTCATGGAATATGACATCCAAATAAAAGTCACCAAGCTGGTCTGAGGCAAAGGACTGTGTGAACAACTTGCAGAAAATGACAAATACAACAAAGAACTTGAAGGAGAAGCTGAGACAGTGCTTTAAAACAATGAAATAGTTGCTGTCCCAGACCCCCCTACAAGTTGGGTGCATGATATGATCCATTATATGTACACTAGTGATTGTCCACAAGGCCTGGATAGATTTAAAAGAAGATATTATAGATTACATACAATTCCTTAACTTGTAATTGATGGGATTCTATATAAAAGAGACTTTAACAATGTTTTACTGAGATGTGTACAACTAGATCAAACTCAAAAGATTCTAGAAGAATTTCATGATGGACCTTCTAGAGGTCATTTTGCAGCTAGAACAACAGCTCTAAAAATTATGAGAGCCGGTTATTATTGGCCTAACATGTTCAAGGATGCTCATGAATGGGTAAAGAAATGTTTGAAGTGTTCAAGTTTTACAGGTAAACAAGGATTGGCAGGAATGCCCTTGCATCCAATTCAAGTGGAACAACCATTTGGCAAGTGGGGATTAGACTTCATTGGTCCTATTAATCCACCTTCAAGCCAAGGGCACAGGTGGATTTTGACTGCTACTAATTATTTCACTAAATGGACAGAGGCAGTTGCTTTGAAGGATGCTAACAAAACATCAGTCCTAAATTTTTATCAAGATCTAGTGTCCAGGTTTGGAACTCCTGACTTAATTATTTCAGATAATGCTTTAGCATTTATTGGATTAAGGATTTCTGATTGGTTTGTCAAAAATAACATATTTATGAATACTTCATCAAATTATTACCCTCAAGGTAATGGATAGTGGTGCAGGAGCACCCCACAAAGACTAGGGTCTTATGCATTTTATGTATTTTCTATATTTAATGTAATAAGGTCTGTTTGACCAGACTTGCCATTGGTGTTTGTATTTCAATTTTTTGTTTGTAATCCCTAGGACACTTATCGAGCTATCATGATAAGGTTGTTAGTTTGTTAGAAGTGGGTTATCTCTCCCAGCCACTAGAAATCAAGTCTGTACTACTGTTGGAAAATAGTTAAATAGCTCAGCTCAGATCGATTGGAGATATAGAAAAAGATAGATTGAGATTATAGTAGGAAGCAATGAAAGTTCTAAAGTGTGAAGTCAGATATTTGTACTTCATTCCTAAAAGAAAATAAAAGATCCGATTTATGTTGTTTTCTGGTGTTCGATTTCCCTATGTAGTCAATTTTCTGATTTGCAACCATGATGGGTTCTTTAATCCACTCCACCGATTAATTTCTCTATAATCGGTGGAATGGTTGTATATATTAGATTAGGTTTTCTATTTTTTTTGTCTCTTCATTTTTTGTGGTCGCAAGATCAGTTTGCAGCATTGAAGAATCCTAGCATGGGTATGTGCTAGGTTGACAAAGTGCAGGGGACTGCATGTTGGCGGGAGAAACAGTTCGGAACAATCGCAGGGCTAAAATAGATCAAAAACCAGGAAAATCCACGGGTTTCAAAAGATATACAATTTGTGTTTATATCGCTTTTGTATGCGGGATATACAAGTTGTGAGTATATCGCTATTGCATATCCCTGCGTATATTGCTTTTGTCTATCATTGTTGTATGTAAGGAACATACATTAGAAATGTGCAAGGCCGTCGGCATACAAATGGAGTCAAAGTTTGGTCAAATGCCTATTTGAATTGAATATACATTTCCTGTATATATCGCTTTTGTTTGTCAGAGACAATTCATGTGTATACCGCAGTTGTTTGTTTGTGTGTATTCCGCCGAAGCACTTTTTGGGTTGCATATGTAGAATGTACATTGGAAATGTACATCGGTTGATACAAGTGGGTCATCACCAGTCAAAGGGTTTTATTTGTGTGTTTAAATTGTAGCTTGTGAAATTTAATGGTGATGGCGGCATGTCTAAGAGGATCCTAGCCAAAAAGCAATAACATTGGCAATTGTCTCATTTGAAACTAAATAAATCTCAAAACTTGATTAGTGGCCACCAACAAAGCCAAAGCTAAAGCTATGGATGGGGTGCTAGGTGTTCTTGCAATCCTCATTCTTTCCTCACTACAAGTTTGTTCTTCCCAAGATTTCTAATATCATTATTTTTCTCTTTCTAGGTAGGAGGATTACCAAAGCTAGTGGGTTTGGAAGTAAACTATATTCTAAATGAGGCTCTACGAAACTATCTTTAAATGGCATTAACATATACTATATTGTACTCTTTATAAATAATTAATTTGCAAACATTAGTTGAAGCTAAATTATTTTGTATTATTTAAAATCAATGCCATGAATATATTTAATTAAAAAATTCTAATTTTGTCATACATATATAATTTTTTTCAATACAAACAATCTTCCCAAACTTAGTGTGAAAATATAAAATTAGACAAATGTAGAGCATCTGTATCAAACTATTGCATAAGATGGTGCCTACTTGTGTCAATCCACTATTCTTGTCATCCTTGTGTCATACTATTGTTTGGAGCAAGAGATCTTTGCATTTACTACAAGTTTTCTTAGTTCCTTCATCTTCAAGTGATTTTTTCTCTTTAAATGGTCACTAGCCATTCTAGTCTTACACTTGATGCTAGGGTTGCTAGCTTGGATGCTCAAAAATGGTTCCCAAATGCTTACATAAATTCATATCAATTGACTTAAAGGTAGTTCATGAGGCAATTTTTCTACTCCCAATGTTATTTTGTCTACTCATGATTTTAAGAATGCTTGCAAATGGCTTGAAAACTATACCCTTGTTTGTTACTTTGTGGAAAGAATTCCCTCTAAAAGCATGCTCTAAACTTGGCTCAATTCTACCTAGGTCCCACATGGGGTCCACACAGAGGCCATTCAAAATCTTACTAAAGGTTTTTTTCTTTTTCTCTTTGTTGACACTAAGTTTGTTAAGGCCATTTTTAACATGGCCATTAGTACATCTAGTCCTCTTTGCTTGTTTTTCCTCTAGATTTAATACTTTGTTTTTGAAGAGTGTGCTCTTTGAGTCTTAGTCTTGATTGAGTTTCCTAGTCTTCCCCTACTACTCCAGCCCTTTTTAGACTACATCATGACATCTTTAGGGTAGGTGGTTCATGTAGAGCAAGAATGTTTATTTTTTCTACTCATGATTTTAAGAATGCTTGCAAATGCCTTGAAAACTATACCCTTGTTGGTTACTTTGTGGAAAGAATTCCTCTAAAAGCATGCTCTAAAGTTGGCTCAATTCTACTCGGGTCCCACATGGGGTCCACATAGAGGCCATTCAAAATCTTACTAAAGGTTTTTTTCTTTTTCTCCTTGTTGACACTAAGTTTCTTAAGGCCATTTTTAACATGGCCACTAGTACATCTGGTCCTCTTTGCTTGTTTTTCACCTAGACTTTATATTTTTATTGTTTTTGAAGAGTGTACTCTTTGAGTCCTAGTCTTGATTGAGTTTCCTAGTCTTCCCCTACTACTCCAACCCTTTTTAGACCACATCACGACATCTTTAGGGTAGGTGGTTCATGTAGAGCAAGAATGTTTATTTTTTGCATGACATCAAAAAGTGTATACATCTAGGTTGATCTCTCAAAGGACCTTAAAGACTCCATTAAAGTCCAAATTAGTATCCAAAATTTTACTCAAGGGATCATGTACCTTAATTTTCTAGACACTTGTTATCATTTCCAATCCTTAGACCATAAAATTCAAGATTGCCCATTAGTTGTTCAGTGGCCCAAGCCTCCACCTAAAAAACCTTCTAGGGAGCCTACCCTTCTTCAAGTGCTAAAGGATCTAGTCCATAGTTACCATTTTTTTGGTTGCTAATTTAAAAATTGATCAAGGCAATGGAGGTTAGTGATTCTCATCCCAAAAGATAGTAGTCATAAGTGGCCAATAGACCTCATTTTGATAGGATGCTAGTTGTCGCTAGTGTGATTTATTCTCAACCAAATTCCCATCCACCCTTGCCATTTGCTTTTCATCGATCCCATGGTTTGGTTTGTGAGACAAAGGAAGGTGAGTTTGTACCTAGAAGAAAATGGATTATGGGGGTTTCATCCTAGCCTAGTTATGGATTTAATACTTTTAGAAGAATATTTTTTAAAGACTAGTTATGGAGCTCTTGATGAGCTCGATGATGATGGCATGACCCTTGATTCCTATTTTCCATGAACTTCATTCCATAGAATGTACTGGGTCTTACAGATCCCAAAATAAAATACATCATGCTAGATGTTCATCAACAACTTGCTAACATCAATGTTTTTTTATTTACAAGAGTTAAAATTGTAGGTTTCATGATTTCTATTATTTGTCGTGTCATCTGGCCAAAAAGTCAATTTTTACACAGTGACCATGAATTTGAACACAATGGTCTTGCCACTTTTGTTTCACCTAGGTGGCAATCACATATGGTGGCTCATGGATGTGACCCCACTAGAAATTGTTGTAGATCCTTTTTAATATTAATAACCACTCTCTTGTAGTTGTTAACATTTATACATCTAATGTCAAAAGATCTCTTCTTTGGCATTGGATTGTGGATTAACTACCCACAACTTCTTGGATCATGTGTGAGGTCTTCAATATTATTGAGATAGCATATGATAAATGCAACCACTTGCCTATGCATTAGACAGTTGGTGGGCAAGAATCTTGGTATTATATGTGCAATAAATTGTCTTTTTCAATCCTAATATTGGTTGTCATCACCTTGATTGCTCATGGTATGCGTGAAACAATTTGTAATCCTATACAGAGAGAATCCTTAAATGCCTTGACAGGGCCATGTTGTCTGAACAACCTATCTTTCCCTTTGCTAGTTGTTATCAATTACCAATGGAGCCTTTGTAGGATGTTATCATCTACAACCAGTTTCTGATCCAATTTTGCATTGAATGGAGAATGGTGAGGCCCAAGGTGCCTAACATATAGTTCTACTTGAATATGTCTTCATTGAGTCATCATCCCACATTGGCTCACATCCTTCACATTTGGAATCTTGAGCCTAGATCTACCTCTCGGATTGGTTGGATCCAATGTTGGAATTATGTCATTAAACATATGACCTATTTTGCAGATCTATTATCTCCAATTGGTAATTTTTCATCACTACTCATATGAGGTCACCACCTCAAAGCTTTGTTGCTCCACTGTTAAGCTAGAGGTGCTTCCTTTTTACCATCTCTTTAGCTACGTGTGGCTCAATTTCACTAGCAAAAGTAAATTAAGGATAGTCATACATCTCAAGGAACTTGGATATAGGCTTGCTTGTGTTGGCTGAAATTTTGGGTATAAGGTTTCCAAGGAATGTTTTTAGTCCCTTAGAGCTTGCCAAGTTTAACAAAAGATTAATCACATTTAAGAAGGTTGGCAAGTTCTTTCCAAACTTGCTATCATTCTTCAAGATGTTTTCTACCATCATCAGTAGGCTTTTCAAGTACAATTTCCTTCACCTAAAAATGATCAAGCTCTTCAATAGTGTGTGAGTGTGGTCCTCACAAGCCTCTCTACCTCTCAGTGGGCCTTTTATGACTAGCACACCACTCTAGTAGACCTCTAAGACTCTATTTTTATGGCCAATGACAAATCTCTAAGATGTGATGGCTTCCCTTACAAATTCTACAAGGCTTTTTGGGATATAGTCAATCCTAACCTTTTTCAGGTTTACTAGGAAGCTTTCACCACTAGTTCATTAGGGTCTCTCATAAATAAATTAAATATCAAATTCATACCTAAGGCTAGTCACCTTGAAGAATTTGTAATTGTTGATCAATTACTCTTTTGAATACCTCCTATAAAATCATAGCCAAGACCCTAGCATTGCACACCTAGCATTTCATATTATGCTTATCCTCCACCCAGAGTATATCGGTTTCATAAAAATTTGTTACATCCATGACAACATTATTATTGTCTAGAAAGGCATGGAGTGGGCCAATCATTCACAACAACTAGCCATTTTCATCAAAATTGTTTTTTTCTAAGACTTATGACCAAATTGAGTGGCCTTTCATACTCACCATGCTCATAGCTCTTGGTTTTGGCTCTAATTGTCTTTGCTCTATTTAATTTCTCTATTCAAATCATGCTTTTATGTGCCTAACCATTGATTGCCACTAATTTTCATCCTTTAGGATTTTCCTCTACATTCACCAAGGTTGTCCTCTAGCTCCAACCCTTTATTTCATGGCTGCTGAAGGATTTGGCTATTTTCTTGCTAATGCAATTTCCCAATAGCATGTAAAAGGTATCTCTCTTCCTAATTATCCTCTCTAGCTCATTAATGGCCATTTTGCTAATGATTCCTTCCTCATGCTATTAGAGGACCAGGATAATGTAAATGGAGATTTGTAATGTTAAAACATTGTTGTCTTACTTCTAGCTCTAGCATCTAATGGCAAAAGATGTAATATTATCATTAATATTTCCTACCAAAACTTGCTTCACTTGATTCCTATGGCTAGAAATGGATTTCTCATGGGGAGGTGTTTAGGTTTCTTATATTTCCCTTTTCCTTCCAACCCTCTTCTATGATTTTTTTTCAATTGGTGCTTGTATGTATTGAAAAGAAATTACACTTATGGGTTGCCAAGATACTTTCCCTTGTTGGGAAGTTTCAGATTTGCTCCAAAGTGCTCCCTTCCTGTTACATCCCTCCTTTTGAGAACAATTATGCTATTTACTTTTTTTGCAAATTTCAGTAAATTACTATGTTGAGAACGACATGAAAACTGACAATTTATCTTACAAAGTTGTTATATGAAATTGTGGAATCTATTGATTATGATCAAGGTGATATGTAGACTAAATGTCTTTATAATAAATGCAATGATGTTTGAATATATTATATTTGGATCATAGATGCTTTGACCACAAAATTGTATGCGAGTCTGTCGATGCAGGAACAGGTGGACCGTGTTCGACGGAAGAGAAAGTATCTTTGAGAGAGAGTATAGACTCTGGAAACTAACCAAAGGTGTTTGTTACTGAGATCGCCAAACAGATAGATAAACCTGGGAACCAACAAGTAAGTCTTGTTTGTCGGTTGGGTTAGTTAATTTGATGTCGACGTCAAAGGATAAAGTATAACATCCTAGTCGAAAGTCGTCTTGTAGAATCTTGGAGTCGTCGATGGCGTCTTAAGTCCATAATAGTAAGTCGACTTAGTTAGACGTATACTATTTTGGTTTATAAGTATTTAATGAACTATTGTGTGGCAAAATTGTAAATCTTGTTCCGTAGTTGAAAGACGTGAGAAGTCGGCCTTGTGCGTCTAACGTTGTAAGAACTCGTTTGCGTTACGATCAATCCGCCGTGATTGTCGTAAAACGCGTCAAACTTGTGTTGTGAATATTTTCTTTTCTCGCAGATCGACGAATGTTGATTTGAAGCCATAGCGTGATATAATTTATTTTAGTCATCATGTAGTGTGAATCTTTCCTTCTAATTATGACCGTGATTTGTTGTCAATTTAACCTTGAGCTTTCTTAATAAGTTGGTCTTTGTCTCCTTTTCCTTTTCGATCAACATGATGCTCTAGCCATTGCCTAACCACCGCCATGCCGAGCTTAACTCCGTAATACATCTTGTAGTGGCTTTTGGATTGAATTAGATGCCTTGGTTATCGAGTGAAGGTGGAGTTGTTATGTCTTCTAGCGGACCACGTCGCCAAAGGAGCCACCACCTTTTGAATGGTCATGTTACATGAGAAGTCGAGTTCATAATTAGTTATGTCAACCCATGTGTATAGATTTATGTCAACCGAGGATTCTTTGGAGAGATTCTTTTAACCAAGACGTGAGAGGATAGCTTGCGGATTAGAAAGGGAGTAACCGTTATTAAATGCTGATACTCCATCACCTTGGAGTGTGGAGAGGCTTCGGAGGTTGTGGTGTAAAAGAAGAAGAATCTGCGGAGTAGAGAGAGAAAACGTTTTCCTTTACCTCTGCGTATTGTGGAAAGTTGTTGTAACTTCCTTCGTGGACAGAAGGAGTGGAGGGCAGCGTGGAATGGGAGTTTATGAAGAGAGTTATCTTCGCAAGGTTGAGGGAGGAAGGAGAAGCTGTCGTTGAGGGAGAAACGGCAGAAAGGTTGCGAAGTAAGAAACGAAGGGAGAGTTATTTTCTGTGCACCGTCGACGGAAAAGGAAGTCTGTTGCTACGGATAAGGGAGTGCTTGTGTGAAGGCCGTTGCAGAAGTTAGAGTGGAGAGGATCTACTCCAACATTGGAGGGAATATAGGAGTCGGAGTAAGGTCGAGGGAAGTTAGAAGAGATCGGGGGGGCAGTTAGAAAGGGAGGTTGCGAAGTAATGCGAACGGGAGGTCATTTTTGAAGGGGCGAGGCAGAGAGTATAGTACGTGTGCAGTGAAGATAACGAGAGGTAGGGAGAAGATTATTGTGCAGTGAGGATAACGAGAGGTAGAGAGAAGATTACTGTGCAGTGAGGCTAACGAGAGGTTGAGAGAAGAACGCGGGGCAGCGAGGATTCGGTGTGAAGAGAGTTTACATTGGGCAGAGGGCACTCGGTGTGAAAAGAGCACATGGTGGGAAGATAGTATAAGTGGGATTAGAGCATAGTCGTAGGAAAAGAGAGGTAACTGCGTAGGAGACATCCATGGGTAGATAGAAGCTGCAAGAGAGAAAAAGGCAGCAGTGGGAAGAGAGTGGAAAGGTCGTGGAGTTGTGTGGAAGAGGACGCTGTGCAAAAAGCATAGTTTCTAGTGGGCATCGCTGTGGCAAATAAGGAGAGCACGGCAGAGTAAAAGGGAGTGACTTACATCTGTATCGTGGAAGTGAGGGAGTGAGTTTTCTTCGTAGGAGTGATCAATTTTTTGGGTAGAAAGCAACAGAGAAAGAGATAGCTTCGAAGAAAGTAGAGGAGAACGTGGAATTGCCACAGCAACCTCCATTTTTAACAACAGGTTCATTTCCTTTATTACTTGTCTCAGTTTAGAACAGTAAGAAAGAGAGTCTCATATTTGTGGAAGATAAATACGTTTAATATGAGTAGAATAGAATGACAACGTAAGTTTACTACGATTTTAGTGTGCGGTTAATTCCATGAAATAGCTTCATTGCTGTGTATGATATGTGAAAAACTCAGAAACTGAAGTATGTTGTCTCATTACTGTGTTTTAAGATTAGAAAACTTAGAAATAGAAGTGTTACTGTCTTCTAGGAATTGTAAACTCAGAAACTGTAACTTTTCTTGTCATAAATGACATTGTATAGTAAAAGAACGCTGTTCTCTAAAGTATATGCAATTAGGAACGAAATTATCTTGGTGCAAGATGTAATTTACCTTCTGTGAACGATAGACAATGACGTAAGATAGAAGAGTTTCCTTTAAGACTGAATTATGAACATAAAACTGCCTTGGAGGTTTTGAACAATAGCTCCACAGCAAGAAAACACGATGCTCCACGTGCATGCTGTGCAGGAGTCAAACCGCAGTTCTTAAGCATGTTTTGACGTAAAATTTAGTTTGTTGATAGCCGGAAAATGCAGTTGTAAACAGCCGATGTCTTATCCGTTTAACATCTTTATCTACATATGAAAGATTCCTAAACCTTTTAGATTTATTTACGACTCTCAGCTTTATGAATCATGTGAAACTAAATGACACGGAAAGAGGAGTAGGAAGATAAAGTGTTGGTAATGTTTAGGAAACCGTCTTGGTTCTGAAAGGAACAATTTGAGTTGAAAACCTGCATGTGAGTCGAGATTACGTTGCATGCGACGATGCTAGAATCGTTTAACCTTGTAGACCATATGAGTCTAGAATCCTCGAATTTCAGGATAACGGGAAATGATTTAGATACTTGAGTATGTTGTGTAAACATGGGAACCAAGTAAACAAATTTGAAACCACTTAGGAGTGGACGTGTCTAAACAATGATTTTTACAGGATAATAGGATTATGAAACTCTGAACTCAAGATTAGAGTAAATATTGCGCCTTGCGCTATTACAGGAGGATATCCTAAACCCTTGAGGTCATCAAGGTCGTCAATTTTTCTTAAATAATACAAATAGAGAACTGTAGGATTTTCGATCAGTTCAAGTCGAGTAGGGTGGGTGAACCAAGTTCATGCGTTCTTAGAACGCTAATTTAAAAACAAATCCTTTGGCCAAGGTGGTGTACTATCCTCAAGTGCATCGAACGTTCACTGTAACTGGATGGCGTTTCTTGTGGAGTGTCATGCATGACTAGAGGGTATCTAGGGATCTGCACGATAACAAGACACATAGGTTACAACACCAGAGCTCAGATGGCAAACACCGATGGTTATCCTAAGTCTATCCTCTTGAGTAGGGTAGGGCCACTTCCGGTTAGGAAGGAGTGTGGGAGACCGACGGTCTGTGGTTGGAGGTTAAGCTCCTTGAAGATACTTTCTCTTCCAAATACTGAGGAATGCCGAGTCTTGAATGTGATGGGTCAATAATCGAGATGCATGATCATGGTATGTTTCCAATATTTGTTGTTTCAAGAAAATTTCATTGATTAGAAAAGAGTTTTAATGTATATCATTTCTTTCAGTTTTTATGAAAATGAAATCATGTTTATAATAGAATGAAAAATGTTGTATTTGGATTATTGATGAGTTACTTTTGTATTTGAGTACCTAGTAAAAAAAATTTACCGTTGTGAAAACTTAGTTACTTTTTGTCCTTACTTGGTGGATGTTACACTTCCACTCATGTTTACTACTCTTTCTACTGGGCCCTTTCCAAATCCTAATACCAAAAGCTATACAGCTACTTAGAGATTTTCTCTGGGACTCATCAAAGCAAGAAAAAGGATTCCATTGTCGCTTAGGAATGTTGTCATCTTCCTCATGACTTTTGTGGTCTTGGTTTAATTAACACTCACATAGATGGGTTGGCTTTGTGCACTAATTGGATAGATGGGACCAGAAGGAAATGAATCTTGGAAATTCTTCTCATGCTATCACCTTTGGTGTCCCTTAGGGATTCTAAGCTTGGCATGGTTTGGGATTTCACACCATCCTCATAATGTCAGATCTTATGTAAATTCAAGGCACTTTTGTTGCCAAGAGCATCTAGCATGTGTAGGAAGCTCTCAAGTTGTGGCTTATTTGGAATGAAAATGGATTTATAAATGGGATATCTATCAACTAGCAATCCCTTTGGTGGTCTCATGTGATCACTTGCTAGGATCGACCGCTTGCCAAAACTTCCTAGGTTTTTTCTTTAAGATTCTACGAGTGAGGGATTTATACCATTTTAGATTTTTTTCCATAATCACCAAGACTTGGCTCTCTTGGTTTGAAGCTAAAGCTAAATATTGACTTGGTAATCAAGATTTAGAAACTTTCAACACCATTGTGGAATCAATTCTTCTTGATATTATTCATAAGGTTAGAATCTAATGCACCAAACCATGATGGAAGGAATAGAAATGGTATCCAGATACTCCTTTTAGGAGTTACAAACACTTTAAGGGATATGCTTAGATTACTCCCCACTTTCCTATGCTCTTGAAGTTCAATACCAGATGAGATCTCCAATCCATTGCTCCTCAATGGCATTATAGGTTTCAAATATTTTGGTCCATTCTTATGGAGCACAAGCTTCCTCATTTTTCTTGGTGCCTCCTATATTAGGGTGTCCCCTTGTATCTTGTCTTATTCACTTGGGAATTTCTATTCCCCTCTATCCCTTTTGTGGACATAAGAAAACCCTCAAGTATTTATTCTAGTCTTGCCAAAGAGCCTAATATGCATGCAATGGATCGTGATTTTTTAATCCCTTCAAGACAAATCCTTTTCCTTGGCACATGATTTTGCTAGGAGACTGGCCCAAAATTCTGGTGAGATACACTCAAATTTGGCATGCTTTCAAAGTGGAAATTCTCTTCTCATTTGGAAAAATTAAAATTTTATTGTTTTTCTAATTCAACTATATAGGACAAACAATTTTCTATGTACACTAAAGATTTCATACTCTCTAATGTCATGTTTTTTATTAGAGGTAAAACAAGTTTTGAAGGGACCCTGAAACCCTTTACAATAGGCTGACTAACAACAAAAGATTAGCTGAACCATTACAAAATGTTTGCAACAATGAATTTGAAGATAAGAAATTAGGAAAACATGAAAAACATGAAATAAATAAAAACAAGCAAATCATTATACCTTCCAATGCTTCCTAACTCCTCACTCCTTGATAAGGTTGAGGAACTTGCACCCTTAATTCCCTAGCTTTACCCAAACTAGTATTTGCAATGTGAAATGCTCTCTATGTCAATGCAAAATTCATAACAACCTATCTCTAATGGAGGAAATTGAGAGAAATTTTAGCATAATAGACTTGCTCTAAAATTGGATGATGAAATGGCTTGTGGAGGCTTGTATTTATAGGAAAACTGGAGGGGATTTTGATCCAACAGTGGAGATTGATTGTTGAGGTCAATGGATGAGATTGATTGTGAGATGGAGGGCTAGGATTTGATCATCAAAATTGGATGGTGGAGAATAAAATTGAATCTTTTATTCATTTTGGGGAGGACTTAGCATTTAATGTAATTTGGATGTGTGAGGAAATTAAAAATTAATTTCCTTGGGAGGAGGTAGAATTAAAAATTCTATTTTATGTGGGAATGTGAAGGTCATGTGACACATGCACATTTTTGGGGCCTTACATTTGTAAGCTAAAAATGTGGAAGATGTTTTAGCATAAAAATGGCAAAAATGAGTTGGAGGGGTTATGTATTTTTTGTAATTTTTAATTTGTGGGTGTGGGAGAAGGTGTTAAGCATGATTTGACCAAGTTAATCAGGGTGATTAACTTAGTTAATGTGGCTGGAAAAAAATAGTGAATGAGCTAATCAGGGTTTAGGATTAATTAAATAATAATTTATTTAAGTAATCCAGGTCTAGGGGTCATATAGGCTAGGTTAGCTAATTAAATAATAGCTATTTAATCAACTAGGTTAGTTGTAGGCTAATTAGTAGGGTAGATTAATCAGATAAGTATGATTTATCTAATTAATTAGGTTTAGAGAAGTGGACAAATTTAACTAAATAAATATTTGACATATTTATTTAATTAATTGGGATGATGTTAGTAAGGTGTGAATATTAAATTAATTAAATTAATTTAATTTTAGGGGTTAATTGATTAAGGATGAATGGATGGTTCAAGTGTTGTGTAGGATAATTAATTAATTAGATGAAAAATCAGTGGTATGGATGATGTTGGAGGGTGGTCGAAGGGTTGAGACATTTTTAGGTGTCTACATTTGCCCCTCTTTGACGTGGCATTGTGACCTAGTAGGGATATGGCGTCAAGTTGAAGAATTTTGCCCCAGTTGCCAAGAAGGAATGAAATGGATGAGGGATGCTCCCTCAAGACGTCCGGTGAAAAAATATTTTTTTGGGTGATCTCTCGAAAGTAGGAAATTGTAGTGAAAAATGGATAGAGGATGAGAAATCAGGTGGACAGAAAGAAAAACAAGCGAATTTAAAGGTTATATTTTACACCCTGGGAGAGAAAAAGGTGAGGGTGGATTACATGGCTTTCTATAAATAGAAAGTGTGGGCCCAAAGTGCCACATTTGCACACATTAAGCTTATTCTAGACAAGAGGAGAGAAGGAGATGAGATAGCGTAACCACCCTTCCCATGTTATGAGCATTAATCCAAGAGAGTTCACGACTACATGAGATCACCTATACAAAGCGCCTAGGTATGTCGGTCAACCTTGACTTTGTCAATTTTGGGTTTCAGGGCATTTATTATGTTAGGAAATGGGTAGTTTGATGGATTGGTACCATTGCATAGCCGTGTGGCACCATCCTTAGATGAACTGGTGCCATCCTCTGGATTGGTGCCATAGACTAAATGGGGGTTTGGGGAGTTTTAGCGCCATATTTTAAAGTTTTGGTGCCATGCTCTGTTTTAGCGCCAGGGGGGAAAATCAACTATTGGATATTTTAGCGCTATATATGGTAGTTTTGGCACTAAGCTCTCGTTTAGGGCCATAGGTTTAGGGTTTTAGGTTTTAGTGCCATCTCTTGTAGATTTAGCACTAAGTTCTAGTTTGGCACCATAAAATAGTTTTTTAGTGCCATGCTTTGCATTAGTGTAGGGGTCAGGGGAAAAATGACAGTTTAGCGCCATGTTAGAAAGTTTTAGTGCTAAACTTTGTTGTAGTGCCAAAATCATAAGGATTAGTGCCATAGTGTAAAATGATGTGATATGGTCTAGAATTGGTGCCAAGATCTATTTTGGCACCATAACATTGTGGATTAGTACCATAACGCTATCTTGGGAGAAAAAAGCTAAGTTTTGATGGTTTTTGGATGTAAATTCTAGGTGGGATTTTGCAGTCATGGGAGCGGCGAGTCTCGTCAATGATGAGGTATCGGGATCAGTTCAATTAGGCTACTCTAGCTAGATTAGGGAGGTCGGGACTACGGATAGTTGTCGAGATGCCCTAGATACAGGCACATAGGGCTATGATGACAGCCCTAGTGGAGAGGTGGAGCGACACATGTTCCTTTTTGCTATCGATGGGTGAGATCACTATCACCCTTGAGGATGTGTGGAGGATTTTGAGATTCCCTATAGCTGGAGTGAGGATGACATATGATATACCCTCGAGAGTAGCAGCATTGGATAGAGCATTTACTCCTAGGCGTCCAGTCTATACTGATGACTAGCGACATATGAGCTACATGTGGACTCGGGTAGTTGGGGTGGATCATTTCACCTTGTTCATGTGTGTAGTGATCGGAGGAATTGTTATGCCAGATCGACGCTTGCAGGGTTTCTTGGTTGGTTGGGGTGGTGTGATAGAGCAGATGGTGACTTAAGAGACTATTGTTAGGAATTGCATGCAGAAGATATCAATTAAATGCAGATAAAGATTAAACAGAGGAATGAAAAATATACGGAAATAATAACGAGAGACAAATTTTAACGTGGTTCACCCAAACTCAATTTTACATTCCTTAGTGGTTTTAATTTAGTTTTAGTGTAGTAGTAGAGAGGATAAATCCAACCTTTTGTAGAGTCTTCCACACAAATTTGTGAAAAACTATATCTATGTATGGGTTCTCATGCTATTAGAGTTTCTCATGTACTAGCAAAAATCCATAGGCACAAATCTTTTCATTGGATTTGGTGAGTGGTGGTCATAGAATCAAAGTTCATACACCTAGGAGAATTGATGACCCACACTTGTCTATCAAAATTTGATCCCTAATCTATCTCCTTCATGTGAGAGATTTCCCCACCAACATCCATGGTAGAAATTCTAGTGCCAATAGAACCTTGATTTTGTTCTTGGATTGTCTATGATGTGATTTAATTGGACCATATATTCTATATATAATGTGATTTGATTTCATTCCCTAGATACTATATGATGTGATTTAATTTCATTCTATAGATACTAGATATAATGTGATGTTATTAGATATATGATGTTATTTAATTTTATTCTCAAGATTTATATAATGTGGCTTCATTCAATATAATCTAATTCGATTTCATTCTCTAGATTCTCTATTTTGTAAGATATGTGATATAATGTCTAAACCTAGAGTTCTATTTGATTTAATTTGATTGTACATGTGATTATATATTATTGAGTGAATGAAAAGTACTAAAAATAAAATAGTACTCTAAGTAAAAGAACAAATAAATAATGTATTCAATAAAATAGTTCTTAAGTAAGTATTAAAATCCATGTGGCCATGTGTATGAATATAATGATTTTTAAGTGAATTAAGGGGACTTGAGAGGATGAATTAAGTAGACTAAGGGGACTAATTATAGGGACTAAGGGTACTTAAGGGGATATATTAAGTGGACTAAGGAGACTTAAGGGGATGGATTAAGTGGAGGAGGAAGACTTAAGGGGACATATTAAGGGGACTAGGGGGACTAAGGGAACTTAAGAGGATAGAATAAAGGGACTAAGGATACTTGAAGGAGATTAAGGGGGGCATATTAAGGGGACCAAGGGAGCTTCAAAATTACATTACTAGTGTAGGTATCTTAAATTCATCCATCTCCGCCTAATAAGGGGCAAGGAAATTGAACATCATTAGTCAGAGATGAGATTAAGGAAGGTTTTGACATGACTGATGAGGGGATGGTTCTGCCAGAGTCATAATTAGTAGGCTCGCTTGAGTTGGTAGAGTAGTTGGAAAGGTAATAAATGGAGGCTTTGGAGGATTTTTTCACTCATTATTCTGTGTGCTCACATAGGAGATTGTATCCTTTCCATTTTGAGAGTTGTTTTAGTGTTTTAATGGCATTGAGAGGAGGTGAATAGGAGAAGATGGATGTGGGTAGGGGTAAGGAGGTTCCCTGGGGTGGGCTGAGGAGGCAACTGACGAGGTGTGCTATTAGTTTCTTAGTGGGTGGTAAGAAGGTTGTTGATGATGGGTCAGATGGTGGAGCAAAAGGGAATCTAGAAGGAGAAAGAGGAGAATATCAGGGGAGGCAGTTGCATACAACCTTGTTGACTGTGTAGATAGGGAGATAAAAAATCCCTCCCTCTGAAGCTGGCTTACCAGGATCATGGACATTTCTAAAAAGATAGATGGAGAACTTGAGGTTAATGTTCAATCTTCTTTGGCAAATTTTCTCTTAGACCCCATACACACTACGGGATACTAAAATTTGGTCAAGAATGCACAAACTATCTCAACGTTGTCTTTGATCTCGGTGGCTACAAGTTCTATGCTTCTTCATGATGATTTGATGGAAAATTCAACGCAGGCGAAGAGGAATTTAGAGTTTATTCTGGGCCACCTTCATGACATCCAGGGGAGATAGGTTGACATCCTTACTTCTTTGGATAGTATTGCTGATAAGGTAGGTGTGACTCTACCAATGCACCCATCGACCTCTCTTTCTTGTGGCTATGATTTTGATGATGATGTGTTTTGGGAGGCTGCCATGGAACTCAATATTGAGGTAGGAGGCAAAAGCTATGATAATTATATTGATGCTTCTCATGGGGGTGAGCCTGCATAATTTTCCCACCCCTATTTTGATAGCTAAACTTGTTTGATAGAAATGATAGGGATGGGGTGTAGGGTTAGTCTCTCTTTTTGCTTATAGTTATGGGGATCTTACTGGTTTAAGATTGTTATGATGTGATAAAACATTTAGCTTCTTTTTTATTAGTTCCTAGACTTATAACTAGGTTATATATCAAAATAAATAAATACATCTATCTAAAAGATGCTAAGAGATATCAATCTTTACATAGGATAGATAGGTGCCTCATATTGATATCTCTTGGTGTCTTTTAGGCATATTTATTTAAGATATTTATGCTAGTGGTAGGGGTTTATAGGTTTTATATTTAATGTTAAGGATTGAGTGTTAAAGAGGTTTATGATTATGATTATATTATAGTTTTGGGGTTTAGTGTTAATGATTATATTGACTATCATTTTTAAAAGTTTAGGGTTTAAGCTTTAGGAATTGAGTTTTAGGATCAGGATTTAACATTTAGAGCTTGAGTCTATTTTCTTAGATAAAACAAGAGAATTAACAATTCATGGAAAGAAAATGATATAAGATAATGCAAACTACATGGTGATTGGTATCTTGCAAGGATTTGGCCAGTTCATGAATCTAGTCTTGGATGAGACTATTGACATTAATGGAAATGAAGGGAATGAGAATCACATGGTGTTAATTAGAGGCAATAGTGTTGTAATGATTGAAGCCTTAGTTTATACCCTATATTTGGAATCAAAATAATAGGACACTAATGTAAATCTAAGATCCCAATTCCAAACCTAAGAATACCTTAGATAGAGAAAACAAGGAATGCAAATACAATGGAAAATCAAAAAACTATTACCAAATACAAACCTCAGATGTATTGGATATGCTCCTGGATGCTTGATCTAGAGATATTGGTTGGTCTCCAAATCAACATGTACCTGCAAGTTCTCCTTCCTTAACTCCTTTGGTTGATGAGGGTTGATTTATAGATGTTTTAATGATAGGATGGAGGATTGAGATTTTATTAGAATGGATGGATAGAATTGAATGAGGATTTTTTTTTTTAATTTGAAAGGACGGTCGTACCATTCAACTCCATATTTGTGAGTGTATGCTCACAAACTTCTTACTCGGTGTGTCTAATGCAGGAGCATCCGATATGATAAGAGAATCTTGTATGAGAGATGTGCTTAGTCTTGGCGCTTATCAGAAATAAAGGCAGGTGGAGTGCCCAACATAATGGAGGACAAGAGAAATTGATTACATGCCAAATATGAGCCAGTAGGGAGGCGTTGAAATTCAAATGTTAACACTTTGTTTTGTAGATAATAATGATAAGTTAGAAATAAAATGCCACCTAGGAGGTTTTCAATGCCTTTTCTAGAAGACTGTATAATATACATATAAAAACATGTAATTGCTAAATAGAAAAGAGGAAAAAGAGGCACCAATATGAGGTTTAACGCCTCTGCTGAGGCTCTCAAAAATAGACAAAAGGCACTGCAATGAAATGAATGCCTTAGTTGTTTGGAAATACCTCATTGGAGGCATTTGTTTTACTCATTTTTTGTAGTAGTAGAAGGGAGAAAGATGAGCGGCTGATTGGGAAAAGATGAACGCCTCATTTGCAACATCAATAAAACATTATTTGAATCTTCTTTTGGAGCAACACCATTATAGGGAATAGGGTGCCATGTTTGGGAATTGCAACACCTTTTCTAAGGTTGTATAATGTTAAAATAGGAAATTGCAATCCAACGTGGAGGAGTTCCAACACCTCAATTGAGGCGTATTAAATCATTTTTTTATTATTCTATTAAAGTTGCGCCAAAACAAGAAAAGGAAGGATGAATGCTGTGTGTGGGATGGGAAACACCTCCTTGAGGTATTTAAAACATTTTTATTCTATTTATTCGAAGGGGGGGCTTTGGGTAGAGTAAAGAGGGGAGGAAGTGTGCAGGTTTTGTGGAGGAGTTTTGGGGTGCCTGAACATTGTCCTTATCCATTTTGGATTTGGCAACTGTAGTACATGAGATTCTACAGAGGAACCATATATTGTTGGTCATCATATTTTGTTATCTCACACTGAAGCAATTGAGCTCTATAGAGAAAAGCTTCAAGCTGAGAAAAAAGATTTTATCAGCTTGGTAATTCTGGTGATGTGGTATGTGCCATTGACAAACTTATCCAATGACATAGTTGCAATTGTGAGGAGCAAATAGCAGTAGCGGATAGAGTGAATGAAGGACAATGGAAAAAGTGATAGAGACTAAAAAATGAAGCCACCCAACATGGGATTTGGTAAGGAGAGTTGGGATGTGAGGAAGGTTAGAGGCCATGGAGTGAAATACATTTTATTGCAGATTTGTGTAACTTGTTTATGGATGTAAATGAACTAGAATAAAATGGAACATGGGTTTTGTATGCATTTCATTGTATTTGCATGTTGAATTATATTAAGCAAGGAGTAGAGAGTCTCTGTAGTGAGGTTTGAGTTTTTCCATTTCATCAATTTTGTTTTGCAGGGTTTCCTTTATTTAATTATGCTTGCAGGTCATTTACAAAATGTTATGTGGAGATCTAACGGGGTTGACGAAAAAGTTCTCAAAACCACATCAAGGAGATCCTATGCCAGTTTTGAGCTAATTCCAATCTAAGGATTAGGTTGCACCTGAGGCACTCTAGTTTTCTTAAGCAATTTTGACCTTACTTCAGATAGTTTCTAAATTTCACGAGTAGCCGAGCTATTGATTGTTCACACCTAGTTTCAATAGTTACAATCCATTTTTATTAGGTGAAACCTTTCCAATTCATTAGTTTTGTTCCATCTTTTACATTATTAGATTAGTGGTGTGCTTTACATTTTATTCATGTTTCTGCTTTGTTTCTTGACAGATGGGGGTGAAGAGAAATCATCAATAGACTATCATATTCTTGCATGTATAAGTTTCTGTCAGTTTTAGGTTAAGGTCAAGGCTGCTCATTGGGAAAAATACTTTTTCTTAGATGGCATTGACCACGTGCCTCATATCATCTCCATATTTCAGCTACAACCTTTGCATTCAATTCTAAACATTTTCTATAACCATCATCCCCGTTTGTAGGTGCATCTATTTCCTCTTTTTCACTATTAGGCATACTTTGGCAAGTGTATATTTCTATTTCTAGTCTTGTTGAATTTAGTCTCCAGTCTTTTGTTAGACCTAGCTATAGCATTAGCTAATTAGAGTAGGATTAAAGTAAAAAGACTTCATTTGCTATAATTAAATACACATAAAAATAATCTAAATTGTTTGGGCCCACATATGTTTTCTTTCTAGGCTCTTTCAATTCAATCCTGAGGCATGCAAAAATAAACTTAAAATCAAAAGCTTTAAATTCAAATTTGAACTTTCTCAAATTTTTCTACCAGTTATCATGAGCTGACTTCGTACGTGTGTTTATGCGAGTCATGTTGCAATATCATTGTATTTAAAGACATCCATTTCAGCATTGAAACATGATCTTGAGAATAGAGGACATCAAGGAGAATTTGTTCACCTATTGAGTCAACAAACTCCTAATGTTGTCCCTAGGCAACACCTTGATAGGTTTAGCTAATTGAAAGATGATGGTGACTAAATTTTCAAGTGCATTTTCTATCAGCGCCCTGTGTAGTACAAGATCAAACTTGTACCATAGATTAAGTTTGTGATGATCATGATCAAACTCACAATGGTAAAAAAATGAACTACAAAGCTTTTTTTGGACAACACAAAAATTGAGATAGTTAACTGACGAAGACCGTTAATATGAACTAGAGACGACAAATTAATGCATCACTCTTCCATCACCAGTTCTAGGGTTAGGTACTCTTATTCATCCCATTTATTCCTTTTGTATTTATTACAATTATTTGTCTCGTCTCTAATCACTCTATGTTAATTTATGCCTGATTGATTGCATTTCTTTAATTAGCCTAAATTATTTGTGTAGAGTGCTTTTGTAATGGTGAAATTTGCATAGCCATGAAAGTTTCCATTTAATTTCGGTCTCATTTCCATGGAATGACTCAATACAATTACAAATTGACAAATGACACGCTCTTGTGTAAAGCTAGGCCCATTCCCTGATTTGCTACTTACCTCTGTTTCCACTCATTCCCATACATTGGATCGTATCCTATTGCCATCTGCACATAGTCCCATTCATATGGCATTTAGTAACTTAGTGTGCATTTTTAGTCCCCAGGCTAATCAATTTCCACATCCCCATTTCGATCCAAGAACTAAATACACTTTCTCTTACAATTGATTTCCTAATATACTATTAATTTGGTAACATACTTTATCATACCCACATCAAGTTTATTTAATCTAAGGTGATGCATTCTTTTTAACTGACCTAAATTAACATTGCTTTCCATTTACAATAATTTTGTTCCCTTACAAATATATAAATTTCAAATTCAAGTTTGTGTGTAACAAAAACAAAATCAAAGTAAAATGAAAGAAACTTCAAACCACACCATAGAGCCGTTGGGAGAAAACCAAAAAAGCAGTTCAAAGGCGTGCCAAAAAATCAGAGAACAATTCAAAATGGGGAACGCCGTCAGAGGTTGAGGAGGAGGGAAAATGCAGATAAATTCAAAAGGAGGAGGGAAAAAGCAGAGGAGGAGCGAAAAGTTTCTTCATGGATGAATTCTTTATGACTTGCCTGGTTCTGTTCTTTTTTTCTGTTGCCATTGTGAAATTGTTTGTTTCTCTGTGTTTTGTGAAATTGTTTGATATTTTTCTGATTGGCTTGAGTCTTTTGCTTCAGCGTGCACGCTGGTCAGTCCATTTTATTGTCTTTCAGTGCATTTTTTGGTTTGGTCTTGTATTTTTGTTTGGCTTTGTTTTATGGCGGCAGCATAGGAGGCGGCAGATGCATATGCAGATGATTTTCTTCTTAATCCAGATTCCAGGTATTCTTCACTACTGTTGGCTTTCCTTTAGCATTCAGTTGCATTAATTCTACATGGGCATTTGAATAGCTAGTTTGTTTGAAATTTGAATAGCCAAGCAAGTAGTATACAGGGGAAATAGGCGAGAAATTTGAATAGCCAAGCAAATAGTATACAGGGGAAATAGGCGAGACAGACAGAATAGAGGGTTTGTTTAATAATCTGAGCCAAATTGAAGGCAATATCGATGATTGACCTATCCATCCCAATCCCTCCCTCCTATGAAAGGAGCACCGACTTAGAAATGGATAAGTTAGGCACACAATTTCTGCACCCATTTGTTTGTTGGTTGCCCATCTCTACTGTAAACAAACAATGTTGATCATTTTGTGATAGAATTTGCATATTAGTTTGTGAAACTCTGATCAAACGTCTGAATAACTGATTTTGTAAGACTGATACTGTGAAATCATGGCTCTGGCATAATAAGAAATAGAGGGATTTGTCCTGTGCAGGGAAAAGGTTGGGCATGATACTCGCAGTACTCATGTTGCTGGAAATGTTGGGCAAAGGCACCACGCTCTCCATGCCCGTGTTCCAAGGCAACGGCCTGCTCTACCTCGAACATCTCGCTATCAGAACTTTTCAATATCACTTTACATTCATTCTCCATGCCTATTGGGGTTTGAAAATAAGCAAATGTCACTCAACCAGGATCTCCGATAGAAGCAACCAAATCCAAGCAAGACAAAAACCAGGTAAACGGCTCCCATTGAAATAATGTATGACTGACATAATTGAAGAAGCAGTTATATAAGTAGAAGCTTTGAGACTCTTAATTTCAATCATTGTTTCAAAAAAATTGGTAGATCTATACTTTTCTCTTCTCAGATTAGCTAGGATAGCAATGAATACGATATATCCCATTTTTAAAATATTGAGAAGGCTCATAGCAAAACTTTACCAACTTAAATATTGCCCTTGAGACTGAACCCAATGATCCAAACTCAACTCTACAATCTGGTGCCATTCGCTACCCATACCTAGTTGCTAAGTAATTTGTGGTAGTATTGTTGTTGGTAAATGCTGACTAATTTGCTTGAGACAATGGTAAATGTTGAAAAACAGAACATGGTAAGAAAGGGAATTATAGTTCCAACATCTGAAAAAACACACTGTAGATTGAATAATTTGATAGTTGAACTTGAGAAAATGATTAAAAGTTTTTTAACAAAGAAGACATGACAAAAAAGAAATATGGATATGACCCTCACTGTAAGGTCCTGGAGAATGAACTAAGGAACCATTGTAGGAAGCCTGTGCAATGAAAACTTCAGATGGTCTGGAGTCTGTGGCAGAAGGATGTCATCCACAGACAGAGAATCATCTTTCTTAAAAAGATCATGCTTGTTGATACACCATGTTAATAATAACTTTCACTTAGCTCTCGAGAGTCTATGATTTGATCTTTTCTTCCAAGGGGTTGGGAGTTCAGGACAGGAGAGTCTATAATATCCAATTCATTCATTATCTGATTACACCATTTTATTTTGTATATGTAGAATAGTAAGTTGCTTTGCCATGCATTAATTTTCAGAAATGGTGGGGCTTCCACTTTGATTGATTTATGGCTAATTGATATGATTGGGTGGCAGGGTTGCACACTGCTGACAGTGCAAGCTCACAACCCCTTCCAAAATATTTTTCATTTGATCACATTACATCCTTTCCACCTTGTAAAAAATGGCTGAAATAAAATATTGTGCACAGCCTTTGTAAAAAATTCAATACTTCTATTTCTATGATTTTTGACTTTTCCTATAACTACTAGTCTTCAAACTCCTCAAAAGGTTTTTTACCTTTGTGATTTCTGTTTTTGTGTTTGTGCACTTGTAGAATTTGTGAATCTTTCAGCATATTAGATTTCATTTTTTAGATGGATTCTCGATTTGTCTGCATTATCTATTTTACTATCTACTGAACTCTCAATGTTCTTTAAGTCTAATATTGATATCTGCTGCAATATGTTTAGTGATTTATGGCTAAATTGGAATGACTGGGTGGCAGGGTTACACACAATTCAAGCAGACATTACAAGCTCACAACCCTTCCCCATGACTTCTTCAATGCAAAACATTTAATCCTGCTGCAAATTGCCAGCATGTTGCAGGCAAAAACACTGCAATTGTACCTAGTTGCTCTTGGAACAGGTGGGTTGAAGGCCACTCTTCCAACAATGGGTGCCGAGCAGTTTGATAACAACTATCCCAAAGAGAGCTGAGGAGTTTTTTCAATTACTAATTTTTCACCATTATGGTGGGAGCAAACCTAGGACAGACCTGGTGCAGATTCAGAACAGCAAGGGATGGGATTGAGCATTTGTCATTTCTTTAGTAATACTTTGGTCAATCACATTGACCTAGTAAATTTGTAACATGTACAAATACAATGTTTAAATAAAAAAAAATTATTGGAAGGGGTTAAAACCCCTTTCAAAGACTGAAGGGAATGACCATTGGCCATGGTCATTCCTTAAGGTCACGTATTTTTCCGACAGCTTAAAGAATGGTCAATAGGCCAAGGCCATTCTTTAAGGTCTGTATCTTGTGTCGATTGCATTTTTTAAATTTTTTAGCTAATGTTTAATTTTTATTTAAGAATTTATTAATTTTGATCTCAACACTATTAATCACAATTATAAAATAAATTTAGCATCTATGAATCACAACACATGTCACTTCCTTTATAAAATGGTTCACAATGGACAATCCTTCCCTTCACAACACAAGTCACTTACTTCCCTTACGAAAACAACATTTAAAAGGCAGTCATGAACTCACTTTATGAATGCAGTTCACACAACATTACCTTGTCACCATCCCTGTCACATATTAACATTATTGCAAATGACTAAAACAAACTTGTTGCACATGACTAAAGACATTGGGCTATTTGACAATCACATGTTAACATTATTGCAAATGATATGACTAATTGCTTTTAAAACTTTAAAACAATTTTTGGTCACAATAAATTAGAAAATATGACAACTTGACATGTAATATAATTTTTATAATCATACTTAAGTTGCATATCTAAAAGTATGTAAATTTATGTTTTTATAAATAAAATAAATTGTATATGTTGTGTTGTCTTGTCTTGTTTTGTGTGGTGTTGTGTTGTCTTGTGTTGTGTGGTGTTGTCTTGTGTTGTGGTTGTCTTAGGTCAATTAGGGGAGGCCATGCAAGCTTCCACCTTCACGTGGTTGGCCTTGTTAGTAGAGAATATTTGAATAAATATTCTTGAAGCTAAGGGAAGCTTATTGGTAAATGTTTATGTCATTTCTAAAAATAAAGAAAATTGTGATTGGAAAGGTGAAATTGAAAAAAAAACATTTTAATTATCAA
Source organism: Cunninghamia lanceolata (assembly GCA_027924645.1). NCBI lineage: Eukaryota > Viridiplantae > Streptophyta > Pinopsida > Cupressales > Cupressaceae > Cunninghamia > Cunninghamia lanceolata. Next base: position 392,308 of record BSBN01001049.1, read on the forward strand.
ATGGAGTAGTATTATTTTAATTGCTATAGTTATTATCAAATAACTTGGGAATTTTAAAAATACTATTTGGGTTTTTTTTTTCAATTCAAATTTTATTTAGAGTGATTATTAGTTAATTTAGAGCCTTAGGTCAATTAGGGGAGACCATTCGAGCTTCCACCTTCACGTGGTTGGCCTTGTTAGTAGAGAATATTTCAATAAATATTTTTGAAGCTAAGAGAACTTTATTTGTAAATATTTATGTCATTTGAATATAAACAATATTTTATAAATTTAAGTTAGTTCATGGTGAAATTCGAAAAATAAAGAAAATTGTGATTGTAAAGATGAAACTAAAATAAACTATTTTAATTATCAAATCGAGTAGTATTTATAAATGATGTTCATATTACATGCATATGATGAAATTCTAAAAATAAAGAAAAATTATGATTACAAAGATGAAATTAAAAAAAAAAAAAATTACCAAATTGAGTAGTATTTCCTTAGTTGCTATAGTTGTTATCAAGTAACTTGAGTTTTTATTCTACTAAATTAAGTTGGGTAAGGCATCGAGGAGTTGCAAAAAAAGAGTCTTGTAAAGCTTGGATTCCAATAATTGACCGGTTCACTAGGTTCGATCAAGGGAAAATAAACAATATTTCATTTCCATCTCCCAAATTAGAGGGGAGCTACTAATCCCTAAAGACTCACTTCCAAAGAAGCTTCGAGCAACTGATTTTTAAGTTTTCTTCCTAAAACTAAAATACAGACCATCTAAACATATAGAGTTATATATTATATTCATATTGTTCATATAGAACAATCCCCTGTCTTGAGTCCACACATATCCCAAAAAGAAAAAAAACCTCTCCATAGCTCTCTTCGATTAGTATTATCATGCTAGGAGGGAGGAGCCCAACCTCCAATAGTCAAGGATTCAAATCATTAGCAATAATAATAATCTAAAATAGGCAGGGCAACTTACATAGGCCCCCATGTAGCCCCCATAACACAATTACATTTCTTACATTTCTCCATTATAACCAAGGTTGGGATTTCCACAAGGTCATCCCCAGAGTCCTCATCACAATAGCAAATAGGTGTAGTGAAATAACCTCTATAGAAAGTTTTACCTTCATACCATTGGCCAGCTCTATAATCACTTGATGGAGTCATTTTTGCTCAAGTCATGGAAGTGGCCCAATTAATAGTAGAATAAGGCTTTTGCCTAGTTTTCTACTCCCTCAATATTATCACGAAGTAAGTATGTACATGTAGCCATGGAGAGTAAAGATGCATAACTTAATGTTGTATTGCATTAAACACATTATGCCTACCTACCGACTAGTATAGGTCTAGAAGAAGCTTCATCATTGCTATCACAATACTAAAACATCCATTTCTTTTGCAAGCTCCCATAGTCTTAGAACCCACATCCTCAAGTCTAGATTTGCAATTTTCTTCTTTAAGTAGGTTGTAAAATCTCCAATCATCTTCTCCCTTCCAATTCTTTCCTTCCTCCTTCCCCCACCAGAACATGTCGAGCCACTCCTCTCTACATACTCTTCCCTTTACTAGATATCGTTGAGGAAACCATGGTTTTTTGTTGAACCCACTTGAGCAACCCACCTCTAACATTCAACTAATCAAAATGCCTCAAATACCAAATTCTAACATCTCTCCTTACCTTGTTTCACCAACCTCAATGTCATCACCTATTTGCATAATGATTACACTAACTGCCTCCAAAAATGCTAAGAAGCCCTTGATAATTCTTTATTATCTCAATTCTTAGGTAACCCGCCACTCTTCTTAACTTTGCAGGTGCCACCAATTTGTTCCCCATTATCTTATCTTCTCATTGAGCCCCTTAACAAGCCTAAATAACTCAACAATTTTACAAATGTTCACAATTTGGGGTTTTTCTAATGAAAATAATTTATCAAAATGCAAGCTTTATAAGATAATTATTGCATAATAGTTTTTATTTTAATAATTTCCTTATGATTTTAAAGTTTGTTTTAAAGCCTAACAAACACAAAAAAATATTTTAAAGACTATATATATTGTTGGTGTATTTAATTTTAGAATAATCAAATAAATTAAGTTATTATACGTTAATACAATCATCAAAGAGTTGAGTTTTTATTACAATTCAAATTTTATCTAGAGTGATTATAAATAAGTTAATTTAGATCCTTTCTCACTAGTATGTTTTTAAACAAAATATAGGAAATACATTATTAATGTTAAATGTAGCACTTGTAGAGGAGAAAAGTACAATAACCACCTTGGTTACTACAATTTTTTTAACACAATACACCTCAAGTGCTACATAATTGACCAAGCATCTTCTATTTGATTTAGAAGTGCTAACTTCATAGACTTTCCATCCATAGCCCTGGAATCCACTTTATGCCATGACTCATATTCTCGCTCTAGAATATAGCAATCTCCCAAAGTCATGGTCATCTCTAAACCTAGACCTAAACTTCAAGGGTTCATTCATAATGACCCTGCCTATCCCCTCTTGGGAATTAGAGGCCTTGTAGTTCGTACACCACAATAGAAATAATTCATCCTCTCTTTTGATTTGAGATCTTTGATCTCACTTTTAAATCACAACCATTAGTTGATCTTATGCTTCCAAATCCATCCATACACAATATTAGGATAGCAACGCATTCCAAACAAATGTTATTATAATGCTAACATCAGTGTACAAGCATACACAACCACATAGAGACCAACTCATTATAAACATCACATGTTCACACATAATGAGTGGCTCAAGCAATACATAATGTGAATAAATCATGCATGCATCACATATACATAATGTGACTAGCTCATGCATACAACATACATACCCAATGTGATTAGTACACACATACATCACATATATACTTAATGTGATTAGCTCACGCATACATCACACCTTTACAATGTGACTGACTCATACATACATCACAAGTACACATAGTGACCTACTAGCAAAAGGAAATGGTTGCAACCTTATTGCAAGCATCTTCCCTTTTACCTAGTTTACTATCACATAAGCCCTTAAGCACAGAAAAAGAATATCAGTGTATCTCATGCTACACTATGTGTCTCATCCTTTTCTCAGTTCACTACCAACTGTGATGACAAGAAAACATTCCATGCTATTTGTTATCATCACTAGATAGGTGTAAGTGTAACAACATACAACACATGAGGTCACTAATAAGATTTCCATATCCCACTAAGCATTCAAGTCATCCTACAACCAAATAAACATAATCATGTTAATCACTTGGACTAATTTAACAATTAGAACCTTAAGAAACATACTTCAAGTAGACACAACACATGAAGCACACACAATCATTATGACAACCCAATGCTAATATTGAACTCCTGATGGGTAGATATTGGCATCCATCATGTACATACCATTGGAAAAAGCCAAACTAGTACTAGTATCTATCACCTGCATGCCATTGGTGAAAGCCTATGTAAACCCTATGAAATTGGGTAGCTCATGGTATTTAGCAAGTTTGCATGCTACTGGTGAAAGCCTGCTAATCCCTATGATACAACTAAATACTTCTTTAGGCAGAGCATGTTTGCTGACTAGAGTTGGAGCATCGATAAGCTTATCCTTAATGCGGGTCATACGATTTATAATGTTTGTGATCACCATGGAAGGAGTGGAACAAGATACATTCTAGGAGGTATTGAATTCCTCCTACCTATTCCCTCGTAGAGCCCTTACTCCAACCGTCATGTGATGTTGAGAAGTCATTTCCTATATCGATCTTAGTTTAACATTCTAACATTTAAAAGGTATTAGAGCATGGATTTGAACATACTATCTTAAGGGTTTACACCTTAGACAGATTATTCTCATTAGATTACCACACAAGGACCTATTATCTTATGTACAATGGTCCTATAACATGTCTTGGGGTCAAAATTACCAACATGAAAGTAACACTTTGAACCCACCAAAAAGATATAAAGGTAAAGCATCACACCATAATTAATAATACTTATTGTTAGTTACTTGCATTTGGCAAAGACAATCATAAGAAATTCCATCATAATTCAACATAGTTCTAGGCAAATATTTAGAGCAGGTAGATCCTCCATAAAGATTAAGTGTTGTTCACCCATTAGACCGTATGGCTTGATTTAACATCCTTTGCAATGCAAAGTTAGTAGGTGTCCATAACTCATACCTAGCCCTATCCTGGCCAACTTTATTACACCCATATTTCTGGAAAGAATAGACCTCTATATCACCTTGAGGCTAACCAATATCTTCCCATACATAACATTAAGCCAAGACACCATGCCACAGTGTTCAACACCTACAACTCTACTAATTATAGTTAGACTAGTCTAAAGGCATCTTTGTACATTCACATTAGAGACAAATTGTGAAGATGATGATTCTAAAAGTTCATCCAAGATTGGAGTAGATTTGGGAAAGCCAAACCCAACAACCTCAGAGTAGATGAGCTTAGCGTTGAAAGAGTGCCTTTTATTGGCTCAACCCTATGTAGTGAGGACAATATATAAGATTTGGTTAAAAAATCTATTCTAAGATAACAACCAAATCAATTCATGAAAGATATACCTAAATTATATTGCTTAATAGACCAAGGCTATACTTGTGGGTTTGGAACTAAGTATAGCCATGAGGGTATACTGTAGGTATCTCATAACTGAGTGTATCTACAAGGTGAGATACAAAACAATCCAAAGTGCATAGAAACAAATTTAGAGTATTGCAAAATTTTGTTACAAGAAATTTCACAACATGAGGTGATTCTACTAGTCAAGCATCAGTAATATATATCAACCCCATCTTCACATATGGACTAGGTCCATTTTTGCTTCCTTACTGTAGGGATGCACTATCCTTATCAGTATTTATTTGTTTTCATCATCCACTGACTGGTAGAGCCATTGAAGAATGGAAACACTAAAAATGAGTGAGGAGATAAAAGTGACTTGGGTTTACAACATGGGAAGATGCCCCCAAGACATCCTCCACAACGTTCTGCCCCAAAGGCACCACACATAAAAATTACAATAAGAGAGAGATCAATAGTATAAGAATAGAGAAACAAATAGAAGGATGGTCACAATAGAGGCAGTCTCCTTGTATCCTTGACCTTACAAGAGTATCAAGGGTCATCCAAGGAGACCTAAACAACATTTAACACAAGAAGGGGGGAACACAACACAACACAACAACATATAAATATATAGATTTTCAGGAGGATGCCAAACTTGCGAGCATCTTAGAGAGGTGCTCCATCAAGTGTGGTAAAATGTGTGAGGAACTCATACCCAATTGATGTTTATTTCCAAAACAACTGTGTTGTACTTGTTTCTCAAGGCCTTGTATGTTTGAAATCTTTTGATGCTTACGGGGAGGCCCGAATCATTACCTTTTTCTACTGATGATTCAAGCCTTGTTCTTGTTGGAATTAGACTAGACAACTGAGAGGGCGGGTGAATCAGTTATCACACAAAATAAACCTTTTATGCTTTTAACCCTTTTTATTAACTTACTATCAAATTAATGATGTAAACATTAAAGCATGGATCAACAACATATGAGCAGAAACATAAGCAACACACTTGACACCAAGATTTTGACGTGGAAACTTGGTTAAGGGAAAAACCACGGTGGGGGTTAACCCACAAAGATTTGTACATTGTTAAAAGTACTTTAGAAAAATATAAGGCACATGCCTTCGGGCGCACTGCCCAGAGATCACTACTCAAAAGAGAGGCTCACTGCCTATAGAATTTATTTTAGTACAGAAAGAATTAACTGAGAAATAACATCTACTTCATGTCTGGTTTAGTTTCATTGAATGCTCACAAAACTTCTACTCTGTCCCAAATACGTCTTCTCTAACTCTTTATTAAAACAACTCTTGTTCTTCTACTTCTCCTCTGTTTTGTCCTTCATTTTGATCCTTATTGTTTTTGCATTAGGATAATTTTCCACAACTCATCAACAAGTATTTATACACTTCATCAGCCTTGGAATGAACATCAAGGTCGACACTATAAACATCTAACTTAATGCAAATCAGTAAGATGTCGGCCAAACATAACTAGGACTCAAATCTTCATTAATTAACACACCATGCTCCATAGAAATGCTCTTAGATCATCCGCAACACGCTTAAATCATCCAGTCGACCAAGACTGGGAAGAACAATAACACCAAGAAGGAAATCTTCATTGACAGGCTCAAACTTCAATGCAGACCTCCAACATAGTGGTCATACAATTCAGAGACTTCCACAAGCACATTGATTTCAACAAAAACATTTGCATTCCTCTAAATCATCAGAATCACTTGCATCTTTTTCTGGAACCTCAAGAACACTATCTGCCATGACTGTCACTTTAGAAAGATTGCTTGTGGACCTCCAAACCACAAACCACTTGAATGGATGATACACACTAACTTCCCAAACATGCCTCTAGATCCGTAGATCATCATTTGACACATCTGGACCTCTTTCCTGTGCTCTATCTCTTCTGAACACTGCAAAATTAGTTCTACTCAGATGGCCATAGCTTCTTCAAATCTTCATGCGAACCCTTCAAAGCTTATCTAGAGCTTGTTCAGACAATCCTCTTCTCAGCCATATGGTCCGCATAAATTGATCCTCATTAATTTTCTCAATATCCTCAACAATCTAGTCTTCTACACAGGCAGAAAAAATAGGATACAGTTGACATCAATGGCAAAAAGGATATGTTGACATCAATGACAACACCGATTAGGCACATATTTGCAACAATCTCCCCCTTTGTCATTGATGGCAACATATGATGTGAAAAACTGATTTGACCTTCAAGACAAGACTTTCTCCCCCTTTCTCTTATCACTTCTGTAATCACTTCCTTCATTGTTCCTCCTTTCATCAGCAACTAGTTTTTCACATGAACTTTTCTCCTCCTTTGACATCAATGGAAAAGGGCACATATTTGTAGTTTTTTTTTTTTGGTTTCAGACCAAACTCAAAAAATACATGCAGACTACTCCCCCCGAGTAGTGCCTCCTTGACATCAATTTGGATCACAAGATGTGACTGTGAATTCTACCAGACTGATGCACTCTAGTGAATCTTAATTCTAATCAAGAGGGGTAATAACCCCCAAATTCTCTCTAAGATACTCAAAAGTATCCTTGGGAAGAGGCTTAGTGAAAATATCCACAATCTGATCCTTTGAAGATACAAACTCCAACTTGACTTCATTCTCATTTACCTTCTCTCTCAAGAAATGAAACTTGATGGATATATGCTTTGTCTTTGAATGTAACACTGGATTCTTTGAGATGCTTATTGCACTTGAATTATCACAGAAGATTGTGACCGGCTCCTCAAACACAATTTTGATGTCCTTCAACATTTGCTTCATCCACAGAACTTGAGTGCAATTATTTGTTGCTGCTATATACTCTGCCTTTGCTATGGATAAGGATATTGCTTCCTACTTTTTTCTTAGCCAAGAAACCAATCTACTTCCCAAGAAGAATGCACCACCACTAGTACTTTTCCTATCATCCACATCTCCTGCCCAATCAGTATCTGTATGTGCATGAAGAGTAAAGTCATTGTCTTTTGGATACCACAAGCCATAATCAAGTGTTCCTTTGAGATATCTGAAGATTCTTTTGACTGCTACAACATGGGATTCTTTAGGATCAGCTTAGAATCAGGTAACAAGCCTTATTACATTCATGATATCAGGTCTAGTCTGAGTCAGATAGAGCAGTCCTTCAATCATTGATCTATACCTTTTCTGATTTTCCTTAGGGGAGTCATCATCTATATTTAACTTACATCTGGTTATCATAGGCGTACCTACTGGCTTTGAATCTTCCATTCCAAACTTCTTCAACAATTCTTTCACATACTTAGACTGAGATATAAAGATACCTTTATCTAACTGAGTGATTTGCAAACCTAAGAAGAAATTCATCTCACCAAACATGGACATTTCAAATTCACTTTGTATTTGATCAACAAATGTTTTACACATGCTCTCATTTCCACCAAAAATGATATCATCAACAAATACCTCAACAATTAGAATATTCTCATGATCAATCTTGAAGTAAAGATTACTGTCAGCAGTGCCTTTGTTATATCCTAGCTTTAGTAGATACTTATCTAATCTTGCATACCAAGCTCTTGGGGCTTGTTTGATTCCATATAATGCTTTCCTCAATCTACAGACCATGTCTTTCTGATCAGACAACTGAAATCCTTCTGGTTGCTCAATGTAGATTTCTTCTTCTAATTCTCCATTTAGGAATGTTGATTTGACATCCATCTGATATACCTTGAAATCTTTATAAGTAGCAAATACAAGAAATAACCTAATTGCTTCTATTCTTTCCACCAGAGCAAAAGTTTCTTCAAAATCAATTCCTTCTACTTGAGAATATCCTTTGCATCCAACCTTGCTTTGTTTCTTACAACTTCACCATCTTCATTTAGTTTGTTCCGGAAGAACCATTTAGTTACAATCACATTTTTGTCCTGAGGTCTAGAAACAAGATCCCAAGTGTGATTCTTTTCAATTTGCATTAATTCTTCTTCCATTGCCTTTACCCAGTTTTCATCTTCACAGGCTTCACTTACTATTTTTGGTTCAATCTTTGAAATTAGACAAATCTCTTCTTGATCTTCAACAATTCTTCTCCTAGTTCGAACACCTTTATTTCTATCTCCCATGATTTGATCTTCAGGATGATTCATCCTTACATACCTGGGAGTTTTGGGATTTGCTTAAACTTCTGATTTTTGAGCTTGTTCCTCAACTTCTACACTGACCTCTTGAATTACTGGATTTTTCAGATCAATTTAGATCTGAGTCTGAATTTGCACTTGCCTTTCTTGTCTTGAATTTTCATCTTGATCATTAGAATCATATCCATAGGACCTGGAATGTCCTTCCTTGCTCTCATCAACTCTGACATTAGCGCTTTCAACAATTTTTTTCAACCTCTTGTTGAAGCATCGGTATGCTTTTCTTTGAGTAGAGTAGCCTAGAAAAATTCCTTCATCACTTCTTGCTTCAAACTTGGTTAGATCCTCATCTCTTTTGATATAGCATTTACTACCAAAAACTCTGAAATATCTCACAGAAGGAGGGTGACCAAACCAGAGTTCATAAGGAGTCTTACCAGAATTACTTTTGATCTGTACCCGGTTAAGAGTGTAGACAGTAGTACTCACAGCTTCTCTCCAATAAACTTGTGGAACATTTGTTTCCATCATCATGGTCCTAGTAGCTTCTTGAATGGTTCAGTTCTTTCTTTCTATAAATCCATTTTGCTGAGGAGTCCTAGGAGCAGATAACTGTCTTTTTATTCCATGCCTTTCATAGAATGTATCAAACTCACCAGAAGTAAACTCTCCACCTCTATTAGATCTCAAATACTCTATCTTCACACCAATCTCATTTTCCACCATAACTTTGAACACTTTGAATTTGTCAAGAGCTTCTGATTTTTCTTTTAAGAAAGTTACCCACATCATCTAGGAGTAATCATCAATCAGCAACATAAAATATCTATCTCCTTGCACACTCCTAATTCTAGCAGGACCACATAGATCAGTATGCACAAGTTCCAATTGCCCACTTGAAAATTGTTCTTTATTTTTGAATGATGTTTTATTTTGTTTACCCAATTGACATTCTCTACATATGCTATCAGGTTTCACAAGTCTTGGAAGATCTCTCACAGCTTTAGTAGAACTTATCTTGACAATGTTATCAAAATTCACATGACACATTCTCCTATGCCACAACCAACTTTGATCTGTTTGAGCAATCAAACAACTTTTACCAGAACTACTTAATTGAAAGATGTTACCTCTAGTTTGTGTACCAGATGCAATTTCAATTCTGGAGCTTTCCAAGATTCTACATTTGCCATCCGTGAATCGGAGATCATAACCCTTGTCAACGAACTATCCAACACTAAGAAGATTATGCTTCAGCCCTTCCACATACAGAACATCATTGGTGTTATTCTTACCATCAAAAGAGATGGATCCTCTGCCACAGATTCTACCATCTGAGTTATCTCCAAATTTTACAAGCCCACCTTCATATTTTTTAAGGCTTATAAACTTACTTTTATCACCAATCATATGATGAGAACATCCACTATTAATCACCCATTCATCCTTTTCAACAACCTGAGCAGCCAAGGCATTTTCCACATTTTCACAACTAGCAGATTTAATAGACACTGGATCTTCTTCTTTGATAGCAATGAACACCCAATCATTTTTAGTGGAACCTCCATGATCAGATTCATCATCTGTGACTCCTTCTTCTCCAGCTTCTTAGACATAGTAACATTTCTTCTGACCTTTATATCTATTAAGGTTTGGTTTTGAAAACCTCTCCAGACATCTTGAGGTAAAATGACCAATCTTATTACAAGCAAAACATTTGAGTGGCAACTTTCTTTCATACTTACTGGATCCTCTTGGCATTCTTTTGGCAATAAGAGATTCAAGATCTGTAGTCTCGATTTCATCATCTTCAAGATCCTTCCTTGCCTTCACAAATATGTTTGATCTTGCTGAAGAGCTTTCACTCGAATCATATCTTTGTTTTCCATATACACTAGCCTTAAATGCATATTCAGACTTAGGAAGAGAATCACCAAATTCACTTAATTCAAAAGCTAAAATTTTGCCAACCAGCTAATCTCTTGTAACTTCTGAGATAGTCCTACTCCTCTATAGAAGAAACCTTATGTTTGTATGAATTAGGTAAGGATTTGACCACTTTTGCCACAATCTCTGATTCTTCCAAAGTTCCACCAACACACCTGATACCACACACAAGTTCATTTATCTTTTGCATGTAGATTGTGATGTTTTCATTGTCACTCATCCTCAAATTTTCAAAATTTCCTCTCAGACTTTGTAGCTTGGCACATTTGACAAATTCATTGCCTTCATACAGATTCTCCAACTTCTTCCAGATTTAATGAGCAGTTTTTAGTCCAAAGATATTTGTCATTTCTGAATCAGTCAAGGCACTCAACAAGGCTTCTTTAGCTTGAAGGTTATTTTCAGCATCTTTGAGTTCATCTGGAGTTGATGGAACTTTCTCTGGAGGATTATACTCATCCTTAGTTAACACCCAACAAGCTTCACCCATGCATTGCAAATGGCACTCCATGTGACTCTTCCAAACAAAGTAATTTGTTCCATCAAATCTTAGATTGTCCTTCTTGTAGATCGACATACTGGATCTCCTCAAGTGGTCAAGCTTCTTTTAGAGGATTTGGCTTTGATACCAATTGTTGGAATTAGACCGGACAACTAAGACGGGGGGTGAATCAGTTGTCACACAAAACAAACCTTTTCTACTTTTAACCCTTTTTATTAACTTACTATTAGATTAATGATGTAAACATTAAACCATAGATCAACGACATATGAGAAGAAACATAAACAACACACTTGACACCAAGATTTTGACGTGGAAACCTGGTTAAGGGAAAAACCACAGTGGGGGTTAACCCACAAAGATTTGTACCCTATTAAAAGTACTTTAGAAAAATAGAAGGCACATGCCTTTGGGTGCACTACCTAGAGCTCACTGCTCAAAGGAGAGACTCATTGCCTACAAAATTTATTTTAGTACAGAAAGAATTAACTGAGAAATAACATCTACTTCATGCCTGGTTCAGTTTCATTGAATGCTCACAAAACTTCTGCTTTGCCCCAAATACTTCTTCTCTAACTCTTTATCAAAACAACTCTTTTTCTTCTGCTTCTCCTCTTTTCTGCTCTACCTTTTGATTCTTACTATTTTTGCATAAGGATAATTTTCCACAACTCATCAACAAGTGTTTATACGCTTCATCAACCTTGGAATGAACATCAAGGTTGGCACTAAAAACATCTGACTTAATGCGAATCACTAAGTTGTTAGCCAAACATAACTGGGACTCAAATCTTCATTAATTAACACATCATGCTCCATAGAAATGCTCTTAAATCATCCGCAACATGCTTGAATCATCCGGTCAGCCAAGACTGGGAAGAACAACAACACCAAAAAGGAAATCTTCATTGACAAGATCAAACTTCAATGTGGACCTCCAACATAGCAGTCATACAATTCAGATACTTTCACAAGCACATTGATTTCAACAAAAACATCCGCATTCCTCTAAATCATCAGAATCACTTGCATCTTCCTCTAGAACCTCAAGAACACTGTCTGCCATGACTGTCACTTTAGAAAGATTGCTTGCGGACCTCCAAACCACGAACCAATTGAATGGATAATACACACTAACTTCCCAAACATGCCTCCAGATTTGTAGATCATCAATTGACATATCCGGAACAATTTGGACCTCTTTCCTGTCGCTCTGTCTCTTCTCAACACTGCAAAACTGGTTCTACTCAGATGGCCATAGCTTCTTCAAATCGTCATGCGAACCCTTCAAATCTTATTTGGAGCTTCTTCAGACAATTCTCTACTCAACCATATGATCCGTATAAATTGATCCTTATTAATTTTCTCAATATCCTCAACAATCTAGTCTTCTACACAGACAACAAAAATAGGATACAGTTGACATCAATGGCAACAAGGGTATGTTAACATCAATGACAACACCAATTAGGCACATATTTGCAATAGTTCTTTTCTTTATTTTGCTTTCCTATTCTGCTTTGCTTGATGAATGAGCCTTTCACAATGAAATGGGATGCTTCTCATTGTCACCACTTTCTCTTGCTTCAAGTGATTACATATAGGCTGCTCCATTTGTGTATCTTGTGCATTTTGGTTATCTCCAGATCTATAAAGGGATAATGGAGGAGGAACCTCAGCGTAGATACCTTTTCCTTGTGGGTGAGGTAGATCTTCATTTTTTGCCTTATCTACTTCTATCATACCAACTAAATAATCATAGTCAAGATAGTCATCTTCAATTTCTATTGTATTTTGTTCCACCATGTTGTTGTCGCTATGTTCAGGAAAAGGATTAGTGAAGATTTGTAAGGTTTGATTTAGAGGGGCTACTGACTTATTTCCATTGTCATTCACACCAGCAACTTGTATCAGATTAGAATCGATGAGGTCTTGAATTTCATGTTTAAGACGCATGCATCTTTCGGTATCATGTCCCGACGAGCGGTGATAGTGACAATAAGCATTAGCATCAAATGAAGGTCCTTGTATCTTACTACTGTCAAATGGATAAGCAAGAGGAAGCTTCAAAAGATTTTTATTCACTGCTTGAGCCTTTATCGAATGAAGAGAATCTGATAATGGAGTGAATTGTCTCTGTTGCTGTCTAAATTGAAATGGTGTTCGACTAGGCTTTGTAATAATAGACACTTGCGGTTGAAAATTGTTCAAATGTTGCCCTTTGATTTTAATGAAATTCCTATTATTCTTCTTAAATAAATTTTGAGATGACCCACTACGGATTGAACAATAGGAGCAACTGAGGTATGATTCTCATATTGACTAGCCGAAAGTTGGTAATGTAGGAGAGCTGTGCATAGGTGTTGGAAAGAGCTATACTTCATCAAAAGTATTTTATCATATATTTTTGGTTGTAGATTCATAATGAATACTTTTTGAATATCCTCATATTTAATCATATATTGTATTTGTGCAACGAGAGCTTGATATAAACTGATGAATTCTATTAATTTCTCTTTCAGACCTTGTTTACAATGGACCAAATCAATCAATGCGATAGCAGGTCCAATGTTTGCTTGGAAATGTTGCAAGAATTGATCAACTAGCTATGAGAAGGATAATATTGAATTAGGAGGTAAAGAGAAAAACCATTCCAAAGCAGTATCTTTAAGAGATCAAGGAAAGAGTTTTGCTAACAATGCCTCGTCAAAGAAAAATCACTACGCATTGTTATGAATGTTGCAACATGAGTATTAGGATCACCTTTACCACTGTAATTTTTAAAGCGAGGAGTCTCAAATTTGTCAGGCATTTGAGCTCTTAGAATTGAATAAGATAAAGGATTGCGAGCATGATATGTTGGTAAAGTTGGTTGAGAGGAAGCATTAGTCAATTTTGTGACATTTTTCTATAAGGAAGACATACCCTGCAAAAGATGGTTTAGGAGAGCATCATTGGGTGAAGTGGTTTGTGGATTTGAGAGAGGTGTTGTAGTCGTGAAATTGAGAGGTGGTTGGTAATAAGTAGAGGTGATGGGTGGTTGAGAATAAGTATGAATTGGTATGGAGACACGAGGTATTAAGATTTGATAATTAAATGCAACAACATTGCAATTATTTCTAGTAGATGTTCCCATGGTAGTGGTAGCATTACTACAAGCTTGTGGATTGGTGGTGAGAATTGATGATGTAAAAGTGTATATTCCAGTAGTCGGTATGGGTGTTAATACTTGTGAGGTTATATATGTCGGTGGTGACACATTTTCAATGATATTTGCATGGCTAGCCATTGGAATAATGTTATGATCCACTATGTGGGATAATCCACGAAGCATGTCAACACTTTCTTATCCTTCTTGTAACAATCCTCTTATTCCCTCAACAATAGGTACCACTTCTTGAGCTAGATGTGCACGTTCTACAATTTGTTGGAAATCAGCGAGTTGTTTGTCAAGTTTCTTAATTTGTTCATCAGGCACATGTGAAACTATATCAATAACATCCTCAAAATCATAAAAAGTTTGTTCTTCCATTGTGTTGGTGTTTATAATATCTTGCAAAGGTGTTGATTCACCCTTTGTAAAGTGGTTGTGCAATGGGTTTTCTGATGTTTGCATATCGTCGCTATTGAAAGCATTAGAATCAATTAGTCTATGAATTATCCTTACAAAGATGTTTCTATTAGGGTAGCAGATTATACAACTCATGCCAAGTCTTATAACACTCAATGCACTAACCAATAGTATAATTAATAAGATTAAGGTAGTTATGCTTGTTGAAAGACACAATGTGTAATTGCAAACATTGAAATTTGGAAAGCAAGGATGTCAAATAATGCAACACTACAATGCAAAATCAGATCTAAATGAATGTTTATGATAGCAACAAAATCTGAAATAAGACTTTGACTACGAACCCTAGCTTTGCAAATGACTAGGTTATAGGAAAAATGTAATTTTTCAACAAAACCCTAGCAAATGAGATCTTCAAATGCAAGATGTACTATCATAAAATGATTAATTACTATAATATGGATCAAATCTGATGTGAAAATCAGAAAATAAAATGTTTCAATGATATGTAATAAAAACAATGCAAAACTATGCCTTTATGCAAACCTAGAATGCTTTTTTTTTACCTTTATCAAATTTATGCAAAAATTGTCAATGAATAATGATAAGTATGCTATGAATTAATGCAAGATCTGAATTATACACTCAACAAGATGCAAATGCTAGATGCTACAGGTTCACCAAAATGTTATGTATGAAAAAGGTGAATGATGTAAGCTAGCATGCACACTAGATCAAACCCTCTTCCACAATAATATTCAAGGAAAAAACTGAGCCAAGTCACTACCAAATGGAGGAGAACTCAGCTACAGATTTTGTGCTCAAGAGTGCTATGGAAAGATCAAATTTAATCAAGCCTTTTTATCAAACCCTAGGTCAAGTATGCATAAAACCCTAGTTCTAAGATAATCACCTTGTAACAAATAGACAATGACTAAAACCTAGAATCTGAATGCATAAAGGTAATTAGAGAGATATTAGAACCTGTGCCCTATAAGCTGGAAAGTCGGAGGACTATTTCGCAGGTGCCCAAGTCTAGAAAGATGGAATCTCCAGAAACTGGAAATTGGAGAAATGTCATAGAGGATGTCCTAATGTCAGATTCAGTACCTGTTTGAGTAGGAAGACTATTTTGCAGGTGACCAAGTCTTTTGTAGAGGAATATTCCTGAAATGCTTTCAAATCCCAAAACCCTTTCCCTTACACAACCTTCTTGTACCTTCACCTCTTCAAATTTCACACCTGTAACCTACACATAATAAGAAAAGGGGTTTGGGGGTTGTAGTGTTTAGGGATTTGCCTCAATCAAATCCAGGGATAGCATTCAATCTTCCCAACACCGTTGTTAGAGAGAGTGCGTTCCCTTATAGGGTAGAGGCTAAAGATAAATCAATGATGAAATGATTCAAATAACAATGATGCCACCTTGGAGGTGAAGCCCTTAGGAGAATGAAGATCCTTAAAGTCATAAGGACAAGGATGATGATTCCAAATCAGCAACAACACACACAATACAAACATAAATCTTCTCTAGAAACACAATGAATGCTTTAAATTCTCTTTTCTCTAAGATCATAAGTTTGCTATCATCTCCTCCTTACTTTCTAGGTTCAAAAACACACTTATATATGTTTTTCCTGTTAACATTCACAAATTAAATGAAAAGAGCTGACAAATGGAAACCTTTTTAAAGGTCCTATGCTGACATGCATTAAAATCTGCCCCAACCAATTAGGGAGGATTTGGGCGTAGGTGCTCAAGTCCTGAGGTACCTTTTTGGTCTGGGGTAAGGCTAAGAATGGACCCCTTGTTCCCAATTTACATTGGTTTCGGGGGATTTTCCATCAGGATGAATATGTAGCATGCATAATGTTATTATGGGGACCTAGGAGCTAAACTAGGAGGTTAAAAGGCATGTGTCCACTTTTTACTCCATAACACATTCATCTTTCCTTCAATTTCATAACCATTTTGATGTAACTCTTTGAATTGCAAGTATGTAAGTTTGTAGAACTTCTGGGGATTTTTTCCATGTTCCACTTTGGTCACAAGTTTAGATGGCCAGATTGATCTCATAATTATTTGTAAAGTTTAAAATTAGTTTTATAGGGATTATATCAACTTCTTCCATTGCTCAAATTCCATGTTGTTGTATCTCTCTATTTCACCTACCTGATGGCCCCACAATAATGGTTCCTATGTGTGAATTTACCTTACATAAAACATCAATTTTTCTATCGCTCACACCTTTTGTAAATTAAATTCTTATGCTCTTGAGACCCCTTTTTGATCTTTGCATCATTAAATATTTTGTTTAAGTAGTCATGTGACTTTTTGAATTTATTTATTTGTGAGTGAGACATGATTTTAGATTTGATTTATTTTATTAGTGGAGATTAGACTAATTAATCCAACAGTAAGATTATTCAATTAATTAGTGGGGAAGGTGTAGGAAATTAGTTTAATTAAATAAATATATTTATTTAATTTATTTGATGATGGAAGGCATGTAAAAGGCTAATCCTAATTAATTAAATAAATATAATTTATCTAATTAATTAGTGTCAGGATGATACAAATGTGGTTAGGATGGGCTTGGGATATTGTTGAAAGTGTCAAAAGTGGTATTAGTGTTATGATGTTAGAAGATGATGTTAGGATATGGTCAATTTTATATGTCTACACTTAGAACTAGTAAAAAATGGATAACATTATTCTAATGACACCTTTGTAATTGATGGATTAAACTACATAGAACTTTGTAATCAATTTCCACTTGGTTAAGATTTTTGGGAGTTTTAATTAGGATTAATGACATGAAAGGAATGCAAGAGGTATATTGAACTTTAGCACATATATTTTATATTATTGATAATTATAAATTATAAAGTAGTGTAAATATTGATTTGAACCTATATATAGAAACAATAAACAATAGATATACATAGATATATATGAAAGTTTAAAATTGATAAAAATATATTCTAACATGTCCTACATACACAAAAACTCAAATACATGATCAAAATATGTAAATGTTCTAATTTTGAGTATGTAAATGCCATAGATCTCAAAGTATACATTAATAATGTTGTAGATAAAAGTACATGTGTCCTAGATCAAAGTAGGCAAATGTGAGGTAGATTAAAGTATATAAATACCATGGATCTCAAAATATGTATACAAATGTCCTATCTATCAAAGTACATGAACTACTCAATATACATCATAATAATGGGTTACACTTTTTGGCCAAACTTGACATTGAAATCAACATTTTGAACTAAATCTTCACTTTCTAACACCTATAGCGCTAAACCAATAGGAATTTGAAGATGATGCGAACTAGTGATTTGTGAGATTTTATTTGTAGATTCTAAATATACTTTTTCAAAAAAAATTGGAGTTAAATTGTCAAATTTTTTGCATCTCCTTTGATAATTAGTTTTTAATAGTAAACAATATTTTTTAAAAGTGATGTGTATTCTGTAGCACATAACTTTTTTTCTACAAAGGATAAAATTTGGATTCTTTTGAATTTAGATTGGTAACATCGATATATAGGGCATGCATTTGGTTTTATAATGTTTTGTTAAATATATTTTTTTAATTAAGTTTTGAAGTCAAACCAATTATAATCTAGACATAGGCGTATTCCGTAAAACATAACTTTTTCTATATGTATCGAATTTTTTTTTTTTTGTTGAAACAAGGACATCAATACCTAGGGCATAGATATTTTTTAGATTTTTTTTTTCACTAATTTACTAATTTTCCATGTGTGTAGAACAGAGAACTTGATGTTTGGTGAAAAACCTACATTCACAAGAAATAAAAAATAAATATAATAATCAAATTAAATATATTTAAAATTATACTTTTTGGGAAGCTTATAATAAGGACTACATACTTACAAAACATAAATTTTAAATGAATTCATTTGATCCCCCAAAAGGTAAATCAAAAGTGGTTTTTTATCAGCATTTTGATAGGTGTAGAGGAGACTCCATTATAGGTATGGTTTAAAACTAGCAGAGTTCTATCCAAGGGGGTTTGAATCTAAGGGGGTTTGATCAAACCCTCTTCAATTAAAATCTTTTAAATGGAACCTTTCAAGGCTTACATCATATATTTTCTAAAAATATGTGATTTCAATCAAAATCAAGATGTCCCAGAAAGTGTAACCCATTATTGTGGTAGCATCCATCTAAGAGATGGACTCTCAACTACATGTATATCACCTAATATACCCTCATCAAGTTTACTAATATACATCATATAGAATAATGTAATTGATTAGTATCAATGATACGATCAAGCTCCTCCTAAGGTGGGAAGATAAAAATATAATATGGATCATGTTGCGATTAATATGCACGATGTGATGTAGAGGAGTTGCATGGATGCCTCAAAAAGTACTCATCCACCTCCTTTGAAAAGATGGCCTAGGTGTAGATGGAAATCTTAAGAAGATCCTCAATTTCTTTCCTTTGGTAAGAAATAACCATAATGTCACCAATATACTTGAAGCCTAAGGTAAATGTATGCATCCTTTCACCAATAAAATATCTAGGTTGAGGAAAATATTATCCTCAATGATGATATGTGTCTCTGTCACATTCCCTACCATGTACTTGTCCCACATGGAGCTTGGTAAATATACATTATTTATGCTGAGACCTAAATGCACCTCGACGTACAATTGTTGTGAAAATTACAATGAGATTTGGTTGTTATTGGGATAATGACCATGGATAGCTATGAACCTAGGATATATCAATGGTTTCATATAGATTAAGAATAAATGATTGGTCTAGATGTTGACTTAATAGCTTCCAATGTTAATATATAGCCCTACAGATCTGGTATCATAGTTATAGTTTATCTTTGATGATATTTTTCTGAATTAGTGAAAAATTTAGTCCATGACATTTAGTATTAGAGCCAAGTTATAAATTAGACCTAAACGGTGAGTGCAAGGTAACGAGGGCCAAAAATGACTAAAAGGTGGAAACTTTTTTCTTGAGTATTAGAGTTAGCTATATATACTTGGGGTAAATATTTGAAGCATTTTTAGATGAAATCATTAATGTGATGTAAAATATGAAATGCAAGATTTTGTTTCTAGTTTTCAAACATGTACTTTATTTTAGTCCCCTTACAAAATGTTCATTATTGGGTTAGCCATATACTTTTCATGTTTTTAGAAATTGACATGGCATCATCATAAAATGATACAAATCTTAGATAAGAATATACAACGCACTAGAATGCCCTTGTTTATGATTTTTTTACTAAGGCAGCACATATTCATCCTAGTCATTAAGACTGATCCAATCCATAATGAACAATCAAATCAATAGATAAAACTATTGTATTATCCACCATTTATCAACCTTAGTAAGAGGAGATTACCTTGAATCCTTTAATTTCTATTGCTTCTGTTATTGCTGCTAGATTATTCGTAGGTCTTTCTGTTGATAACTGAGAGGGGGGGTGAATTAGTTATCCTAATTGTTTCTTCTTTCTGTACTTTCTTATTAATCAATGCACCATTAATTCAAATAAGCAAACATAACCATGAAATGGAAATACACATGACACAGTATTTTTGACGTGGAAACACTGTTTAAGGGAGAAAACCACGGGGTGATTAACCCAAGATTGAATTCTCTGTTAGAAGAATGGAAATACAAAATGGCACTTGCCAATTAGGGCTCACTGCCCGAGCACACTGCTCACAAGAGGCACACTGCCTACAAGAGACACATTGTCTACAATTTATAAATAGTGTAATACAATACTTGAACTGATAAGGAGCATCTGCATATGCTAGAGTTCAGTTCCTGTTAGGCTCAGTACACTGATCTGCTGCACTTCATCTTTCCTCTTCTTTGGTGCTGCTCTCCTTTCACATCCCGGACCTTCCTTACTGCTTTTAATCTACTCTACTACTTTTCTTCTCACTTTACTAAAAACCACACACATCTCACAACTAAATCCATCTTGTATATATATCCGCACAAGTGATTTCATCACCTTTCTAGTCGGCATCCGGAATAGTCAATCTTTTCCACTAACTCTGATCTGTCGGCTGAATCCTTGCTTACCAAGTAATGCGGATCAAGGATAAACTTGTAGAAGTCATCAATCATGTCGCCCAAACATAACTTATGCCTCAATTACCTTTACCATCATCAATAACACATTTGGAATAATGTCTAATGTTCTGCCAGTCAGTTCTTCCTCTATCCACACTGCCAATCAGGAACCCGATACTCAAGTATTCATATCTTTTTCTTCATCTATCACTGGAGGCTAAATCCTTGGAATCTATCAGTCAAGGTAGTCCTCTTGACTTTCCCAAATCCACACTTCACTAAGATACTTCCTCTGAGAGATCTGGACCTGACTGTCGGACCTCGCCACATGCTCTGTTCTTGCTTACCGGATTACAACATTCTTCACTCTGACTTCTGGTATAGACACACCATGTCCTACGGATGTGTGGGATGAACTTTGTTGCCATCAATGACAACAATAATGAATCCATATAGTGTCTCTTGCCAACAATCTCCCCCTTTGGCATTGATGGCAACACTTAGTAAAAAATGACTAAGTGTTTACACTATGCTCCCCCTTGGCTAATGCTCTATTTTTATATACATTTTCTGAAGCTCCCCCTTAGTTGGATTCCTCATTTTTCACTGCTCTTCACTCCCCCTTTGACATCAATGGCAAAGGGTGGGAACCGCGCACCAAAATTTTCAAAAATTTAACTATACTTAGCCGCATATAACATACTCACATAAACTAAAGAATGTTTGCAAAAGTTGTCTTCAATTGGACGAATTCTGCTGCCCAACTTTGCTTCATTCTATCCAAAATTGATATATGACCACTCAACAGGAATGCAAACGCTTCTGCCCTCTTAAGATCTGTCAGATCATTTGTTCAGGCGGTAGTCTAAGCATCACTTATGGCCTCATGCATGGCCTCTAACTTAGGGATAATGATCCCTCTAAGTTCACTCATCCAACTAATTATGTTCTTCCTTTCCTTTTCAAAATTCTTTATTGCATTTGTGATTGCAATAGTCTGACACTCTTGATTTACTATGGAGGATGAGAGAGGATCAAAACTTTGAGACAAACTTAGTAGTTTATCCTCTTGCTCTTTTACTTTCTTCTCAATATCTTTGGTCATTGTGGCCCAAGATAAGCAAAATTTGTACATATTTCTACCATCTTTAAGAGCATTTTCCAAGATTTTTATCCCAATATCCATAACTCTCCTATCATTTGTTATCAGACCCTGTACTTTAGAGAATCTCTTATCCAAAAACTCCTTCTGGACCTTTTCTTTAGCTAACTTCTCTAGAGAATCAAAATGTGTGCTAACACTGTTGACTAGAGTTTTGAGATTACCGAAAGAGGAGGCTGTGGGATCCTTCTGAAAAGATGGCATGATCTTTTCCAACACTCCGGATGCTACCTCTATAAGCTCATAGTCTTCCATGTGAGATTTCAGTAGTTTCTCTTTGGCCTTCGCATTTGCAAATGAAGCTATCTTCATTGTTTGTACCGGAGATAGAGAGTCAAAGTCTAATGGACCTTTTAGCAGTTTCGGTTCATCAATCTCCATAGAATCTTTTGTCAAGAAGTCCTTGACAGATTCGGCAGTGTCTCTTGCCGAAGATAGATTCTTCTTTTCTTATGCAGTCATAGAACTGTCTCTTGGAGCTTTCTCTCCTTCCACAACCTTTGTACTGTCATCTCCTTTTTCCTTCACCTCTACTTCTTTCTCCTTTATTCTTTCTTCTCCTTTGGATCCAGAGTCAGTAGGGGAAACTGGAGGAGTGATGTTTGACTATTCATGCACTTCCTTTTCTAAAACAGAGGATTCCAAGTCCTTATCCTTTTCTATACCGGTGTCCATTACTTCTTCTGCCATTTTCTCAGTGGACTCTTCTGTAATATTTGTGGCCGAGGGGTCTGCACCCAAGTCCTCTATGATAGGAAGATTGAATCTTTTGAAGTTCTTCTGGAGGATCTCTTCTATTTCTTTCGCTACCTTATCAGTCTCACCAAGCATGAGCTGATTCATTCTGGCTTTGCTCCTGAACTCATCCTTGCAATCTTTAAAGATCATATTCATTTGCTTTGAATCAATTGAGGGATATAGCTGAATAGCTATCTGTTCCCGGATCTCAAGGTCTTTTGCCATGGCATTATTCTTTCTTATTTCTAACTCCTTTTCTAGGCTTTTGGGGATAAGAGATATAATTTCAATAAAAGCCTTATTATATATGTTCAGATACTTAACTGTAGCTTCTTGCAAGATCTTTTGGTCAGCCTCATTATAATCATCATAGAATTCGGCCATTGGTTGAAGGTTTCCATCCACAGTGATTGATTTGATTACATTATCTAGAGACAGGGTGGGCTTTTCAACAAATTTCTCTGCCATTGCTTCCTTGTCTTGACCTGTGGAAGTTTCACCGGATCCTTTCTTCTTCTGCTTCTTTATTTCCTTTATCCCTTCATCAGATTCAGTCTCTTCTTCATCCTTTTGACTTGCATAAGACCTTGTGGCCTTAGTCTTGGTTCTTTTCTCTGTTTTACCGGATGATCTTGCTTCCGGTTTAGGTGCCCTTGAGCTTTTGGCAGTGGTAGGTGCAGATCTCTTTGATGATCTAGTCTGGGTGGAGGTTTCTACCGGAGCACTTTCCTTGCTTCCCTTTTCTGCCTCTTTCTTCTCTTCCTCAGCCCTTTGCCTCTTTTCCCTGTTGGCATCAAGTGCCTCCTTTGAGATGCCAAATCCTTTGGCAACATCTTCAACTTCTTTTCTTACCTTCCTCTTGATCTCTGGTTGTCTGAGTTCCACATGAATCTTTACACTTAGCTCTTCAAAGGTTCCAAACCTTTCTGCCTTTGGATCCTTTGGCTGACTTAGCATGTGTTGAACATGCAGCTCCACAATTTGCTCATCAACTTCATACCCCATAGGCATGATCCAGACTGTCCTTGGCTCTACTGCCTCCATTAGGCATTGATCAGTGTCTACCATGAAGCACACTATATCTTTGTATTTCTCAACCAATGATTTTGGAATTCTCTCTCTAATTTGCATAGTATTTTGGAAGTTCTTAAAGTACCCCCACAGAGCTGTATTCCTTGCCTTGACATCCCCAAGTTCATGCAAGTAATCTCTGATTTGAATTGCTACCGGTTTGTTATTTTCCCATACCCATCCATTGGATCTGAGCAGTTCATTCATGAAGTAGAAAAATAAGCACAATATTAGTCCACCATATTTAAAGGAGTTCTTCTTGTCCTTTTTGATCTTCTGTATGTTTTCCATCAATTGACTCAGAAGGGGTTCACAAAGATCATACTCTGCATTCTTTCTCAACATCTCATAGGCAGTATATACCATAGTTTTGGATACTGAATTTTCCCTACTGGAGTGATATATCTTATATCCTATTATCATAGATACGAACTTGATATCTGGGTCAGTAATATCTTCAATGGTCATTGCTCTCTTATCAAATTTTGATCCGGTGGCCTCAGTTACAATGTTGTTATTGATAGATTTGAGGACAGGTATCCCTCTGGAGGAGTATAAACTAGTTACTGCCCTAATTGCCTCCTTAGTGATTTTGCAAGGTTTGTTTAGCCATAGGAAGTTATCATGCACCCTACTCAATACATACCAAACCCATTCATCTTCTTCAAAGCAGGGGAAATGAATGAACTGATCAAAATGTTTCTTGTGGATGCCCTTATATTCAGGTTTAAGCTCAAAAGCATCATCTATCAATTGTTTGTGATAGATGTCTCTTAGTCTGAATTCCCCAAACTCTTCAATATTTGCATGTATGTAAACCCTAATGTCTTCTGAGTGCATAACACCATGCGGAACACTAGAGAATGCTCCTAGGGGATCTACCTCCAAGGATTTGTATGGATGTTTCTTGAATTTTGGGTGAGGCCTACCAGAGATCTTTACTATATTCGGAGTATCCATCACCAAAGAATTTTACTGAGAGATATCGAGAGCGGAGAATACCTTTTAACGCTGTTTAGGGCACACGAAGGAATCCTGATTGATTTGTAGGAAGAATTGTCTTGATCTTTGGGAGAATTTGTTGTAGAGCTCTCTCTTTTCGTATCTTCTTGAATGCAGAATGAACAAATGCTTAATGAGAAAACCCTTATATTGCTCCACAAACCCTAATGTTAAGTTACAATAAATGCTCGACCTAAGTCATTCTAGTTTGCCTTATTCAGATGACTTGTAGAACCGGATCAATCTTGACCTTAAACATCTTGCAGATCTTTCAAATCTTAACCATAGTTTATTTGGATGTTTCTCTTATGAACCCTTTAATCTGCAACTCTTCTTGTGCCAGTTCTGGCACCAATTGACTGGCTGGGGGAACAAGGTTTTCTTTGTGTCTCCCCCTGAGCTAGAGCTCACTTTTTAATTTCTAAAAGGAATATCAGCACCAGAGTCTGGTGCAGACCCATTCCCTACATTCTCTGTACTTTTCTTCACCCAAATCTTGTTCATCTCCCTTTGAACTTCATCCGCATTCACTTTTTGGTTTCCCTTATCTTGATTCTGATTATGATGTACCGAACCTCTTTTGTCCTGATTCTTGTTTCTACAGAATTTTGCAATATGACCGGATCTATTGCAAATTTGGCAAACAACATTTCTTTCAATATTTGATTGATATCCTCTTGATCTGCATTGATTAGCCATATGACCTATTCTATTCCATGCAAAGAATCTACCATTGAATGATTTGTTCATTTGCATATTTTTGCATTCATGAGATTTGTGACCATACCTTTTGCAATTGAAACACTGTCCAGAGAAGGATGAATTAGTCTGATTCATTCTCTTTCTGCACTGGTTAGCTTTATGATCAAAGTTATTGCAGATGTGGTAGTATCCATTGAAGGTTGGATATCTTTGAGCATTAGGCTGCCTTACCGGAGGTCTTCTAGGCCTATTCCTTGGATTTTCTGATCCAAAATTCTTCTGACCGGATCCGGAGCTTTCTCCTTTCTCATATCCCAAACCACACTTGTCATCTACCCTCTTTTGACTTTCAAGAAGAACTTCAAGTTGAGCAGAACTTATTTTGAATTTTTCTTTATATCCATTTGTTGTTTGAAGATCCCTTTTAAGAGAGACAATTTCATCCTCAAGTTTTTCTTTATTATCTTTAGCATCTTCAAGATCAGATTCAAGGTGTCTGATTATTCTATCCATCTTGTGGCAGTCTTCTGATTTCTCCTTGAGAGATTGTCTTAGATCATCTTCAGTTTTTCTTTTCTCTTCAATTTCTTGGGTAAACTTCATAACCCCCGATTCCATCTCATGTCTTACCATGATGATCTCTTTTGATAACTTTTAACACAACTTGGTTTTCTCCTTCAGATCTTCATTTGTACCATTTGCTTCACTTTGACTTGCTAGTTGCTGAAGGTGCTCTTTTCTCTTTTTCATAGAGAGACTTAGTTTCCCTTTTAGTTCATTTATGAAATCATCAGTCTATTTGAGTCTTTCCTTCAATTCATTGACTTCAGAATTTGACTGCTCAAGATCATCTAGGGCAGACTTAAGTTGCACCTTCATACCATACACATCCATTTGAATTCCTAGATCTTCCTCAAGCTATTAGGCTCTGTTGGGAGGAACTTGGCTCTGATACCAATTGTTGATAACTGAGAGGGGGGTGAATCAGTTATCCTAATTGTTTCTTCTTTCTGTACTTTCTTATTAATCAATGCATCATTAATTCAAATAAGCAAACATAACCATGAAATGGAAATACACATGACACACTATTTTTGACGTGGAAACCCTATTTAAGGGAGAAAACCACGGGGTGATTAACCCAAGATTGAATTCTCTGTTAGAAGAATGGAAATACAAAATGGCACTTGCCAATTAGGGCTCACTGCCCGAACACACTGCTCACAAGAGGCACACTGCCTACAAGAGACACACTATCTACAATTTATAAAGAGTGTAATACAATACTTGAACTGATAAGGAGCATCTGCATATGCTAGAGTTCAGTTCCTGTTAGGCTCAGTACACTGATCTGCTGCACTTCATCTTTCCTCTTCTTTGGTGCTGCTCTCCTTTCACATACCGGACCTTCCTTACTGCTTTTAATCTACTCTACTGCTTTTCTTCGCACTTCACTAAAAACCACACACATCTCACAACTAAATCCATCTTGTATATATATCCGCACAAGTGATTTCATCACCTTCTAGTTGGCATCCAGAATAGTCAATCTTTTCCACTAACTCTAATCTGTCGGCTGAATCCTTGCTTACCAAGTAATGCGGATCAAGGATAAACTTGTAGAAGTCATCAATCATGTCGGCCAAACATAACTTATGCCTCAATAACCTTTACCATCATCAGTAACACATCCGGAATAATGTCTGATGTTCTGCCAGTCAGTTCTTCCTCTATCCACACTGCCAATCAGGAACCTAATACTCAAGTATTCATATCTTTTTCTTCATCTATCACCGGAGGCTAAATCCTTGGAATCTATCAGTCAAGGTAGTCCTCTTGACTTTCCCAAATCTGTACTTCACCAAGATACTTCCTCTAAGAGATCCGGACCTGACTGTCGGACCTCACCACATGCTCTGTTCTTGCTTACCAGATCACAACATTCTTCACTCTGACTTCCAGTATAGACACAAAATGTCCTGCGAATGTGTGGGATGAACTTTGTTGCCATCAATGACAACAATAATGAATCCATATAGTGTCTCTTGCCAACACTTTCTTCTATTCGACCTGGCATTGGTCAAGGCACTGCTGCAGGATAAGTTGTTGAAGGTATTGTGAGACAACCAAAGGCAGAGGGTAGCAAGAATCAACCAGAATAAATTTTTGGGTAGCGGGAATTGAACCCGCATCTTCTCCTTGGAAAGGAGAAATTCTACCATTCAACTATAACCACATTTGATTCATTATATGGATATAAAATATACCCATATATATTACCATTCTATGTAGGTAAATTTGAATATATATTTTGTGGTTAGTTACAGTTCCCAAGGAGTTGCAAATGAGAACTATAACTAACCAATTGCCAAAGTTACAAATATCAATTCACACCCTAGGGAAGCAAAAAAACATGACAAATAACTAAAGCATGTAAATATCAATTCCAATCTAAGGGCAGCAAAAAATACTAAAATGACATAAAGTTGAAAGGCTCGTGCATGAAAAAGAAAAGATTGATACATAATGTGTTGGCAAGAGACATTGTGTGGCTTCATGAGTGTTGTCATTGATGGCAACAAAGTACATCCCACTCATCCGCAGCACATAGTATGTCTATACCGGAAGTCAGATTGAAGAGTGTTTTGGTCCAGTGAACAAGAACAGAGCATGCAGCAAGGTCCGACAATCAGGTCCGGATCTCTCAAAGGATGTATCTCAGAAAAGTACGGACTTGGGGAAGTCAAGAGGAGTACCATGACTACCACATTCTAGAGATTGAGCCTCCGGTGATGAAAGAGTGAAAAGATATGAGCATCTAAGTGTTAGGTTTTTGACAGGCAGAGCAGACTAAGGAAGAACTGACCGACAAAGTATCAGATTCTAATCTGGATGAGAAATTGATAGTGGTCAAGCTATTTGAGAGATCATACATTGTTGGCGGACATGAATGATGACTTCTATGTCTATGAATTTGATACGCATCACATATTAAGCATGGATTCAGCTGACAGATCAGTGTTTTGTAAATATCTTAAGTATTTCATTTGCTGACTAGAAAGATGTTAAAATCCTTGGTGTGGATATATATACCAGATGGATTTAGGTATGAAGGTGTGTGTGTGGTATGACAATGTGCGAAAATAGATCGAGGTAAGTGTGGAAGTAGTAATACAAGTCTGATATGTGATAGAACAGTAGCACTAAAGTAGAGGAAGAATGAAGTGCAATAGATCAGTATATTGAGCCTAATCAGAACTAAACCTCAGCATATGTGGATGCCTCTGATCAGTTCAAACACCTATTTACTTTCTATATCTCTTGTAGGCAGTGAGCCCTAATTGGCAAGTGCCATTTTGTACTTCTTTTCTTTTAACAGAGAATACAATCTTGGGTTAGTCACCCCATAGTTTTTCCCTTAACGGGTTTTCCACGTAAAAATCCTTGTGTTATGTGTGTTGATTTCTTTTCTGCTCTCATGTTCATGTATGCTTATATGTTTTGATACTGTACTAATCGTTAAAGAAGAAAAGAAAGTTAAACAATTAAGATAACTAATTCACCCCCCCTCTCAGTTATCCACCTTGTTTCCAACAATTGGTATCAGAGCTAAGTTCCTCCAAACAGAGCCTAACAGCTTGAGGAAGATATGGTAATCTCAATGGATATGTATGGTATGAGGGAACAACTTCAGTCTGCCCTAGATGATCTTGAGCAATCTCACTCTGAAGTCAATAACCTGAGGAAAAGACTCAAACAAGCTGATGATTTCATAAATGAACTCAAAGAAAAACTGAGTATCTCTGTGAAAAAGAGAAAGGAACTACTTCAACAATTAGCAAGTCAAAGTGAAGCCAATGATACTAATGAAGATCTAAATGAGAAAAATAAGTTATGTGAGAAGCTATCAAAAGAGGTCATTATGGTAAGACATGAAATGGAATCAGGGGTTATGAAATTCACCTAAGAAATTGAAGAGAAAAAAAAAATTGAAGATAATCTAAAACAATCTCTCAAGGAGAAGTCAGAAGACTGCCACAAAATGGATAGAATAATCAGGCATTTGAAATCTGATCTTGAAGAAGCTAGAGATAATGAAGAACAACTTGAGAATCAGATAGACAATCTTAAAAGGGATCTTCAAATAGCAAATGAATACAAAGAGAAATTCAAGATAAGCTCTGCTCAACTTGAAGTTCTTCTTGAAAGCCAAAAGAGGGTTGATGACAAGCATGGTTTGGGGTATGAGAAAGGTGAAAGCTCTGGATCCGGTCAGAAGAACTATGGATTAGGAAATCTAAGGAACAAGCCTAGAAGACCTCCGGTAAGGCAACCAAATGCTCAAAGATATCCATCCTTCAATGAATACTGCTACAATTGCAATAACTTCAGTCATAAAGCAAATCAGTGCAGAAGAAGAATGAATTAGACTAATTCATCCTTTTCTGGACAGTGTTTTAACTGCAAAAGGTATGGTCACAAATCTCATGAATGTAGAAATATGCAAATAAACAATTCATTCAATGGTAGATGCTTTGCATGCAATAGAATGGGACATATGGCTAATCAATGTAGATCAAGAGGATATCAATCAAATATGCAAAGAAATATTATTTGCTACAACTGCAATAGATCCGGTCACATTGCCAAATTCTGCAGAAGTAAGAATCAAGATAAAAAGGGTTCGGTGCATCATGATCAAAATCAAGACAAAGGAAAAAGAAAAGTGAATGTGGATGAAGTTCAAAGAGAGATGAACAAGATTTTGGTGAAGAGAACTACAGAAAATGTCAGGGATGGATCTGCACTAGAATCTGGTGCTGATATTCCTTCCAAAAACTAAATAGATGAGCTTTGGCTCAGGGGGAGTCATAAAGGAAAATAAATTCCCCCAGCCAGTCAATTGGTGCCTAAGATTGGCACATGGAGTATTGCGGATTGAAGAGTTCTCAAAGAGATATCTAAATGACCCTTGGTAAAAATGTGAAAGATCCGTAAGGAGATTTGAAGAGTCTAATCATCCAAGATTGATCTGGTTTGACAACCTTCCAGTAAAAGCAGGATCTTCATAGTTAGATCTGGTATGATTCAAATTGAAATACCTTGATCTGCGGATAAATGGGATGATTCAAGGAAGGGAGATACATTGTAAATTATCATTCTAAGTGCATCTCAGTGATCTGGAAAGATCTCTCAGAACAAGGAGAACAAGGCAACCAGAATGACTTTAAGTTGTGCATTTATTGCAATATGAAATTAGGGTTTACACAGAAATAAAAGGGTTCTTTTATTCATCATTTGCTCATTTGCATTTGAGAAGAAGAAAGAAAGAGCTCTGCAACAAGATTGCCTCAACCCTCTTAAAGATCAACCACAAAATCTGACGCAACCAGCAATCTTTTTGGCTCATATCATGAACCCTAGAAGCGTAAAAAGGTATTTCTGTTCTTGGATATCTCTCTTTGAATCCTTTGCAAGATGGCTACTCCAAATGTTGTTAAGATTATTGATAGGCCGCGCCCAAACTTCAAGAAACATCCTTACAAATCCCTAGAAGTTGATCCCTTAGGCACCTTCTCTAGCATTCTGCATGGAGTTCTACACGTAGAAGATGTTAGGGTATACATACATGCCAATATTGAGGAATTTGTGGAATCCAAGCTAATGGATATCTACCATAAACAACTAATAGATGAATCTTTTGAACTCAAACCTCAATACAAGGCTATCCGGGATAAGCATTTTGGACATTGCATCCATTTTCCCTGTTTTGTAGAAGATGAATGGGATCGGTATATTCTTACTAGAATACATGATAACTTCATGTGGTTGTTGAAGCCCTTCAAGATAACCAAGGATGCAATCAGGGCAGTAACTGGTTTGCACTCATCCGGTGGGTTGCCTGCTCTCAAATCGGTCAAGAACCAAACTGTAAGTGAGGCTACCGGATCAAAATTTGACAAAAGAGCAATGACAATAGAGGATATCACAGATCCGGATATCAAATTTGCTTCTATGATAATTGGTTATAAAATATATCACTCCAGCAGGGAGAATTCTGTGTCTGGAACAACAATATACACTGCGTATCAGATGCTAAGAGAAAATACTGATTATGATCTTTGTGAGCTTCTCCTGAACCAACTGTTAGAAAATTTGTAGAAAATAAAGAAGGATAAGAAGAACTCATTTAAGTACGGTGGCTTGATACTATGTCTTTTCTTTTACTATATGAATGAGCTACCCGAATCTAGTGGTTGGGTATGGCAAAATGATAGACTAGTTGCCATACAAATCAAAGATTATATGTATGGGCTTGGTGATGCCAAGGCTCAAAGTACAACACTCTGGGGTTACTTCAAAAACCTCCAAAGTATGATGCAGGCCAGAGAAAGAATTCCACAAACAATAGTTGAGAAATACAAAGATACAGTGTGTTTCATGGTAGACACTGATTAATGCCTAATGGAGGCAGTGGAGCCCAGGACAGTCTGGATTATGCCAATGGGCTATGAAGTAGATGAGAAAATCTTGGAGCTACATATCCATCACCTACTGAGTCAGCCTAAGGACCCTGAGGTAGAAAGGTTTGGAACCTTTCAAGAATTGAGTGTGAAAATTCATGTTGAACAACGGCAACCAGAGATGAAAAGAAAAGTGAGAAGGGAAGTAGAGGAAGTTGCCAAAAGATATGTCATTTCAAAAGAGGCAGTTTATGCAAACAGAGAAAAATTAGAAAGAGCTGAGAAGGAGAGACAAGAAGCAGAAAAAGAAAGCAATCTGGTACAAGCCCCCTCTCGGACTAGATCCTCCAAGAGCTCTGCACCTGGCACCTCTAAGAGCCCACAAGCCTCAAAATCGGAAGCCAAGACATCTGGAAAGGGAGAGAAGAGAATGAAGGCAAAGGCCACAAGGTCATACATAAGCCAAAAGGATGATGAAGAAATAGAATTTGATGAATAAGTTAAGAAAATGAGGAAGAAGAAGAAGAAAACATCTGAGGAATCCTCTACCGGTCAAAACAAGGAAGAAGAGGTAGAAGAATTTGTTGAAAGGCCTATTCTCTCCATTGATGATGTCATCAAATCAGTCACTGTGGATGGGAACCTACAACCAATGACTGAATTTTATGATGAATATAGTGAAGCTAACCAGAAGATCTTGCAAGATGCTACAGTCAGGTATCTAAACATCTATAATAAAGCATTCATTGGATCCTCTCTAATCCCCAAAAGTCTAGAGAAGGAACTTGAACTGAGAAAGAAGAATACTAAAGCTAAGGACTTAGAGATCTGAGAGTAGATTTCTATCCAGCTCTATCCTTCCATTACCTCTCAACAAATGAGCATGATCTTCAAGGACTACAAGGATGAGTTCCAGAGCAAAGCAAGAATGAACAAACTTATGCTCAGAGAGACTGATTAGCTGGCAAAAGAGACTAAAGACATCCTCTGGAATGCATTTAAAAGATTCAATCTTCCTTTTATAGAGGACATAGATGATGAACCTTCTGCCATGGATGACAAAGGACTAAGTCCATCAAAAGAAGAATTTATTGAGAAAAATGTAGAAGAGCCAAAGGAGATAAGTGAGGAGAGGACTAACGACTTGGATTCCTCTATTCCAGAAGAGGAAGTCCATGAAGAAGTAAACATTTCTCTTTCGGATCCCCCAACAGACTCCGGAATTGAAGGAGAAGAAAGAAAAGAGGAGAAAATTAGTCAAGAAGAAGAGGTAAAGGGAAGAGAAGAAGATCAAATAGAGAAGATCCCAGATGACAACTCTGAAGTGGGAAAAGGTAAGAAGACTTTGTCTCTGGCAAGAGACACTGCTGAGACAGTAAAGAGCTTCTTGAAAAAAGAAATGTTAGAGATAGATGAACCGGAATTATTTCAAGGACCACTCAATTTTGACTCCCTCTCTCCGGTCCAAACAATGAAGGTCGCATCTTTTTCTCAAGCTAAAGCAAAAGAAAAGCTTCTAAAGTCTCACATGGAAGACTGTGAGCTGATAGAGATTGCATCCAGTGTGCTAGAGAAAATCATGCCATCCTTCCAAAAGGATCTTTCGGCCTTTTCATCTGGTAATCTGAAATCTCTTGTTAACTCTGTTAGCACACATTTTGATTCCTTGGAGAAATCAGAAGAAGAGAAAGTCTAGAAAGAGTTTTTGGGTAAGAGATTCTCTGAAGTACAGGGACTCATAGCAAATGATAGGAGAAATCTCAATATTGGGATAAAGAGCCTAGAAAATGCTCTCAAAGATGGCAGAGAATTATACAGATTTTGTTTATCTTGGTCCACAATGACAACAGACATTGCAAAGAAGGTGGAAGAACAAGAGAGTAAACTATCAAGTTTATCTTAGAATTTTGATCCTCTCACCTCATCCATAATGAATCAAGAGTGCCAGGCTATTGCCACTATAAATGAGATAAAGAAAATTAAGAAGGAAAAGAAGAATAGAATAAGCAGAATGAGTAAACTAAGAGGGATAATTATCCCTAAGTTAGAGGCAATGCATGAGGCTCTAACTGATGCTCAAACTACAGCCCGGACTAGTGATCCGACAGACTTAAAGAGGGAAGAAGGTTTTGCATTTTTGTTAAGTGGTAACATCTCAATTTTGGATAGGATGAAGCAGAGTTTGGCAATAGAATTTGTCCATCTGAAAACCACTTTTACAGATATACTTAAGTATATGTAAGTATAACTTGTATATATACTTATGCGGCTATGTATAGGTTAATTTTTGGAAATTTTGGTGTGCGGATTCTACCCTTTGCCATTGATGTCAAAGGGGGAGTGAGGAGTAGTGAAAAATGTGGAATCCAGCTAAGGGGGAGCTCCAGTAAAAGTGTACATAAGATAGAGCATCAACCAAGGGAGAGTTTGTTATAACACTTAGTCATT
This sequence comes from Cunninghamia lanceolata, assembly GCA_027924645.1. Lineage (NCBI taxonomy): Eukaryota > Viridiplantae > Streptophyta > Pinopsida > Cupressales > Cupressaceae > Cunninghamia > Cunninghamia lanceolata. The sequence goes on from BSBN01001049.1 coordinate 426,778, forward strand.
TTTCACTAAGTGTTGCCATCAATGCCAAAGGGGGAGATTGTTGGCAAGAGACACTGTGTGGCTTCATGAGTGTTGTCATTGATGGCAACAAAGTACATTCCACTCATCTGTAACACATAGTATATCTATACCAAAAGTCAGATTGAAGAGTGTTTTGGTTTGGTGAATAAGAACAGAGCATGCAGTAAGGTCTGACAATCAGGTCTGGATCTCTCAAAGGATGTATCTCAAAAAAGTGCAGACTTGAGGAAGTCAAGAGGAGTACCATGACTACCACATTCCAGAGATTGAGCCTCCGGTGATGAAAGAGTGAAAAGATATGAGCATCTAAGTGTTGGGTTTTTGACAGGCAGAGCAGACTAAGGACCGACAGAGCATCAGATTCTAATCTGAATGAGAAATTGATAGTGGTCAAGCTATTTGAGAGATCATACATTGTTGGCCGACATGAATGATGACTTCTATGTCTATGAATTTGATACGCATCACATATTAAGCATGGATTCAGCTGACAGATCAGTGTTTTGTAAATATCTTAAGTATTTCATTTGCTGACTAGAAAGATGTTGAAATCCTTGGTACAGATATATATACCAGATGGATTTTGATATGAAGGTGTGTGTATGGTATGATAATGTGCGAAAAATAGGCAGAGATAAGTGTGGAAGCAGTAATACAAGTCCGATATGTGACAAAACAGCAACACTAAAGCAGAGGAAGAATGAAGTACAGTAGATCAGTTTATTGAGCCTAACCGAAACTGAACCTCAGCATATGTGGATGCCTCTGATCAGTTCAAACACCTGGTTGCTTTCTATATCTCTTGTAGGCAGTGAGCCTCTTGTGAGAAGTGTGCTCAGGCAGTGAGCCCTAATTGGCAAGTGCCATTTTGTACTTCTATTCTTTTAATAGATAATACAATCTTGGGTTAGTCACCCCATGGTTTTTCCCTTAACAGGGTTTTCCACGTAAAAATCCTTGTGTTATGTGTGTTGATTTTTGTTTTGCTCTCATGTTCATGTATGCTTATATGTTTTAATACTGCACTAATCGTTAAAGAAGAAAAGACAGTTAAACAATTAAGATAACTGATTCACCCCCCTCTCAGTTATCCACCTTGTTTCCAACATAATGTGACTAGCTTCAATATAATTTGTTTTATATTTTAAAATGTTTGTAATAGTGAAATTATTTAGTTTTGGGTTTATTTTGATCGGATGACTTAATTGAATTATATACCCACAAGTAACACACTTTTATGTTAAGTTTGGCTCACAAGAGGATACTTTTTGGTATTCATTTCACATTCATTTGCATGCACTTCAATGTATTTGACTCTCTATCATGTTAATTTTTATGGATCATTTAAATATCAAAAATTAACTTAGGTTCAATCACCAACTACATGTTGTGGCCCCTTAGTTGTTGTCCTTAATGACAAATACACAACTTGGCACATCAGTTAACACATGCTTGACACAGGTGCTCATGGTGGTTCTCATGATGTTCTCATGATCTTGTAAATTCTCATTATGATAGTTGTTGATTGGTCATCTCTATACAATTGATTTATCTCTTGTGGTTGTTGATGATATGCTCAGAGTCATACATGTTCTATGACAACTCTATGATATTTGATATGCATTTGATCTCAGTATGCATTTGATCTCAGTTGATACATAATTTGATGCTCATCTCAGTTGCTATACATTTGACTATGCACTTGATTCTTGATGTACTCATGATCTTTTGTGGCATATGGCATATGGTATCATGTGACATAGCTGTGGTTTACATAGCTGTGGTATCTTGACACAGTTGCATAGGTATCTTGATTGCATAACAGTTCTCCTAATGGTTCATATGGTATCATGTTATAATATCATGATGACAGGACATATTCAGGTTCAATGGTTGGCATTACAGTGAGCTTCTTCATGTGAAAAGTTCTTGTTGTTGTTTGTTTCAATTTGCAATATGAAGTATTGCTATCACAGGTCTTAAAGGGGATTTGTATCACTTATAAGATAACCTATTGTTGATCAAAGATGATATTTTATTGTGCAAATAAAAGACATAAGAATGTCTTAAGGCCTTCATTTGTTATCTTGCAAGGAACAGTTTGTATTAATTAAAAGGGTCTTCATTAGCTATCATTGAGCATCTCAACCATCTAATAAATCAAAATATACATTTGTTCCAGGGCCCTATTGAGTTTACCTGCTGAACAGGTCTTGACATTGCAACAGGTAAAAAGGTTTTGTTGTTTGAAGGTTTTTCACCGGGCCACTTAGGGTACACCAGGATCACAGGTTTCACACTTATCTTGGGCAAAAAGCTTCGTTAAGCTTTCATGTGGTAAAGTGAAAAGTTTGGTTAAGACTCTCTTTGAGCTAGTGTTTAATTTTCTGATGGCAATGATGGAAAGACATGGGATATACAGTTAGTTTCTGATTATGATGGAAATCTTTTGAAGTGACAATGCTCATCTTGAGTCAATTATGCAACTTGACAGTTATATAAAGTCACTCGGCAGTTTCTCTTCTTCCTATGGCATAAAAATTACCAAGTGTTGTTGTTTCTGTTACTGTATTTCATTTTTATGAAGGTTCAGTTTTTATTTTGTTTGCATTTTATTAACAAATCAAAAGGTTTTAATAGATAAAAGAATGCAAACATAGTTAAAGGGTTTTTGTTAAGAAATATAGTTTTTAGTTATGGGTCTTTGTGAAGGATTTGTTAAGAATAAAAAAAGGGGGGGTTTATTGTTACGATACCCATAACAAATATTGTTAGGGTTCTTGATTATAGAGCAGCTCAAGAAGGCCTTACACTTTTTCAATTGTATCCAATCTATGATGGTCGTGATATTGAGATTTTTGACTATTATTTAATATTATGGAGAAACTGAGCTTTGGTGATAGTTATAATACTTTGTTCTTTTGTTTAGTTGTAACTGTTATGAGAAGACTCTTGGGGTGAACTATGGTTGAAACTAGAGTTTCTTGATCAAATCTTTGAGACAGCTTTGTTTTATTCTTAACAAAGTGCTCTTTAAGTCAGCACATAGTTTGAACATACATGTATTCAAGGTTTAAAGTTTGTAACCATGGTTAAAGGTGCACTTCAAAGGCATTATATGCTGACCCTTATGGGTCTATTCAACCATGTTCTTTTAATGACTATTTGGATAGTTGTAAACTACTTGAGACAGTTACATGTATACAATTACTCATTCAAACTGTTTATTGAGAGAAAGAAAGAGTCTGTAAAGTTGTATAAAATGGCCTTTCAAAAAGGCAGAATATGTAGGCTTATAAAAATAGTGACACTATAATGTGAGATATGTTTTTTTTGTGGAAAACAAAAGACCATTTTTTAAACAGTATTAGGAATTATGATGCAAAACAGTTTGTAAGATTCTACACCTAATGTTGTGGAAACTCCTAACATATGAGTTTTCAGGATATTAAGTGTATTATATGAGAATATGGATGTGAAGTGAAACAGAGCAACCCTCTGGTAATATATTTGTTTTTACCTATGATTGGAACATATATTGTAAGGTCAAGTTAGTAAGACAAGGACCTTTGCCAGTGAGGCAAAAATGATAACAAGCCAGTGAGGTAATGTTGAAAAGACAATGAGATGTTATTTTAGTCAGTGAGGCAAGTTTATTGAATAAGCTTGTGAGGCACTTTTACTGAGTGGTTTTCTACCCAAGAGGGTTTCCACTCCTAAAAATTTCTATGTTATGGTGTCATCTGTTAGTTGTTTTTATTTGCCATCTACCTTATGATGTTATTTGCCATCTATTTCATATGCTCATAGAATGTGTTTACTTGTCTTTTTAATGTTCTAATACATGCACTAATAAGAATTTAAGTTAGCATTTATATCTGTTGTTTAAACTTGCAATTAAAGTGTGAAAATTTGTCCCGTTCTTTGTAACACTGATTCACCCCCCCCCCCCTCTCAGTGTTACCAAGTACTCCAACACTACATTCATATAGTAATAATGGATAAGTATGGAAGTAGAAAAGAGGTGTTACTACATGGGATTTCCCTTACCATTTGTGTTTTGCTTTGAGTAATGGAAAGGAGAAAATTAATATGAAGGTGGAATTGTAGTTTTTCATGGTCTAAATGAAAATGTGAGCAAAAGATCCATTTTCCTGTGGAGAAAATTATTAATGATTTAATCAACTTTTTCATACATTACTGGTATGAGTTATCACCCAAGGTTGACTATATATTAAATCTATGTTACTAGAATTATGCGGTAGAAATGGTGTTTTTGTTTTTAATGGTCGTTTCTAAGCTTCCTTCATGTCTTTTTAGTATAAAATGTTTCCTTAAAAATAAATAGGTAAGGAGATTTTTAGTCATAATTTATAGTTGGTCAATTTTTTTTCCTTTTCCATGTAATTTGAAAAAGTTTAAATAAGTAGAATAATTTTATTTAAATTAGTATCATTTTAATATATAATAAATTGAATTTATTTACTTTATAATTATTTAAATAATATATTCAATATTTAAAATTTTAACAAATAAATTTATAGAAATTAATGTAATTTTTAAGTGTTTTTATTTTAAGTCTACTTTTAATTTTAATTGTATATGTGTATAGGATTATACAAATATTTACATTTTACTATTGTTCATGTTTAATTTATTTTAGATTTACAAGAATGTTATACTGTTAATGGAGAGGATAGTGCTAATTTATGTTATTTTATAGATGTGTTGATTTTAATAAAAAAGATGGGTTTAGAATAAGTTTATTTGTTAAGAATTTTAATTATTGGTGTTTATACATTTTATATTAACATGTTTTAATTGATTGAAATTAGACTTTAAAGGGACAACATGTAGCCACAATGTAGTTGTTGTGGAGTTTGATACTAGAAAGATTAGTGCCAAAGATGACCCTGATGATGATCATGTAGGAATACATTTTGATTCAATAAAGTCTGTCGGTTAGGCTTCTGTCAACAATAGCAACATTGTGCTCAAGAATGTCTCTAATGTTGTTGCGTGGATTTAATACTTTGTGAAATCTATCAAATCCTCTGTTTTGTATTACCATTAATTTGTCAAGAATTTTGCCAACTGTTTTGTTTACTCATTGTAGTCATCCCCAACTCCCACTCACAATGATGTGGACTTTGACAATCCATAAATCCCATGGTCTAACACTTGAGAGAACATCAATTGAAATCAAATGTATTGATCATTAGGGTGTCACATTCGCTACAATGTTGTAGGTGTGGAGTTATGTGGTTCTACATACCTCCCTAAGCTTGAGCTACAAGTGATATATGCCCATATACAAGATAGTACATATCTCTTCCTTAGGAGGAAGGTGGGGATCATCTACACACAGTATCAATGTTACATTATTAGGTAGTTTAATTAACAATGTATTTACTATTTCCCCCTGCACTACACACTATGTTCAATGGCTTCTATTGCCAAAAAAATTAATATCTAAATTTCATTGTGATTTTCCAGTCAATTAAAAATTACTCATTCCATCTAACTATTGGTGTACCCATTGCACATTAAGTGCAATTGCACATAGGTCAAGTGGGTTAGCATAATTTACTATGATATTTTAATTTAAAAGAGAAAAAAAAGTCATTCCAATTATGTATGATGAATAAGCCCTCCACTCCTATTACTTAATACTTTACATCATATCTTGGACAAGTATACTAATAATGTTTGAAAAATTCAATGTTTTCTTAAAGAAAATATAATTCTAATAGAACTTAAATTATATTAGAAAAAATCTTCATTTTGAATACCAAAAGTTAGCAATAAATGTCCTAGGTTTGAGTATCAAATCTACTTAAAAAAATGTAAAAGCTTGCACCTCCAGAGCACACTCTGCAAGCTTCATTCTGCCTTGCTCCTAGTTTGAGTCTCCTCTCCAGCAGTTATCTATGGGATTCTCTCTTTTAGAAGAAAAAGAGGTTACAATTACAGAAAGGAAAAGCATCACTGCTATTAAAGCGGGGGTAGTCATCTTAGTTAGTAGAACATAGCACTGTGTTTAATAAAACTATGTTCTAAGCAATTTCATTGTAATATTTTTACAATTTTAGATCGTATTTTACAATTTTAAAATTTATAGTTTGATTTGTTATATTTTATATATGACACTTATAAAAAATTATTATATAGAGAAATATAATATATTATTTTAATTTATAATATATATATTATTTTATAATATTTTTTATAGAGAAATATAATATATTATTTTAATTTATAATATATATTATTTTATAATATTTTTTATAAAAATATATATTAGTTTAAAAGATTTTCAAAGATGGAATATAAATGATTTTTTCTTTGTTGAAACTCTAAAAATATAAGTTAAATATTTTTAAAAGTTTAAATATATCAATTTAGAAACTTATTTTTAATTATAATAGTAAATTTAAAATTTTTATATGTATAACTAAAAAATTTACAATTACAAAGCTGAGAGAGATAATCAGTTGGCTATGAACTCTAACTTGTAAGTTATACAATCAAATTTTATTTATTTTTAATGTATAAAGTTAAACTATTCTTCTAGTTTATTTATTTTACTCTATGCAACCAACCTTCTTGTGCATACACTCTAATCTTGTGTGCATATATAAATATTAGCACTTTGTATTATTACAATTTTTTTTACACACACTCTAAATTTCTCTACATACTTACACTTGGCTCCTCCATGCATAGCATAAAATAATAAGCATTTGTATTTGTCCTTATTCCCTTGCAAGAAGCTAGCACTCTTAAAGCAATCCAATTTGTAGTTGAAAAATAACTCCTTAACAAACTTTACAATGCATATTGGATCGGGTAGCACCAAAGATTGATTTCTAGGATTTATTGGGCATTATGACCTTGATTATTAAATGCTAGTTCTGATTTCTTTTAGTTCCATAGTTTGTTGCACAACCATCACTATGAGAAAATCCCTTAACACTCTTCTCATCTTTACTCCTCTATTAAAACATAATTCTTGATCTCTCTTCATTACACCACGATGACACTTTAACACCATCCAATCTTTTAATATTTTTATATTAAAACATTTGATTTAAAATTCTTCACATTTTATATTTTTCTTAAAACGATTAAATAACCAAATCATCATAAAAATTCTTCCCATTTTATATTTTTCTTAAAACGATTAAATAACCTAAGTTGTTGTGTTCTGCTTGAAGTATATGTTTTTCTTCCCTATTTTTTACTCAGACGCGAACAAATTTTGAAGGGCATGTGATTGCTGAAGATAATTTGCAGCAAAATGACGTCGTGTGTATAAATGAATAGAAGCACAGATACTTCAAGTGCTTCGACTGTGAAATTATTGACATTCCTTTCAACACGTAGATTGATCAAATATTGTGGCAAATCAAACAAAATGCTGTTTTATTCTGTGCTGAAAATCTGGTTACACATGTTCATTAACAAAAAGCATTTAATCTCTCTAAGCTAAGTTATCAGTAATAAATTGAGTTTGTGTTTACCCAGAAAAATGCGTAGACGTGCACATATGTGTTTGCATTTAATTAGTTTGTTGCCTTTAAATAATCTCTGTAGGCATATTCTCAATTCTTTCCTTCCACCTCAAAGTAAAATGATCATTATTAGCTTACGTTCAAAATTCTCCGAGGTAAAACAACCAAAAGCACGTCACATTGATACCAAGTAAATGCACATCAAATTTATTCTAGCCAAATGCGGGATGACGCTCAAATCGGTGTCAACTTTATCCCACCGAAATAATGGATGACAGTCAAACGCAGCCCGACGAAGCAACGCATGACGGTCAAATACACGTCAAATTTATCCCACTAAAAAGGTCACTCACAGGGAACTACACGTCAAATTTATTCCCATGAAATACTTGCGGACGGTCAACTGAATGTCAAATTTTGCCCAATGAAACGGTGCCTGTCGCCTAACGGTCAACTAAACGTCACATTTTTCCCAATGAAATAGTGCTTGACGGTCCCCTGACCGTCAAATTTATACCCAATAAGTGGTCCCTGACGGCCATACGAACATCAAATTTATCCCACAAAATGGTGTCTGACGGTCAAACAGACTTCAAATTTACCCATTTAACATAGTATCTGCCGGTCCACTGAGTGTCAAATTTATCCCATTGAAATGGCCCCTGACGGCCATATGAACGTCATTATTATCCACTAAAATGGCCCATGATAGTCAAACGAATGTCAACTTTATCCCAATAAAATGGCACCTGACAGTCAAACGAACGTCAACTTTATCCCACATAAACGATACTTCCAGTCAAATTGACGTCAAATTTATCATAGTGAAAGTGTTCATGACGGTCAAATAGACGTCAAATTTAGCCACAATCGATAATGCATAGTGGTCAAATAGACGTCAAATTTATCGTAGTGCTATTGAACATGACGGTAATATGGACGTCAAATTTATGCCACCGAAATGGTGAATGACGGTCAAATGAACGTCAAATCCATGCCAATAAAATAGCCCATGACGGTCAGGTGAACGTCAAATTTATGCCAGTGAAATGGTGCCTGACGGTGAAATGGACGTCAAATTTATTACTTGTATTTGATCGTCCCCATTCAGATGGGATAAAATTGACGTCCAGTTGGCCATCAAGCGCCAGTTTATTTGTTTAGATTTGACGTGCATTTGACCGTCAGATACCATATCAGTGGGATACATTTGACGTCCAGTTGACCGTCATTCACCATTTCTCTGGGATAAAGTTGACGTTCATTTTATCGTCATGCAACATTTCTTTAGCAGAAATTTGATGTTCATTCGACCGTCAGCCACCATTTCGTAGGATAAATTTGACGTGACTTTGGCTGTTAGGAATCATTTTACCTTGGAGAAATTTGACCGTCATTAGAATTATAAATTTGATGGTCGTTTGGCTGTCGGGACGAGGCATCTTTCCATGAAACCCTTGGTTTACTAAACCGTGCAGATGATGGGATTGAACAAATCCGTTTCCTTCGTGAAGAAAAATCCCCATCCATCAATTTCAATATAATGGTCACAACAACATCAAGAACTGGTAAAAATAAGGTTAGAACTTACTGGTAAATCTCTTGTTTGAAGCGGGAAAATCCATTCTTAAGTTTATCGACAGGATCAGACTCGTCAGCTTGGTTTCCATTGCACTTGTGTTATTATTGACCTGTGCCTGCGATTCCTTTGTGATTTCCACATTCTTCTTCTTGTCTGCAATTGAAATCCCACACAACAAAAATAAACTTCCTATTTTTAAACCCAGTATTAATGATTCAAATATAAACAAGCTGAATTCAACATACTTCAACAATTTAGCGAGAGCATTGATCGCTTCATCATACGAATCAGTGGATGCCATGATCTGATCGTTTGGCTGTGGGCATGATGGGTATTATAAAAAGCGTTTGAGAAGACTAAGGGTTTCATGAAAAAGGGCCATTTGTTGAATTATTAAAGACTCTTCCGAGCACCACTATCAGGAAGACCATCGAGTAATAATCACTGCTTTTCTTAGAATTCGAGAGATTCATTCATCAATTTATTCTGTTCTCAGTTACATTAAGCTTCGCTATCTCTTTCGTTCTTTTGAATCGGCGTATAAACAGATGGAATTTCAGTATGAAGAAAGAATATGTGGTACGTGGGCTTAAACAGCACACACTAAGCTTTGACTTGCTTAGGTGGCTGGTGGGCCCTTTCTCTTACTCTATTTTGTTAATGTGTCAATAAGAGAAGGGGCCCACCAGCCACCTAAACAAGTCAAAGCTTAGTGTGTGCTGTTTAAGCCCAGCCATATAAGGTGCTTGAGATGTTTATGGAGATTCGAGTGTGGAATTGGATGAGGAGGAGACTTTTATTCTGTGACATCCATAGTGCAGGGACGACGACAGAATTAGAGAGTTTCGAACACTGATTCTTCAGACCACCACGATTTCCACCTTGACTTGGCCTTTGGCCGCTCCAAGTTCCATGGCATACTGTACTTCTTCTATTCCACAATGGCCGCCTCCTCCCTCTCACTGAAAGCAGATGAATGAATGAATGGATTTTAATGACATCCACAAGACCAAGCAGCCTAAGGGACCAAGAGTCGCAGCCCTAAGAAATCTTCAAGATCTTTTCGATGTCGCTTCTCCTACTATGAATTTTAACCAAGAAACCTGCAATAAAATCGATAATGTGATCTTTTCGAGCATCACATACTAGATGATAAACAACTTACAATGTTAATAAAATCGACATAGCATGACAGAAAATGAAACCTTAAGCGATATGACACCGCTTTCCATTACAAGATTTAAGGCTTCAAAGCTTGGTAATGTTCGAGGACTAGAGAGTATTTTTTATTTCAATCAAGCCTATCGTTACACTTAAAAGGTAGTGGCTAACGCGGGAAGGGCTTTACTTAAACATCATCCATTTCAATGGTCAAATAGTCAATAACAATTTTACAACTCATCCACAATAAAAAAAAAATGATAAATATTTGTCCTATTTTTATTGGCCAAAATTGACTCTCGACTGTCAAAGTGGATGATGTTTAAAAACAGCTCGTCAGACATACAAAGATTTTGTATTTTCCACTCCATTTCATCTGTCCTTCGTTTTATGCTCTTGGATATTTTTCTTTGGCTCCTATCACTTATCCCCAAGAATTAGTTTTAATCTTTAGATTTTTTATTCATTCTTATTCATCACTTTGGACTAAAATTGTGGATGTAAAATTGATTCTATGGACATGAGTTTGAACCTCAAACTTTTAAAAATTCAAATTCAAATTTAAACTATTATCAATTTTTTTGTTGTTTGCTAAGAGTTGACCTACATATCTGATTATATTTATGTATCTTGTCGTATTTAAGAACATTCATCATTCATTTTGAAATCATCAAGGATTGGGAAAAGCATACACTTACATACTTAGGCATCCTTGCATACTTGCCTATCTTTAATCGTTGTGAACCAAAGCCGTTAAATTAGTCTTCTAGGGGTTTCATCAAAAAAGAATAAATCCTTGCCTAGCAAGTTCTCAAACATTTTCTATAGACACCATCCTTTCTTAATGTGCACTAGTCAAAGGTTTTTTTTTTCAATATAAATAGGACAACTATTTACCTTTTTTGAAATACAAGGCTTTATAAATGGCTCTATATAGTTCATTAAGTAATTAGCCATGGAGGCTACCTAAAATTTATCAGCTAGTGTTTGCTAGGAACTTTTAGGAGCCTTTAACAATCAAGTGGTCCCATTAATTGTATAGCAACATGCGATGCTAAAAAATTTAGTTTAGAAAAGAAGTTAGTGATATCATGAATCTCTTTGCAATAACTAATACAAAAATTACAAATGACTTCTAAATGATGTAGCCATTGGAGAAAAAAATACTTAAGCTACTGGGGGAAATTTTTTAGCAACCCCCACCCCCCCACACTTAAGGTAGCTATTGAAAATTTGAGAATTTGAAAGTAGGGGCTCCTAATTTCTAGGATAAGATCCCAATTTACCCTTAAACACTTGTTTCCTCATCTCATGAGACCTCTTGCTGCATAAAAATAGATCTTAAAGCTCCTTGCATGGGGCAAATCAATGTTATTGTACATAGTAACTTTAATATCAAAACTTCTATTGACATTAATAGCACTCTTGAGCACAAACTCTATAGCTGAGTCCTCCTCCATTTGGTAGTGACTTGGCTCAGTTTTTTCCTTGAATATTATTGTGGAAGAGGGTTTGATCTAGTGTGCATGCTAGCTTACATCATTCGCATTTTTCATACGTAACATTTTGGTGAACCTATAGCATCTAGCATTTGCATCTTGTTGAGTGTAGAATTCAGATCTTGCATTAATTCATAGCATACTTATCATTATTCATTGACAATTTTTGCATAAATTTGAAAAAAGTAAAAACAAATAAGCATTCTAGGCTTGCATAAAGGCATAGTTTTGCATTGTTTTCATTACATATCATTGAAACATTTGATTTTCTAATTTTTATATAAGATCTGATTCATATTACAATAATTAATCATTTCATGATAGTACATCTTGCATTCGAAGATCTCATTTACTAGGGTTTTGTTGAAAACTTACATTTTTCCTATAACCTAATCATTTGCAAAGATAGGGTTTGTAGTCAAAGTCTTATTTCAGATTTTGTTGCTATCATAAACATTCATTTAGATCTAATTTTGCATTGTAGTGTTGCATTATTTGACATCCTTGCTTTCAAAATTTCATTGTTTGCAATTACACATTATGTATTTCAACAAGCATAATCTTATTAATTATACTATTGGTTAGTGCATTGAGTGTCATATGACTTGGCATGAGTTGTATAACCCACTACCCTAATAGAAACATCTTTGTAAGGAGAATTCATAGACTAATGGATTATAGTGCTTTCAATAGCGACGATATGCAAACATCAGAAAACCCATTGCACAACTACTTTACAAAGGGTGAATCAACACCTTTGCAAGATATCATAAACACCAACACAATGGAAGAACAAACTTTTCATGATTTTGAGGATGTGATTGATATAGTTTCACATGTGCCTGATGAACAAATTAAGAAACTTGACAAACAACTAGCCGATTTCCAACAAATTGTAGAACGTGCACATCTAGCTCAAGAAGTGGTACCTATTCTTGAGGGAATAAGAGGATTGTTACAAGAAGGACAAGAAGGTGTTGACATTCTCCGTGGATTATCCTACATAGTTGATCATAACATTATTCCAGTGGCTAGCCATGCGAATATCATTGAAAATGTGTCACCGCCGACATATATAACCTCACAAGTATCGACACCCATATCGACTACTAGAATATCCACTTTTACATCATCAATTCTCACCACCAATCCACAGGCTTGTAGTAATGCTACCACTACCATGGGAGCATTTACTAGAAATAATTACAAAGTTGTTGCATTTAATTATCAAAACTCAACACCTCGTGTCTCCATACCAATGCATACTTATTCTCAACCACCCATCACCTCTACTTATTACCAACCACCTCTCAATTTTACGACTACAGCACCTCTCTCAAATCCACAAACCACTTCACCCAATTTGATGCTCTCCTAAACTAGCTTTTGCAGAGTATGTCTTCCTTATAGCAAAAAGTGACAAAATTGACTAATGCTTCCTCTCAACCTACTTTACCAACATAGCATGCTCACATTCCTTTATCTTATTCAATTTCTACGAGCTCAAATCCCTGACAAATTTGAGACTCCTCACTTTGAAAATTACAGTGGTAAAGGTGCTCCTAATACTCATGTTACAACATTCACAACAATGCGTATTGATTTTTCTTTGACGAGGCATTGTTAGCAAAACTCTTTCCTCGATCTCTTAAAGATACTGCTTTGGAATGGTTTTTCTCTTTACCTCCTAATTCAATATTATCCTTCTCACAACTAGTTGATCAATTCTTACAACATTTCCAAGCAAACATTGGACCTGCTATCGCATTGATTGATTTGGTCCATTGTAAACAAGGTCTGAAAGAGAAATTAATAGAATTCATCAGTTGATATCAAGCTCTCATTGCACAAATACAATTTCTGATTAAAGATGAGGATGTTCAAAAAGTAGTCATTACAAATCTACAATTGAAAATACATGATAAAATACTTTTGATGAAGTATAGCTCTTTCCAACACCTATGCGCAGCTCTTCTAGATTACCAACTTTCGGCTAGTCAATAAGAGAATCATACCTCAGCGGCTCCTATTGGTCAATCCATAGTTGGGTCATCTCAAAATTTATTTAAGAAGAATAACAGGAATTTCTTTAAAATCAATGGGCAACATTCGAACAATTTTCAACCACAAGTGTCTATTATTACAAAGCCTAGTTGGACACCATTTCAATTCAGACAGTAATAGAGACAATTCACTCCATTATCAGATTCTCTTCATTCGATAAAGGCTCAAGCAGTGAATAAAAATCTTTTGAAGCTTCCTCCTACTCATCCATTCGACAGTAGTAAGATACAAGGACCTTCATTTGATGTTAATGCTTATTGTCACTATCACCGCTCGTTGGGACATGATACTGAAAGATGAATGCGTCTTAAACATGAAATTCAAGACCTCATCAATTCTAATGTGATACAAGTTGCTGGTGTGAATGACAATGGAAATAAGTCGGTAGCCCCTTGAATCAAAACTTACAAATCTTCACTAATCCTTTTCTTAAACATAGCAACAACATGGTGGAACAAAATACAATAGAAATTGAAGATGACTATCTCGACTATGATGAAATAGTTGGTATGATAGAAGTAGATAAGGAAACAAATGAAGATCTACATCGCCCACAAGGAAAAGGTATCTATGCTGAGGTTCCTTCTTCGTTATCCCTTTATGGATCAGGAGATAACCAAAATGCACAAGATACACAAATGGAGCAACCTATATGTAATCACTTGAAGCAAGAGAAAGTGGTGACGATGAGAAGCATCCCATTTCATTGTGAAAGGCTCATTCATCAAGTAAAGCAAAATACGAAAGAAAAAGAAAGGAAAGAACAAGGTGTGAATCATCGGTAGAAAAAGGTAATTATTTGGGCCTCCCCATAAGCATCAAAATATTTCAAACATACAAGGCCTTGAGAAACAAGCACAACACGACTATTTTGGAAATAAACATCAATCAGGTATGAGTTTCTCACACATTTTACCACACTTGACGGAGCACCTCTCTAAGATGCTCATAAGTTTGGCATCCTCCTAAAAATCTATATATTTATATGTTGTTGTGTTGTGTTGTGTTCCCCCCTTGTGTTAAATGTTGTTTAGGTCTCCTTGGATGAGATACTCAAGTGTAAAGTCAAGGATACAAGGAGACTGCCTCTATTGTGACCATCCTTCTATTTGTTTCTCTATTCTTCTACTATTCATCTCTCTCTTATTGTAATTTTTGTGTGTGGTGCTTTAGGGGCATAATGTTGAGGAGGATGTCTTGGGGGCATCTTCCCATGTTGTAAACCTAAGTCACTTTTATCTCCTCACTCATTTTTAGTGTTTCCATTCTTCAATGGCTCTACTAGTTAGTGGATGATGAAAACAAATAAATACTGATAAGGATCGTACGTCCCTACAACAAGAAAGCAAAAATGGACCTAGTCCATATGTGACGATGGGGTTGATATATATTACTGATGCTTGACTAGTAAAATCACCTTGCGTTGTGATTCGTGTTATGAAATTTCTTGTAACAAAATTTTGCAATACTCTAAATTTGCTTCTATGCACTTTGGATTGTTTTGGATCTCACCTTGTAGCTACACTCAGTTCTGAGATACCTACAGTATATCCTCATGGCTATACTTAGTTCCAAACCCGCAAGTGTAGCCTTGGTCTATTAAGCAATATAATTTACGTATATTTTTCATGAACTGATTTGGTTATCTTAGAATAGATTTTCTAACCAAAGCTTATTTATTGTCCTCACTACATAGGGTTGAGCCAATAAAAGGCACTCTTTCAACACTAAGCTCATCTACTCTAAGGTTGTTGGGTTCGGCTTTCCCAAATCTACTCCAATCTTGGATGAACTTTTAGAATCATCATCTTCACAATTTGTCTCTAATGTGAATGTACAAAGATGCCTTTAGACTAATCTAACTATAATTAGTAGAGTTGTGGGTGTTGAACACTGTGGCACGGTGTCTTGGCTTAATGATATGTATGGGAAAATATTGGTTAGCCTCAAGGTGATATAGAGGTCTATTCTTTCCAGAAATATGGATGTAATAAAGTTGGCCAGGATAGGGCTATGTATGAGTTATGGACACCTAATAACTTCGCATTGCAAAGGATGTTAAATCAAGCCATATGATCTAATGGGTGAACAACACTTAATCTTTATGGAGGATCTACCTGCTCTAAATATTTTCCTAAAACTATGTTG
Organism: Cunninghamia lanceolata; assembly: GCA_027924645.1. NCBI lineage: Eukaryota > Viridiplantae > Streptophyta > Pinopsida > Cupressales > Cupressaceae > Cunninghamia > Cunninghamia lanceolata. The sequence continues at coordinate 442,767 of BSBN01001049.1, forward strand.
AATTATGATGAAATTTCTTATGATTGTCTTTGTCAAATGCAATTAACTAACAATAAGTATTATTAATTATGGTGTGATGCTTTACCTTTATATCTTTTTGGTGGGTTCAATGTGTTACTTTCATGTTGGTAATTTTGACCCCAAGATAGGTTATAGAACCACTGTACATAAGATAATGGGTCCCTGTGTGGTAATCTAATGAGAATAATATGTGTAAGGTGTAAACCCTTAAGATAGTATGTTCAAATCCATGCTCTGATACCTTTTAAATGTTAGAATGTTAAACTAAGATAGATACAAGAAATGACTTCTCAACATCACATGATGGTTGGAGTAAGGGCTCTACGAGGGCATAGGTAGGAGGAATTCAATACCTCCTAGAATGTATCTTGTTCCACTTCTTCCATGGTTATCACCAACATTATAAATCGTATGACCTACATTAAGGATAAGCTTATCAATTCTCCAACTCAATAGTAGTTAGGGAACATGCTCTGCCTAAAGAAGTATTTAGTTGTATCATAGGGATTAGCAAGCTTTCACTAGTAGCATGCAAACTTGCTAAATACCATGAGGCACCCAATTTCATAGGGTTTAGATAGGCTTTCACCAATGGCATGCAGGTGATAGATACCAGTACTAGTTTGGTTTTTTCCAATGGTATGCACATGATGGATGCCAATATCTACCCATCTCAAGAGTTCAATATTCGCATTGGACTGTCATAATGATGTTGGATCTAGGGCATACAACTGAGAGGGGGGGGGTGAATCAGTTGTATAAAACTTCTTTTTCTTTCAAACACTTGATTCTTCGTTGTTAGTTGGCAGCATATCAATTAATCATCCATGAAAGCATAATACATAAACACAAGAGCAGATAAACATCAACACATTGAACACCAAGATTTTGACGTGGAAAACTCGGTTAAGGGAAAAACCACGGGGTGATTAACCCAAGAATTATTCTCTGTTAGAAGAATAAAGAAGAATGAATGGCACATGCCAATTAGGGCTCACTGCCCGAGCACACTGCTCACAAAGAGGCCCACTGCCTACAAGGAGACACACTGTCTACAAAGTGATAAAAATCACAGTCTTGAACTGGAGAATGACATCTCTACCATGTCCGGATCAGTTCCATTTAAGCCCAAAAACCTCTGCTCTGCCTTTCGCACTTCTCTTCGCTATGCCACACTCATCCACACAATCCACACACCGAGATGAACTCACAAACTGTTATTTATACAAGACATCGACTTAGGAACAAACATCTAAGTCGGCAAACAACCATAAGAGTATCCGCAAGAAGAATAACACATCCGGTCGGCCACCACAAGAGCATTCGCAGGATGAACAACTCATCCGGTCGGCTAAACAGAGCAAGAACTTCATCTGGAAGAATAACTTCAATTCCGGGCTTTACTATCAATGCGGACCAACAACACAACCTCAACATGATCCAAAAAACCTTCACAAGCCTGCCTGAACGACTGGATACATCCGCACTTCCTTTACTTACTGGAATCTCTTGTCTTCCTCATCCGGAACTTCAAGAACACAGTCTGTCGCCTCTGTCATAATGCAAAAGGTACGTCCGGACCTCCAAATCATACACAAATCAGGATGACACATCACAAGGACATCCCAAACACTTCCTTCCAATCCGTAGATTAGGATAATACAATTCTGAACCTCACCGGACCTTTTTGTGATCCTCTGTCACCTCTGAATACTTGCCGGAACCGGTTCTACACCGACAGCCACAACTCCTTCAGATCTTCATGCGGATCTCTGAAATCTTAACTGAGACATCTCAAGACTCATATCTACAAACCCTTTAATCCGCATCCTCCGGTTCTCAACCTATACAATACATTTGCCTTCTTCTCATCACTGTTCTTCACTGTTCCTGACTGAGGCTAATTTTCTCAATGTCCTCAGCACACAGCTCATCCAATCCTTCTTGTCAATGCAATATGAGTATGTTGACATCAATGACAACACAGGCTCACCTCATACTTGCAACAATCTCCCCCTTTGTCATTGATGGCAACATATGATGTGAAAAACCATCAAGACAAGAACTTCTCCTTTCTGTCACAGCTCCCCCTATCAACAACAACTTTTCACATGTCTTCTCTTCCTTTACTGCTCCCCCTTTGATCATCAACCACTTGTTTTTCACATGTCTTCTCTCCCCCTTTGACATCAATGGCAAAGGGCTCATACTTGCAATTCTCATACATCAGAATCATACCAGCTGCTCCCCCTTAGTTGCAGCTCCCCATCATCAATCCAGATCACAAGATATGACTGTGATATCCACCGGACTGATGCACATCAGTGCATCCTAGTTCATCACCGGAGGGGCCGTGACCCCTAACTTCTCCCGGAGATATTCAAAAGAATCCTTGGGAAGAGGTTTAGTAAAGATATCTGCAATCTGATCCTTGGAGGGAACATACTCCAATCTGACTTCTTCCTTGTTTACTTGTTCTCTCAAAAAGTGAAACTTGATAGATATGTGCTTAGTCTTAGAATGCAATACCGGATTCTTAGAAATATTAATTGCACTTGAATTATCACAGAAAATTGTGATAGGCTCCTCATATTCAATTTTAATGTCTCTTAGCATCTGCTTCATCCATAAGATTTGAGTGCAACTACCTGCTGCTGCAATGTATTCTGCTTCAGTTGTAGACAAAGCTATTGCATCTTGTTTCTTGCTTAACCAAGAAACCAATCTCTTCCCCAAAAAGAATGCTCCACCACTAGTGCTCTTACGGTCATCCACATATCCTGCCCAATCTGCATCTGTGTAAGCATGAAGAGAGAAATCCGGATCTCTAGGGTACCATAGACCATACTCAACTGTTCCTTTCAAGTACCTAAAAATTCTTTTGATTGCCATAACATGAGATTCTCTAGGATCAGCCTGGAATCTTGCCATAAGACCAACAGCCTGCATTATATCTGGTCTAGTTTGAGTGAGATACAACAATCCACCAATCATTGATCTATACTTTGTCTGATCTGCCTTTGGAGAATCATCATCTTTGCTTAACTTACATCCGGTTGCCATAGGAGTGTTCATTGGCTTTGAGTCTTCCATACCAAATTTTCTTAACAATTCTTTCACATATTTGGTCTGAGAAATGAAGATCCCTTCTTTTGTTTGAGTAATTTGCAGACCCAAGAAGAAATTCATTTCACCAAGCATAGACATTTCAAACTCACTTTTCATCTGATTTGCAAAAGTTTTGCACATACTATCTCTTCCTCCAAAAATGATATCATCCACAAACACTTCAACAATCAAAATGTTATCATGATCAATTTTGAAATATAAGTTACTGTCAGCAGTACCTTTGTTGAATCCAATCTGCACAAGATGCTTATCCAACCTTTCATACCATGCTCTTCGGGCTTGCTTCAATCCATACAAAGCTTTCTTCAACTTGCAGACCATATCATCATTATCAGACAATTGAAATCCATCCGGTTGTTCAATGTAGACTTCTTCTTCCAGATCACCATTTAGGAAGGCAGACTTGACATCCATCTGATATACCTTGAAGTCTTTGAAGGCAACATATGCAAGAAGTAATCTGACTGCTTCAATTCTTGCCACCGGAGCAAAAGTCTCTTCAAAGTCAATTCCTTCTATTTGAGAGTACCCTTTGCAGACCAATCTAGCTTTGTTTCTGATTACTTCACCAGCGTCATTTAGTTTGTTCTGGAAGACCCACTTGGTTCCAATTACATTCCTGTCTCTAGGTCTGGGAACAAGATCCCAAGTATGATTTTTCTCAATTTGCATCAATTCATCTTCCATTGCTTTGGTCCAGTTTTCATCATTGCAGGCTTCATTTATTGTTTTAGGTTCAATCTTTGAAATCAGACAACATTCATCCTGATTTTGAGCAACATTCCTTCTAGTTTGTACACCTTTGCTTCTGTCACCTATGATCTGATCTTCAGAGTGGTTCAGTCTTACATACCTTGGAATTTTGGGAGTATCCTGCACTGCTGCTTCTTGATCAGGCTCATTCAAACCTATCTCTTCTTCCTGATTTACCGGATCAGGCTGACTCTGTCTCACCGGAGAGGATTGAGTTCCTTGAACACTGTCTTGGTCATCTTCATCAAACTCATAAAATCTTGAAGGCTTCTCAATTCCTTCATCAACTTTCACATTGGTGCTTTCTATCATCTTCCTCAATCTCTTATTGTAACACCGGTATGCTTTGCTTTGAGTGGAGTAACCCAAGAAAATTCCTTCATCACTTCTAGCATCAAACTTTCCTAGATCTTCATCTCTTTTAATATAACACTTGCTACCAAATACTCTGAAATATTTCATAGTAGGAGTGATGCCAAACCAGAGTTCATAGGGGGTCTTACCGGTGTTGTTTCTAATTTGAACTCGATTGAGAGTGTAGACTGCAGTGCTGATAGCTTCTTTCCAAAACATCTGAGGAACATTTGCTTCCAACATCATTGTCCTGGCAGCTTCCTGGATGGTCCGGTTCTTTCTCTCAACTACTCCATTCTGCTGTGGAGTCCTAGGAGTAGACAACTGTCTCCTTATACCCTGCTTCTCACAAAAGTCAATGAACTCACCAGATGTAAATTCACCACCTCTATCAGACCTTAGACACTTTAGTTTCAATCCGGTTTGATTCTCTACCATAGCTTTGAAGATTTTGAACTTCTCAAATGCTTCTGATTTTTCTTTTAGAAAGGTAACCCACATCATCCGGGAATGATCATCAATTAACAACATGAAATATCTATCACCTTGCAGACTCTTGATTCTTGTCGGACCACAGAGATCAGTATGTACTAATTCCAACAATCCGGTAGAAGACTGATCTTTGCTTTTGAAAGAGACTCTGCTTTGTTTACCTAACTGACATTCTTTGCGCACACTATTTGTAGGTTTCATCAATTTTGGAAGATCTCTTACAGCCTGAGTATTGCTTATCTTGATGATGTTATCAAAATTTACATGACACATTCTTCTATGCCATAACCAACTCTGATCAATTTGAACAAACAAACAACTTTTATTTGAACCAACCAGATGAAAGATATTACCTTTTGTCTGAGTACCGGATGCAATTTCAGTTCTGGAGCTTGTAAAGATTCTGCATTTTCCATTCTTGAACCGGAGATCATAGCCTTTGTCCACTAACTGACCAACACTGAGAAGATTGTGCTTCAATCCTTCAACATATAGTACATTACCTGTTTTGCTCTTTCCATCAAAGGAAATAGTTCCCCTACCTCTGATTCTGCCAGCAGAATTGTCACCAAACTTTACCATTCCTCCTTCATATCTTTCCAAATCTAAGAACTTATTCTTGTCACCAGTCATATGGTGAGAACATCCACTGTCAATAACCCAATCATCCTTTTCTTCCACTTGAGCAGCCAAAGCTTTTTCAACAACTTTGTGATTCACAGATTCAGAGAGTATTGAATCTTCTTCCTTGATGGCAATAAACACCCACTCATTTCCGGATTTGCTTCCTAGTTCTGATTCATCATCTGTTACTCCTTCATTGTCATCTTCTTCATGAACATAATAGCAATTCTTTTGAAACCTTTGTCTGTTAGTATTAGACCTTGCAGATCTTTCCGGACATCTTGAAGCAAAATGACCAATCTTATTGCAGTTGAAACACTTAAAGGGTAGTTTTCCTTCATACTTACCGGATCCTCTTGGCAGTCTCTTTGCAATGAGGGCTTCAAGTTGAGCTGTTTCTGCTTCTTCTTCTTCCATGTCTCTTCTTGTTTGATCATACCATGACATCTTCCTTGATGAGTTTTCTCCCGGATCAAATCTCTGTTTGCCTTTCACATAGGTACTGGCTTTGAAAGCAGATTCAGTCTTGGGAGGATCATCTCCAAACTCGGTCATTTCAAATGTAGCTAGTTTGCTAGCCAGTTGTTCTCTTGTGACAGTTGTGTGGGCTCTGAATTCATCAATGGCAGCAACCTTGATTTTGTAGGCAGCAGGAAGGGATCTTAGGATTTTGCAGACAATCTCATTTTCATCTAGAGTTCCACCAGCATTTCTAATTCCACATACCAGCTCATTCACTCTTGGCATAAAGGTAGTGATGTTTTCATCATCTCTCATCTTCAATCTTTCAAATTTCCCTTTCAGACTTTGCAACCTTGCACTTTTGACAAACTCATCTCCTTCATACAGAAGTTCCAGTTTAGTCAGGATCTCATATGCAGTTGGTAGGTCAATAACATTCAAGAGATCTGAGTCATTCAATGCGCTTAGAAGAGCTTCCTTGGTCCGCAGATTGTTTTCAGCTTCTGTGATTTCATTCAGAGTTGTCGGACCACCTTGTGGAGGTACATATGGTTTTGAAACCATAGCCAAGTATGCTTTTCCCATACATTCCAAGTGACACTTCATGCGACCTTTCCAGAGAGTGAAGTTGGTTCCATCGAACTTCGGACTATCCTTCTTGTATGACGACATCCTGGATCTCCTCAAGCGGTTAAGCTCCTTTCAGAGGAACTTGGCTCTGATACCAATTGTTGGATCTAGGGCATACAACTGAGAGGGGGGGTGAATCAGTTGTATAAAACTTCTTTTTCTTTCAAACACTTGATTCTTCGTTGTTAGTTGGCAGCATATCAATTAATCATCCATGAAAGCATAATACATAAACACAAGAGTAGATAAACATCAACACATTGAACACCAAGATTTTGACGTGGAAAACCTGATTAAGGGAAAAACCACGGGGTGATTAACCCAAGAATTATTCTCTGTTAGAAGAATAAAGAAGAATGAATGGCACATGCCAATTAGGGCTCACTGCCCGAGCACACTGCTCACAAAGAGGCCCACTGCCTACAAGGAGACACACTGTCTACAAAGTGATAAAAATCACAGTCTTGAACTGGAGAATGACATCTCTACCATGTCCAGATCAGTTCCATTTAAGCCCAAAAACCTCTGCTCTGCCTTTCGCACTTCTCTTCGCTATGCCACACTCATCCACACAATCCACACACCGAGATGAACTCACAAACCGTTATTTATACAAGACATCGACTTAGGAACAAACATCTAAGTCGGCAAACAACCATAAGAGTATCCGCAAGAAGAATAACACATCCGGTCGGCCACCACAAGAACATTCGTAGGATGAACAACTCATCCGGTCGGCTAAACAGAGCAAGAACTTCATCCGGAAGAATAACTTCAATTCCGGGCTTTACTATCAATGCGGACCAACAACACAACCTCAACATGATCCAAAAAACCTTCACAAGCCTGCCTGAATGACTGGATACATCCGCACTTCCTTTACTTACTGGAATCTCTTGTCTTCCTCATCCGGAACTTCAAGAACACAGTCTGTCGCCTCTGTCATAATGCAAAAGGTACGTCTGGACCTCCAAATCATACACAAATCAGGATGACACATCACAAGGACATCCCAAACACTTCCTTCCAATCCGCAGATTAGGATAATACAATTCCGGACCTCACCGGACCTTTTTGTGATCCTCTGTCACCTCTGAATACTTGCCGGAACCGGTTCTACACCGACAGCCACAACTCCTTCAGATCTTCATGCGGACCTCTGAAATCTTAACTGAGGCATCTCAAGACTCATATCTACAAACCCTTTAATCCGCATCCTCCGGTTCTCAACCTATACAATACATTTGCCTTCTTCTCATCACTATTCTTCACTGTTCCTGACTGAGGCTAATTTTCTCAATGTCCTCAGCACATAGCTCATCCAATCCTTCTTGTCAATGCAATATGAGTATGTTGACATCAATGACAACACAGGCTCACCTCATACTTGCAACAAATGATTGTGTGTGATTCATGTGTTGTGACTACCTGAAGTATGTTTCATAAGGTTCTAGATGTTAAATTAGTCCAAGTGATTAACATGATTATGTTTATTCAGTTGTAGGATGACTCGGATGCTTAGTGGGATATGGAAATCTTATTAGTGACCTTATGTGTTGTATGCTGTTACACTTACACCTTATTTAGTGATGATAACAAATAGCATGGAATGCTTGCTTGTCATCACAGTTGGTAGTGAACTGAGAAAAGGATGGGATGCATAGTGTAGCATGAGACATACTGACATTCTTTTTCTGTACTTAAGGGCTTATGTGATAGTAAACTAGGTAAAGGGGAAGATGGTTAGAGTAAGTTTGCAACCATTTCCTTTTGCTAGCAGGTCACTATGTGTACTTGTGATGTATGTATGAGTTAGTCACATTGTGAAGGTGTGATGTATGCGTGAGCTAATCACATTGAGTATATATGTGATGTATGTGTGTACTAATCACATTGGGTATGTATGTTGTATGCATGAGCTAGTCACATTATGTATATGTGATGCATGTATGATTTATTCACAATATGTATTGCTTGAGCCAATCATTATGTGTGAACATGTGATGTTTATAATGAGTTGGTCTCTATGTGGTTGTGTATGCTTGTACACTGATGTTAGCATTAGAATAACATTTGTTTGGAATGCATTGCTATCGTAATATTGTGTATGGATGGATTTGGAAGCATAAGATCAACTAATGGTTGTGATTTAAAAGTGAGATCAAAGATCTCATATCAAAAGAGAGGTTGAATTATCTCTATTGTGGTGTACGAACTATGAAGCCTCTAATTCCTAAGAGGGGATAGGCAGGTTCATTACGAATGAACCCTTGAAGTTTAGGTCTAGGTTTAGAGATGACCATGACTTTGGGAAATTGCTATATTCTAGAGCGAGAATATGAGTCATGGCATAAAGTGGATTCTAGGGCTATGGATGGAAAGTCTATGAAGTTAGCACTTCTGAATCAAATAGAAGATGCTTGGCAATTATGTAGCACTTGAGGTGTATGGTGTTAAAAAAATAGTAGTAACCAAGGTGGTTAAATTGTACTTTTCTCCTCTACAAGTGCTACATTTAACATTAATAATGTATTTCCTATATTTTGTTTAAAAACACACTAGTGAGAAAGGATCTAAATTAACTTATTTATAATCACTCTAGATAAAATTTGAATTGTAATAAAAACTCAACTCTTTGATGATTGTATTAACATATAATAACTTAATTTATTTGATTATTCTAAAATTAAATACACCAACAATATATATAGTCTTTAAAATATTTTTTTGTGTTTGTTAGGCTTTAAAACAAACTTTAAAATCATAAGGAAATTATTAAAATAAAAACTATTATGCAATAAGTTATCTTATAAAGCTCGCATTTTGATAAATTATTTTCATTAGAAAAACCCCAAATTGTGAACATTTGTAAAATTCTTGAGTTATTTAGGCTTGTTAAGGGGCTCGATGAGAAGATAAGATAGTGGGGAACAAATTGGTGGCACCTGCGAAGTTAAGAAGAGTGGTGGGTTACCTAAGAATTGAGATAATAAAGAATTATCAAGGGCTTCTTAGCATTTTTGGAGGCAGGTAGTGTAATCATTATGCAAATAGGTGATGTCATTGAGGTTGGTGAAACAAAGTAAGGAGAGATGTTAGAATTTGGTAATTGAGGCATTTTGATTAGTTGAATGTTGGAGGTGGGTTGCTCAAGTGGGTGCAACAAAAAACCATGGCTTCCTCAACGATATCTAGTAAAGGAAAGAGTATGTAGAGAGGAGTGGATCAACATGTTCTGGTGGGGGAAGGAGGAAGGAAAGAATTGGAAGGGAGAAGATGATTGGAGATTTTACAACCTACTTAGAGAAGAAAATTGCAAATCTAGACTTGAGGATGTGGGTTCTAAGAATATGGGAGCTTGCAAAAGAAATGGATGTTTTGGTATTATGAGAGCAATGAGGAAGCTTCTTCTAGACCTAAACTAGTTGGTAGGTAGGCATAATGTGTTTAATGCAATACAACATTAAGTTGTGCATCTTTACTCTCCATGGCTACATGTACATGCTTACTTCGTGATAATATTGAGGGAGTAGAAAACTAGGCAAAAGCCTTATTCTACTATTAATTGGGCCACTTCCATGACTTGAGCCAAAATGACTCCATCAAGCAATTATAGAGCTGGCCAATGGTTTGAAGGTAAAACTTTCTATAGAGGTTATTTTCAATACACCTATTTGCTATTGTGATGAGGACTCTGGGGATGACCTTGTGGAAATCCCAAGCCTGGTTATAATGGAGAAATGTAAGAAATGTAATTGTGTTATGGGGGCTACATGGGGCCCTATGTCAGTTGCCCTGCCTATTTTAGATATTATTATTGCTAATTATTTGAATCCTTGACTATTGGAGGTTGGGCTCCTCCCTGCTAGCATGATAATACTAATCGAATAGAGTTGTGGAGAGGTTTTTTTTTTCTTTTTGGGATATGTGTGGACTCAAGACAGGGGATTGTTCTATATGAACAATATGAATATAATAGATAACTCTATGTTTAGATGGTCTGTATTTTAGTTTTAGGAAGAAAACTTAAAAATTAGTTGCTGAAGCTTCTTTGGGAGTGAGTCTTTAGGGATTAGTAGCTCCCCTCTAATTTGGGAGATGGAAATGAAATATTATTTATTTTCCCTTGATCAAACCTAGTGAACCGGTCAATTATTGGAATCCAAGCTTTACAAGGCTCTTGTTTTGCAACTCCTCGGTGCCTTACCCAACTTAATTTAGTAGAATAAAAACTCAAGTTACTTGATAGCAACTATAGCAACTAAGGAAATACTACTCGATTTGGTAATTAAAATAGTTTATTTTAGTTTCATCTTTACAATCACAATTTTCTTTATTTTTTGAATTTCACCATGAACTAACTTAAATTTATAAAATATTGTTTATATTCAAATGACATAAATACTTACAAATAAAGTTATCTTAGCTTCAAAAATATTTATTGAAATATTCTCTACTAACAAGGCCAACCACATGAAGGTGGAAGCTCGAATGGTCTCCCCTATTTGACCTAAGGCTCTAAATTAACTAATAATCACTCTAAATATAATTTGAATTGAAAAAAAACCCAAAGAGTATTTGTAAAATTCCTAAGTTATTTGATAATAACTATAGCAATTAAAATAATACTACTCCATTTGATAATTAAAATGTTTTTTTTTCAATTTCACATTTCCAATCACAATTTTCTTTATTTTTAGAAATGACATAAATGTTTACCAATAAGCTTCTCTTAGCTTCAAGAATATTTATTCAAATATTCTCTACTAACAAGGCCAACCACGTGAAGGTGGAAGCTTGCATGGCCTCCCCTAATTGACCTAAGACAACCACAACACAACACAACACCACACAGCACAAAACAACACAACACCACACAAAACAAGACAAGACAACACAACAATACACAACAAAACACATACAATTTATTTTATTTATATAAACATAAATTTAGATACTTTTAGATATGCAACTTAAGTATGATTATAAAAATTATATTATATGTCAAGTTGTCATATTTTCTAACTTATTGTGACCAAAAATTGTTTTAATGTTTTAAAAGCAATTAGTCATGTCATTTACAATAATGTTAACATGTGATTGTCAAATAGCCCAATGTCTTTAGTCATGTGCAACAAGTTTGTTTTAGTCATTTGCAATAATGTTAATATGTGATAGGTATGATGACAAGGTAATGTTGTGTGAACTGCATTCATAAAGTGAGTTCATGATTGCCTTTTAAATGTTGTTTTCATAAGGGAAGAAAGTGACTTGTGTTGTGAAGGGAAGGATTGTCCATTGTGAACCATTTTATAAAGGAAGTGACGTGTTGTGATTCATAAATGCTAAATTTATTTTATAATTGTGATCAATAGTGTTGAGATCAAAATTAATAAATTCTTAAATAAAAATTAACCATTAGCTAAAAAATTAAAAAAATGCAAGCGACACAAGATACAGACCTTAAAGAATGGCCTTGGCCTATTGACCATTCTTTAAGCTGTCAGAAAAATATGCGACCTTAAGGAATGACCATGGCCAATGGTCATTCCCTTCAGTATTTGAAAGGGGTTTTAACCCCTTCCAATAATTTTTTTTTAATTTAAACATTGTATTTGTACATGTTACAAATCTACTAGGTCAATGTGATTGACCAAAGTATTACTAAAGAAATGACAAATGCTCAATCCCATCCCTTGCTGTTCTGAATCTGCACCAGGTCTCTCCTAGGTTTGCTCCCACCATAATGGTGAAAAATTAGTAATTGAAAAAACTCCTCAGCTCTCTTTGGGATAGTTGTTATCAAACTGCTCGGCACCCATTGTTGGAAGAGTGGCCTTCACCGCGCCTATTCCAAGAGCAACTAGGTACAATTGTAGTGTTTTTGCCTACAACATGCTGGCAATCCGCAGCAGGATTAAATGTTTTGCATTGAAGAAGTCATGGGGAAGGGTTGTGAGCTTGTAATGTCTGCTTGAATTGTGTGTAACCCTGCCACCTAGTCATTCCAATTTAGCCATAAATCACTAAACATATTGCAGCAGATATCAATATTAGACTTAAAGAACATTGAGAATTCCGTAGATAGTAAAATAGATAATGCAGACAAATCCAAAATTCATCTAAAAAATGAAATCTAATATGCTGAAAGATTCACAAATTCTACAAGTGCACAAACACAAAAATAGAAATCACAAAGGTAAAAAACCTTTTGAGGAGTTTGAAGACTCGTAGTTATAGGAAAAGTCAAAAATCATAGAAATAGAAGTATTGAATTTTTTACAAAGGCTGTGCACAGTATTTTATTTCAGCCATTTTTTACAAGGTGGAAAGGATGTAATGTGATCAAATGAAAAATATTTCGGAAGGGGTTGTGAGTTTGCACTGTCAGCAGTGAGCAACCCTGCCACCCAATCATATCAATTAGCCATAAATCAATCAAAGTGGAAGCCCCACCATTTCTGAAAATTAATGCATGGCAAAGCAACTTACTATTCTACATATGCAAAATAAAATGGTGTGTAATCAGATAATGAATGAATTGGATATTATAGACTCCCCTGTCCTGAACTCCCAACCCCTTGGAAGAAAAAATCAAATCATAGACTCTCGAGAGCTAAGTGAAAGTTATTATTAGCATGGTGTATCAACAAGCATGATCTTTTTAAGAAAGATGATTCTCTGTCTGTGGCTGACATCCTTCTGCCACAGACTCCAGACCATCTGAAGTTTTCATTGCACAGGCCTCCTACAATGGTTCCTTAGTTCATTCTCCAGGACCTTACAGTGAGGGTCATATCCATATTTCTTTTTTGTCATGTCTTCTTTTTTAAAACACTTTTAATCATTTTCTCAAGTTCAACTATCAAATTATTCAGTCTACAGTGTGTGTTTTCAGATGTTGGAACTATAATTCCCTTTCTTACCATGTTCTGTTTTTCAACATTTACCATTGTCTCAAGCAAATTAGTCAGCATTTACCAACAACAATACTACCACAAATTACTTAGCAACTAGGTATGGGTAGCGAATGGCACCAGATTGTAGAGTTGAGTTTGGATCATTGGGTTCATTCTCAAGGGCAATATTTAAGTTGGTAAAGTTTTGCTATGAGCCTTCTCAATATTTTAAAAATGGGATATATCTTATTCATTGCTATCCTGGCTAATCTGAGAAGAGAAAAGTATAGATCTACCAATTTTTTTGAAACAATGATTGAAATTAAGAGTCTCAAAGCTTCTACTTATATAACTACTTCTTCAATTATGTCAGTCATACATTATTTCAATGGGAGCCGTTTACCTGGTTTTTGTCTTGCTTGGATTTGGTTGCTTCTATCGGAGATCCTGGTTGAGTGACATTTGCTTATTTTCAAACCCCAATAGGCATGGAGAATGAATGTAACATTGTAAAGTGATATTGAAGAGTTCTGATAACGAGATGTTCGAAGTAGAGCAGGCCGTTGCCTTGGAGCCAACGGGCATGGAGAGCGTGGTGCCTTTGCCCAACGTTTCCAGCAAAATCCCTCTATTTGTTATTATGCCAGAGCCACGATTTCACAGTATCAGTCTTGCAAAATCAGTTATTCAGACGTTTGATCAGAGTTTCACAAACTAATATGCAAATTCTATCACAAAATGATCAACATTGTTTGTTTACCGTAGAGATGGGCAACCAACAAACAAATGGGTGCAGAAATTGGGTGCCTAACTTATCCTCTCTACAGAGCATTCTGTCCATTTCTAAGTCGATGCTCCTTTCATAGGAGCGAGGGATTGGGATGGATAGGTCAATCATCGACATTGCCTTCAATTTGGCTCAGATTATTAAACAAACCCTCTATTCTGTCTGTCTCGCCTATTTCCCCTGTATACTACTTGCTTGGCTATTCAAATTTCATACAAACTAGCTATTCAAATGCCCATGTAGAATTAATGCAACTGAATGCTAAAGGAAAGCCCACAGTAGTGAAGAATACCTGGAATCTGGATTAAGACGAAAATCATCTGCATATGCATCTGCCGCCTCTTATGCTGCCGCCATAAAACAAAGCCAAACAAAAATACAAGACCAAACCAAAAAATGCACTGAAAGACAATAAAATGGACTGACCAGCGTGCACGCTGAAGCAAAAGACTCAAGCCAAACAGAAAAATATCAAACAATTTCACAAAACACACAGAAGCAAACAATTTCACAATGGCAATAGAAAAAAAGAACAGAACCAGGCAAGTCATAAAGAATTCATCCATGAAGAAGCTTTTCGCTCCTCCTCTGTTTTTTCCCTCCTCCTTCTGAATTTATCTGCATTTCCCCTCCTCCTCAACCTCTAACGGCGTTCCCCATTTTGAATTGTTCTCTGATTTTTGGCACGCCTTTGAAATGCTTTTTTGGTTTTCTCCCAACGGCTCTATGGTGTGGTTTGAAGTTTCTTTCATTTTACTTTGATTTTGTTTTTGTTACACACAAACTTGAATTTGAAATTTATATATTTGTAAGGGAACAAAATTATTGTAAATGGAAAGCAATGTTAATTTAGGTCAGTCATCACCCTAGATTAAATAAACCTGATGTGGGAATGATAAAGTATGTAACCAAATTAATAGTATTTTAGGAAATCAATTGTAAGAGAAAGTGTATTTAATTCTTGGATTGAAGTGGGGATGTGGAAATTGATTAGCCTGGGGATTAAAAATGGACCCTAGGATACTAAATGCCATATGAATGGGACTATGTGCAGATGGCAATAGGATACGATCCAATGTATGGGAATGAGTGGAAACGGAGGTAAGTAGCAAATCGGGGAATGGGCCTAGCTTTACACAAGAGCGTGCCATTTGTCAATTTGTAATTGTATTGAGTCGTTCCATGGAAATGAGACCAAAATTAAATGGAAACTTTCATGGCTGTGCAAATTTCACCATTACAAAAGCACTCTACACAAATAATTTAGGCTAATTAAAGAAATTCAATCAATTAGGAATAAATTAGCATAGATTGATTAGAGCCGAGACAAATAATTGTAATAAATACAAAAGGAATAAATGGGATGAATGAGAGTACCTAACCCTAGAACTAATGATGGAAGAGTGATGCATTAATTTGTCGTCTCTAGTTCATATTAACGGCCTTCGTCAGTTAACTATATCATTTTTTGTGTTGTCCAAAAAACATATTTGTAGTTCATTTTTTACCACTGTGAGTTTGATCATGATCATCACAAACTTAATCTGTGGTACAAGTTTGATTTTGTACTACACAGGGAGCTGATAGAAAATGCACTCGAAAATTTAGTCACCATCATCTTTCAATTAGCTAAACCTATCAAGGTGTTGCCTAGGGACAATGTTAGGAGTTTGTTGACTCAATAGGTGAACAAATTCTCCTTGATGTCCTCTATTTTCAAGATCATGTTTCAATGTTGAAATGGATGTCTTTAAATACCATGACATTGCAACATGACTCGCATAAACACACATGTGCTAAGTCGGCTCATGATAACTGGTAGAAAGATTTGAGAAAGTTCAAATTTGAATTTAAAGCTTTTGATTTTACGTTTATTTTTGCATGTCTCAGGATTGAATTGAAAGAGCCTAGAAAGAAAACATATGTGGACCCAAATGATTTATATTCTTTTTATGTGTATGTAATTATAGCAAATGAAGTCTTTTCACTTTAATCCTACTCTAATTAGCTAATGCTATATCTAGGTCTAACAAAAGACTGGAGACTAAATTCAACAAGACTAGAAATAGAAATATACACTTGCAAAAGTATGCCTAATAGTGAAAAAGGGGAAATAGATGCACCTACAAATGGGGATGATGGTTATAGAAAATGTTTAGAATTGAATGCAAAGGTTGTAGCTGAAATATGGAGATGATCTGAGGCACGTGGTCAATGCCATCTAAGAAAAAGTAATTTTCCCAATGAGCAGCCTTGACCTTAACCTAAAACTAACAGAAACTTATTACATGCAAGAATATGATAGTCTATTGATGATTTCTCTTCACCCCCATCTATCAAGAAACAAAACAGAAACATGAATAAAATGTAAAGCACACCACTAATCTAACAATGAAAAAGATGGAACAAAACTAATGAATTGGAAGGGTTTCACCTAATAAAAATGGATTGTAACTATTGAAACTAGGTGTGAACAATCAATAGAGGCTACTCGTGAAATCTAGAAGCTATCTAAAGTAAGGTCAAAGTTGCTTAAGAAAACTAGAGTGCCTCAGGTGTAGCCTAGTCCTTGGATTGGAATTAGCTCAAAACTGGTAGAGGATCTCCTTGATGTGGTTTTGAGAACTTTTTCATCAACCCCGTTAGATCTCCACAACATTTTGTAAATGACCTGCAAGCATAATTTAATAAAGGAAACCCTACAAAACAAAATTGATGCAACAGAAAAACTTAAACTTCACTACAGAGACTCTCTACTCCTTGCTTAACACAATTCAACATGCAAATACAATGAAATGCATACAAAACCCATGTTCTATTTTATTCCAGTTCATTTACATCCATAAACAATTTACACAAATCTACAACAAAATGTATTTCACTCCATGGCCTCTCACCTTCCTCACATCCCAACTCTCCTTACCAAATCCCATGCTAGGCGGCTTCATTTTTAGTCTCTATCACTTTTTTCCATTGTCCTTCATTCACTCTATCCGCTACTACTATATGCTCCTCACAGTTGCAGCTATGCCATTGGATGAGTTTGTCAATGGCACATACCACATCACTAGAATCACCAAGCTGATAAAATCCTTTTTCTCATCTTGAAGTTTTTCTCTGTAGAGCTCAATTGCTTCAGTGTGAGATAACAAAATATGAGGACCAACAATATATGGTTCCTCTATAGAATCTCTTGTACTTGTTGTCTCTCAGATTTGCACCGTTGCTGCAACTGTAAAACTTCAGCAATCTGGAGAAACATGGGAATGATCTCGAAGTGTGGGACCTTGCAAAATGAGATCAGACCTCCGGAGAAGGTTGGCTTCCTTGATTGGTTATCACCTAAAACTACTAAATCTTCAGAGGAAAAGGGAGAAAGAAATGCTTTTAAATGAAAGATGAAAATAGGAAAACTTGAAAGTAAGGGTGATGCACCAGACTGATTAAAAGAAACTTTCATAGAACTGAGAAAATGCACAACATAACCAGATACAACAAGTAGACATACATAGATTCAAATGATTCTAGCAGAGGTGAGAAACAAGATGATTGAGAGGAATGAAAATGTTCACAGGCAATCATATGTAGATTCACACTGAACTAGAAAATCAACAAAAGAGGTAAAAATAACTTGCATATATTCAATAAGAAGGCAAGGTTAGAGTAACAAAAAGCTCTGTTTAGAAAATAGAAAGCCTGAAAGCCAAAAAATTTTCAACCCTCATTACATCTCTCGAATGCATATATATAGCATTTCAATCTGACCTAAGTCGGTTATAAAAATTCACTCCATGAGCTGTAACAGGAAAATATCTGCCTCTAAAAGGACGTCCATCTACAAGAAGTTATGGCATGAAATATCTGGAACAGGGTAGATGGAAGATATTTTCTGGGGATAAGAATGTCAGCAGCTCAAAATATCCATCCTCAACAACGAATACATAAAATATCTGAAGCAAGGCAGTTGAGAGATATTTCTGGTCATCAATGCGCGCTGCTGAATGTCGACCTGCACCCATAAATGCAACGAATATCTGCATCCTGTCCAAAAAAAGGTCACTGAAACATCTAGTTGCCAAAACATGCAAATCCAGATCCAAAAATGAAAGTGAGAATATCCCCCTCAAAAGCTCGCCAAATGAAAGAGGAGGCAAAAACAAGCATATTTGCCTTTTGAAGCATGTCAAAATTCACCAGGGTAAGAGAGAAACAGGCGGTCAAAGTTGTGGTCAAACTGCACTTGTATATCACCTTCATATGCAAACTGTTGTGTATGCATCAGGCTGGCAAAGAGAAAAAGAGTTGAGCCGCCGATGCACTGTGGTCTTGCCGATGCCCCAACAAGTGCAAATGTATATACATACAATGGCCAACATTCAAAACGGATCTTGTCCTTTGCATCACCCTTTGTATCTCTGCCTTTAGGTGCAAATGCATGTGCAAAGATACAATTACAACATACAATCACGGGCCTTTACTTTTGTATCACTTTTTGCATGTATGCCCTTGCCACATGTCATCACCTGATTGGTCGTTGAGCTGATCCTTGGACCCATCGCTGAAAAACTGCATCTTCTTATCGGTGGCCGGAATGACTAAAAATAGAGCGATCGATGTATTTTGTCCCACCAACAGTCCTTGTATATTCTCCTTGTATATCAAATTGTATATGCAAACATACAATCGCATGTATACATACAACGTGGAACTCAAAAGATTATCAACCATATTGTAACTTTGCTGCAGGTCTAACTTGTATCACTTCTTCTTTGTATTTCAACATATACAATGCACTTATACATACAACTTGCGGACCCCAAAATGACCATCCGCTGCATTTGATTCCCCAGTCGGATCTACCTTGTATGCTTTCCCTTTGCATATTTCCTTTGTATATCGCAAGATATAATGCACTCAATATACAAGCCGCGGACCTTAACCTTTGTATTTGCCAAAATTGACTTCTGGGTTGGGTCTGGCTTGCATATTGCCTTTGTACCTTTGCTTTGTAGATCACATATACAATGAGAATATACAAGGATAATTGTATACAATCACTTATATATTGCAAACACTTGATTTCAGCTTATGCATGTAACCTTTGTATATCGCTTTGTATATGACCCTTTGTATGTATGAACATACAACAAAAAATATACAAAGGAAAACATGCATACGAACCTTGCATGCAAACATGCATTTGAACTTGTACCTGCTCCTTGTATGTTGCGCTTGGTGGGTCCCAGGCTTTGTATCTTTCCTTTGTATCACTGCCTTGTATGTCTCATATACAATGCGACTTGTATATAAGATACAATCACCCTTGTATACAAAGTAGACCCCACATTCCTTTGTATATCTGGCCTTGTATATCAACTTTGCATGTTTGCCGATATACATTCTCTTTTGTATATTTCCAATGTATCTTGTCCTTGCATATTTGCAAATGTACATTCAACTTCGTATCCTGCCGATGTATCCTTGTATGTGTGAATGTATATTGCCCTTTGTATCTTAGCACATACATGCCTCTTTACTTTGTATCTCAGATTTGCTTTTTTATGTGAACTTATATGTTGCCCTTGTATATCGGCCTTGTATGTTTCTGCCTTTGTATATGCATCGGGCATTGTATCTTTTGCCTTTGTATGTGCAATTGTACATTTGAACATACAATACAAACATACATTCATCCCTGCATTCCACCCCTTGCATATGACCCTTGTATCTAGTGCCTTGTATCTTGCCGATGTACATTTCCTTTGCATATGCGAACATACAACAGCGAATGTACATGCGAACATACATTTGAAAATGCATATACAAATACTAAGTATAAAATTGGGATTTATCTGCGATGGAAAGCACCTGAAGACCAAGGGTTTCTAGGTTTTTCTGGGTTTTCTGTAAAGGTTCTCAAGGTGAGATTTTTGTGATTTTTGACAAGGCATAGCATGAGTATTTTAAGGATTCAAGCCTTTTGGGATGGTTTCGTAAAGGTTTTTTAAGGAAAATACAAGGTGAACTATTTAACTTTGTATAGAGGAAAATAGGTCAACAGTACTATAGTTGCCAAATCCAAAATGGATAAGGACAATGTTTAGGCACCCCAAAACTCCTCCACAAAGCCTGCACACTTCCTCCCCTCTTTACTCTACCCAAAGCCCCCCCTTCGAATAAATAGAGTAAAGATGTTTTAAATACCTCAAGGAGGCGTTTCCCATCCCACACACAGCATTCATCCTTCCTTTTCTTGTTTTGGTGCAACCTTAATAGAATAATAAAAAAAATGATTTAATAAGCCTCAATTGAGGTGTTGGAACTCCTCCATGTTGGATTGCAATTTCTTGTTTTAACATTAGACAACCTTAGAAAAGGCATTGCAATTCCCAAACTTGGCACCCTATTCCCTGTAATGGTGTTACTCCAAAAGAAGAACAAAAAGAATGTTTTATTGATGCCTCAAATGAGGTGTTCATCTTTTCCCAATCAAGCGCTCATCTTTCTCCCTTCTGCTACTGCAAAAAATGAGTAAAACAAATGCCTCCAATGAGGCATTTCTAAACAACTAAGACATTCATTTCATTGCATTGCCTTTTGTCTATTTTTGAGAGCCTCAACAGAGGCATTAAACCTCATATTGGTGCCTCTTTTTCCTCTTTTTTGTTCAGCAATTACTTGTTTTTATATGTATATTATTCAGTCTTCTAGAAAAGGCATTGAAAACCTCCTAGGTGGCATTTTATTTCTGACTTATCATTATTATCTGCAAAACAAAGTGTTAACATTTGAATTTCAACGCCTCCCTACTGGGTCATATTTGGCATGTAATTAATTTCTCTTATCCTCTATTATGTTGGGCACTCCACCTGCCTTTATTTCTGATGAACGCTAAGACTAAGCGCCTCTCTCATACAAGATTCTCTTATCATATTCGATGCTCCTGCATTAGACACACCGGGTAAGAAGTTTGTGAGCATACACTCACAAATATGGATTTGAATGGAAGGACCGTCCTTTCAAATTAAAAAAATTGCCTCATTCAATCCTATCCATCCATTCTAATAAAATCTCAATCCTCCATCCTATCATCGAAACATCTATAAATCAACCCTTATCAACCAAAGAAGGAGTTAAGGAAGGAGAACTTATAGGTACATGTTGATTTGGAGACCAACCAATATCTCTAAATCAAGCATCTAGGAGCATATCCAATACATCTGAGGTTTGTATTTGGTAATAGTTTGTTGATTTTCCATTGTATTTGCATTCCTTGTTTTCTCTATCTAAGGTATTCTTAGGTTTCGAATTGGGATCTTAGATTTGCATTAGTTTCCTATTATTTTGATTCCAAATCTAGGGTATAAACTAAGGCTTCAATCATTACAACACTATTGCCTCTAATTAACACCATGTAATTCGCATTCCCTTTATTTCCATTAATGTCAATAGTCTCATCCAAGACTAGATTCATGAACTAGCCAAATCCTTGCAAGATACCAATCATCATGTAGTTTGGATTATCTTATATCATTTTGTTTCCATGTATTGCTAATTCTCTTGTTTTATCTAAGAAAATAGACTCAAGCTCTAAATGTTAAATCCTAATCCTAAAATTCAATTCCTAAATCTTAAACCCTAAACTTTTAAAAATGATAGTCAATATAATCATTAACACTAAACCCAAAACTAGAATATAATCATAATCCTAAACCTCTTTAACACTCAATCCTTAACATTTAATATAAAACATCTAAACCTATAAACCCTTAGCACTAGCATAAATATCTTAAATAAATATGCCTAAAAGACACCAAGAGGTTCAATATGAGGCACCTATCTATCCTATGTAAAGATTGATATCTCTTAGCATCTTTTAGATAGATGTGTTTATTTATTTTGATATATAACCTAGATGTCATGAAGGTGGCCCAGAATAAAGTCTGAATTCCTCTTCACCTGCATTGAATTTTCTAGCAAATCATCATGAAGAAGCATAGAACTTGTAGCCACCGAGATCAAAGACAACGCTGAGATAGTCTGTGCATTCTTAACCAAATTCTAGTATACCCTAGCGTGTCCAGGATCTGAGAGAAAATTTGCCAAAGAAGATCGAACATTAACCTCAAGTTCTCCATCTATCTTTTTAGACATCTCCATGATCTTGGTAAGCCAACTTCGGAGGGAGGGACTTTTTATCTCCCTATCTACACAGTCAACAAGGTTGTATGCAACTACCTCCCCTAATATTCTTCACTTCCTCCTTCTAGATTCCCTTTCACTCCACCATCCAGCCCATCATCAACAACCTTCTTACCACCCACTAAGAAACTATTAGCACACCTTGTCAATTGCCTCCTTAGCCCACCCCAAGGAACCTCCTTACCCCTACCTACATCCATCTTCTCTTATTCACCTCCTCTCAATGCTATTAAAACACTGAAACAACTCTCAAAATGGAAAGGATACAATCTCCTATGTGAGAGCATAGAACAATGATTCAAAAAATCCTCCAAAGCTTCCATCTATCACCTTTCCAGCTACTCTACCAACTCAAGCAAGCCTACTAATTATGACTCTGACAAAACCATCCCCTCATCAGTCATGTCAAAACCTTCCTTAATCTCATCTCTGACTAATGATGTTTAATTTTCCAGCCCCTTATTAGGTGGAGATGGATTTATTTAAGATACCTACACTAGTAATGTAATTTTAAAGCTCCCTTGGTCCACTTAATATGCCCCCCTTAATCTCCTTCAAGTATCCTTAGTCCCCTTAATCTATCCTCATAAGCTCCCTTAGTCCCCCTAGTCCCCTTAATATGTCCCCTTAAGTCTTTCTCCACTCAATCCATCCCCTTAAGTCTCCTTAGTCCACTTAATATATCCCCTTAAGTACCCTTTGTGCCTATAAATAGTCCCCTTAGTCTACTTAATTCATCATCTCAAGTCCCCTTAATTCACTTAAAAATCATTATATTCATACACATGGACACATGAATTTTAATACTTACTTAAGAACTTTTTTATTAAATACATTATTTATTTGTTCTTTTACTTAGAGTACTATTTTATTTTCAGTACTTTTCATTCACTCAATAATATATAATCACATGTACAATCAAATTAAATCCAATAGAACTCTAGGTTTAGACATTGTATCACATATCTTACAAAATAGAGAATCTAGAGAATGAAATCAAATTAGATTATACTGAATGAAACCACAATATATAAATCTTGAGAATAAAATTAAATAACATCTTATATCTAATAACATCACATTATATCTAGTATCTATAGAATGAAATTAAATCACATCATATAGTATCTAGGGAATGAAATCAAATCACATTATATATAGCATCTATGGTCCAATTAAATCACATCATAGACAATCCAAGAACAAAATCAAGGTTCTATTGGCACTAGAATTTCTACCATGGATGTTGGTAGGGAAATCCCTCACATGAAGGAGATAGATTAGGGGTCAATTTTTGATAGACAAGTGTGGGTCATCAATTCTCCTAAGTGTATGAACTTTGATTCTATGACCACCACTCACCAAATCTAATGAAAATATATGTCCCTATGGATTTTTGCTGGTACATGAGAAACTCTAATAGCATGAGAACCCATACATATAGATATAGTTTTTCACAAATTTGTTTGGAAGCCTCTACAAAAGGTTAGATTTATCCTCTCTACTACTACACTAAAACTAAAGTAAAACCACTCTAAGGAATGTAAAACTGAGTTTGGGTGAACCACATTAAAAATTGTCTCTCGTTATTATTTCTGTGTTTTTTTCATTCCTCTATTTAATTTTTATCTTCATTTAATTGATATCTTCTGCATGCAATTCCTAACAATAGTCTCCTGAGTCACCATTTGCTCTATCACACCACCCTAACCAACCAAGAAACCCTACAAGCGTCGATCTGGCATAAAAATCCCTCCGATCACCACACACATGAACAAGGTGAAATGATCCACTCCAACTACCTGAGTCCACATGTAGCTCATCTATTGCTAGTCATTGGTATAGATTGGACACCTAGGAGTAAATGCTTTGTCCAATGCTGCTACTTCCGAGGGTACATCATATGTCATCCTCACTCCAGCTATAGGGAGTCTTAAAATCCTCCACACATCCTCAAGGGTGATAGTGATCTCACCCATTAGCAGCAAAAAGGAATATGTGTCGCTCCACCTCTCCACTAGGGCTGTCATCATAGCCCTATGTGCCTGTATCTAGGGCATGTCAACGACTGTTTGTAGTCCCAACCTCCCTAATTTGGCTAGAGTAGCCTAATTGAATTGAGCCCGATACCTTATCACTAACGAGACTTGCTGTTCTCGTGACTGCAAAATCCCACCTGGAATTTGCATCCAAAAACCATCAAAACTTAGCTTTTTTCTCCTAAGATAGTGCTATGACATTAATCCACAACCTTATGGCATCAAAATAGATCTTGGCGCTAATTCTGGACCATATCGCGCCATTTTACACTATGGTGCTAATCCTTATGATTTTGGCGCTAAAACAAAGTTTAGCACTAAAACTTTCTAACATGGCATTAAACTACCATTTTTCCCCTGACCCTTGCGCTAATGCAAAGCATGGCACTAAAAACCCATTTTATGGCGCCAAACTGGAACTTAGCGCTATATCTCCAAGAGATGTCACTAAAACATGAAACCCTAAACCTATGGCCCTAAATGAGAGCTTAGCACCAAAACTACCATATATAGCGCTAAAATATCCAATAGTTGATTTTCCCCCCTAGCGCTAAAACAAAACGTGGTGCCAAAACTTTAGAATATGGTGCTAAAACAAAGCATGGCACCAAAACTTTAGAATATGGTGCTAAAACTCCCCAAAACCCCATTTCATCTATGGCACCAATTCATCTAAGGATGGTGCCACACGGTTGTGCTATGGCACCAATCCATCTAACTACCCATTTCCTAACATAATAAATGCCTCAAAACCCAAAATTGACAAAGTCAAGGTTGATTGACATACCTGGGTGCTTGCTATAGGTGATCTCATGTAGTCATGGACTCTCTTGGATTGATGCTCGTAACGTGGGAAGGGTGGTTACACCATCTCATCTCCTTCTCTCCTCTTGTCTAGAATAAACTCAATGTGTGCAAATGTGGCACTTTGGGCCCACACTTTCTATTTATAGAAAGCCATGTCATCCCCCCTCACCTTTTTCTCTCCCCAAGGTGCAAAATATAACCTTTAAATTCTCTCATTTTTCTTTCTATCCACCTAATTTCTCATCCTCTATCCATTTTTCACTATAATTTCATACTTTCAAGATATCACCCCAAAAAAAAAAAATTCACCCGATCTCTCGAGGGGGCATCCCTCATCCATTTCATTCCTTCCCGACAATTAGGGCAAAATTCTTTGACTTGATGCCATATCCCTACTAGGTCATGATGCCACATCAAAGAGGGGCAAATGTAGACACCTAAAAATGTCTCAACCCTTCGACCACCCCCCAACATCATCCATACCATTGATTTTTCATCTAATTAATTAATTAATTAAAATTTTAATTAATTAATTATCCCACACAACACCTGAACCATCCATTCATCCTTCATCAATTAACCCCTAAAACTGAATTAATTTAATTAATTAAACATTCACACCTTACTAACATCATCCCAATTAATTAAATAAATATGTCAAATATTTATTTAGTTAAATTTGTCCACTTCCCTAAACTCAATTAATTAGATAAATCATACTTATTTGATTAATCTACCCTATTAATTAGCCTACACCTAACCTAGTTGATTAAATAGCTATTATTTAATTAGCTAACCTAGCCTATATGACCCCTAGACCTGGATTACTTAAATAAATTATTATTTAATTAATCCTAAACCCTGATTAGCTAATTCACTAATTTTTTCCAGCCACATTAACTAAGTTAATCACCCTGATTAACTTGGTCAAATCATGCTTAACACCTTCTCCCACACCCACAAATTAAAAATTACAAAAAATACATAACCCCTCCAACTCATTTTTTGCCATTTTTATGCTAAAACATCTTCCACATTTTTATCTTACAAATGTAAGGCCCCAGAAATGTGCATGTGTCACATGACCTTCACATTCCCACATAAAATAGAATTTTTAATTCCACCTCCTCCCAAGGAAATTAATTTTTAATTTCCTCACACATCCAAATTACATTAAATGCTAAGTCCTTCTCAAAATGAATAAAAGATTCAATTTTATTCTCCACCATCCAATTTTGATGATCAATTCCTAGCCCTCCATATCACAATCAATCTCATCCATTGATCTCAACAATCAATCTCCACCGTTGGATCAAAATCCCCTCCAATTTGCCTATAAATACAAGCCTCCACAAATATTTGATCATCCAATTTTAGAGCAAGTCTATTATGCTAAAATTTCTCTCAATTTCCTCCATTAGAGCTAGGTTGTTATGAATTTTGCATTGACATATAGAGCATTTCACATTGCAAATACTAGTTTGGGTAGAGCTAGGGACTTAAGGGTGCAAGTTCCTCAACCCTATCAAGGAGTGAGGAGTTAGGAAGCATTGGAAGGTATAATGATTTGCTTGTTTTTATTTATTTCATGTTTTTCATGTTTTCCTAATTTCTTATCTTCAAATTCATTGTTGTGAACATTTTGTAATGGTTCAACTAATCTTTTGTTGTTAGTTAGCCTATTGTAAAGGGTTTCAGGGTCCCTTCAAAACCTGTTTTACCTCTAATAAAAAACATGACATTAGAGAGTATGAAATCTTTAGTGTGCATAGAAAATTGTTTTTCCTATATAGTTGAATGAGAAAAACAATAAAATTTTAATTTTTCCAAATAGAGAAGAGAATTTCCACTTTGAAAGCATGCCAAATTTGAGTGTATCTCACTAGAATTTTGGGCCAGTCTCCTAACAAAATCATGTGCCAAGAAAAAGGATTTGTCTTGAAGGGATCAAAAAGTCACGAATCCATTGCATGTATATTAGGCTCTTTGGCAAGACTAGAATAAATGGATGAGGGCTTTCTTATGTCTACAAAAAGGATAGAGGGGAATAGAAACTCCCAAGTGAATAAGACAAGATACAATGGGGATACCCTAATACAGGAGGCACCAAGAAAAATGAGGAAGCTTGTGCTCCATAAGAATGGACCAAAATATTTGAAACCTACAATGCCATTGAGGAGCAATGGATTGGAGATCCCATCTAGTATTGAACTTCAAAAGTATAGGAAAGTGGGGAGTAATCTAAGCATATCCCTTAAAGCGTTTGTAACTCCTAAAAGGAGTATCTGGATACCATTTCTATTCCTTCCATCATGGTTTGCTGCATTACATTCTAACCTTATGAATAATATCAAGAAGAATTGATTCCACAATGGTGTTGAAAGTTTCTAAATCTTGATTACCAACTCGATATTTAGCTTTAGCTTCAAACCAAGAGAGCCAAGTTTGGTGATTATGGAAAAAAATCTAAAACGGTATAAATCCCTCACTCGTAGAATCTTAAAGAAAAAACCTAGGAAGTTTTGGCAAGGGGTTGATCCTAGCAAGTGATCACATGAGACCACCAAAGGGATTGCTAGTTGATAGATATCCCAGTTATAAATCCATTTGCATTCCAAATAAGCCACAAATTGAGAGCTTCCTAGGCATGCTAGATGCTCTTGGCAACAAAAGTGCCTTGAATTTACATAGAATCTCACATTATGAGGATGGTGTGAAATCCCAAACCATGCCAAGCTTAGAATCCCTAAGGGACACCAAAGGTGATAGCATGAGAAGAATTTCCAAGATTCATTTCCTCCTAGGTCCCATCTATCCACTTAGTGCATAAAGCGAACCCATCTATGTGAATGTTAATTAAACCAAGACCACAAAAGTCGTGAGGAAGATGACAACATTCCTAAGTGACAATGGAATCCTTTTCTTTGCTTTGATGAGTCCCAGAGAAAATCTCTAAGTAGTTTTCTAGCTTTTGGTATTAGGATTTGGAAAGGGCCCAATAGAAAGAGTAGTAAACATGAGTGGAAGGGAGCACTTTGGAGCAAATTTGAAACTTCCCAACAAGGGAAAGTATCTTGGCAACCCAGAAGTGTAATTTCTTTTCAATACGTACAAGCACCAATTGAAAAAAAATCATAGAAGAGGGTTGGAAGGAAAAGGGAAATCTAAGAAACCTAAACACCGCCCCATGAGAAATCCATTTCTAGCCATAGGAATCAAGTGAAGCAAGTTTTGGTAGGAAATATTAATGATAATATTACATCTTTTTTCATTAGATGCTAGAGCTAGAAGCAAGACAACAATGTTTTAACATTACAAATCTTCATTTACATTATCCTAGTCCTCTAATAGCATGAGGAATGAATCACTAGCAAAATGGCCATTAATGAGCTAGAGGGGATAATTAGGAAGAGAGATACCTTTTACATGCTATTGGGAGATTACATTAGCAAGAAAATAGCCAAATCCTTTAGCAGCCATTAAATAAAGGGTTGGGGCTAGAGGACAACCTTGGTGAATGGAGAGGAAAATCCTAAAGGATGAAAATTGGTGACAATCAATGGTTAGGCACATAAAAGCATGATCTGCATAGAGAATTTAAATAGAGAAAAGATAATTAGAGCCAAAACCAAGAGCTATGAGCATGGTGAGTATGAAAGGCCACTCAATTTGGTCATAGGTCTTAGAAAAAACAATTTTGATGAAAATGGCCAGTTGTTGTGAATGCTTGGCCCACTCCATGCCTTTCTAGACAATAATAATGTTGTCATGGATGTAACAACTTTTTATGAAACCGATACACTCTGGGTGGAGGATAAGCATAATATGAAATGGTAGGTGTGCAATGCTAGGGTCTTGGCTATGATTTTATAGGAGGTATTCAAAAGAGTAATCGATCAACAATTACAAATTCTTCAAGGTCACTAGCCTTAGGTATGAATTTGATATTTAATTTATTTATGAGAGACCCTAATGAACTATTGGTGAAATATTCCTAGTAAGCCTTAAAAAGGTTAGGATTGACTATATCCCATAAAGCCTTGTAGAATTTGTAAGGGAAGCCATCACATCTCAAAGATTTGTCATTGGCCATAAAAATAGAGTCTTAGAGGTCTACTAGAGTGGGGTGCTAGCCATAAAAGGCCCACTGAGATGTAGAGAGGCTTGTGAGGACCACACTCACACACTATTGAACAGCTTGATCATTTTTAGGTGAAGTAAATTGTACTTGAAAAACCTACTGATGATGGTAGAAAAAAGCTTGAAGAATGATAGCAAGTTTAGAAAGCCAACCTTCTTAAATGTGATAAATCTTTTGTGAAACTTGGAAAGCTCTAAGGGACTAAAAACATTCCTTGGAAACCTTATACCCAAAATTTCAGCCAACAAAAGCAAGCCTTTATCCGAGCTCCTTTAGATGTATGACTATCCTTAATTTACTTTTGCTAGTGAAATTGAGCCACACATAGCTAAAGAGATGGTAAAAATGGAAGCACCTCTAGCTTAGCAATGGAACAACAAAGCTTTGAGGTGGTGACCTCATATGAGTAGTGATGAGAAAGTCCCAGTTGGCGACAATAGATCCACAAAATAGGTCATATGTTTAATGGCATAATTCCACCATTAGATCCAACCAATCCCAGAGGTAGATCTAGGCTCAAGATTCCAAATCTTAAGGATGTGAGCCAATGTGGGATGATGACTCAATGAAGACATATTCAAGTAGAAGTGTATGTTAGACACCTTGGGCCCCACCATTTTCCATTTAATACAAAATTGGATCAAAAAGTGGTTGTAGACGATAACATCCTACAAAGGCTCCATTGGTAATTGATAACAACTAGCAAAGGGAAAGATAGGTTGTTCAGACAACATGGCCTTGTCAAGGCATTTAAGGATTCTCTCTGTACAGGCTTACAAATTCTTTCATGCATACTATGAGCAATCAAGGTGATGAGAACCAATATCAGGATTGAAAAAGACACAATTTATTGCACATATAATCCCGAGATTCTTGGCCACCAGTTGTCTAATGCATAGGCAAGTGGTTGCATTTATCATATGCTATCTCAATAATATTGAAGTCCTCACACATGATCCAAGAAGTTGTGGGCAATTAATCCACAATCCAATGCCATAGAAGATATCTTTTGACATTGGATGCATAAATGTTAACAACTACAAGAAAGTGGTTATTAATATTAAAAAGGATCCACAACATAGGCTAGTGGGGTCACATCCGTGAGCCACCATATGTGATCGCCACCTAGGTGAAACAAAAGTGGCAAGACCACTATGTTCAAATTCATGGTCACTGTGTAAAAAATGACTTTTTGGCCAGATGACATGACAAATAATAGAAATCACGAAACCTACAATTTTAACTCTTGTAAACAAAAAACATTGATGTTAGCAAGTTGTTGATGAACATCTAGCATGATGTATTTTCTTTTGGGATTTGTAAGACCCATTACATTCTACGGAATGAAGTTCATGGAAAATGGGAATCAAGGGTCATGCCATCATCATCAAGCTCATCAAGAGCTCCATAACTAGTCTTCAAAAAATGTTCTTCTAAGTTAAACCCATAACTAGGCTAGGATGGAAGCCCCATAATCCATTTTCTTCTAGTTACAAACTCACCTTCCTTTGTCTCACCAACCAGACCATGGGATTGATGAAAAGCAGATGGCAAGGGTGGCTGGGAATTTGGTTGAGAATAAATCACACTAGCCACAACTAGCATCCTATTAAAATGAGGTCTATCGACCACTTATGACTACTATCTTTTGGGATGAGAATCACTAACCTCCATTGCCTTGATCAATTTTGAAATTACCAATCCAAAAAATGGTAACTATGGACTAGATCCTTTAGCACTTGAAGAAGAGTAGACTCCCTAGAAGGTTGTTTAGGTGGAGGCTTCCAAGCCACTGAACAACTAATGGGCAATCTTGAATTTTATGGTCTAAGAATTGGAAATGATAACAAGTGTCTAGAAAATTAACGTACATGATCCCTTGAGTAAAATTTTGGTTACTAATTTGGACTTTAATGGAGTCTTTAAGGTCCTTTGAGAGATCAACCTAGATGTATACCCTTTTTTATGTCATGCAAAAAAAAAAAAATTCTTGCTCTACATGAACCATCCACCCTAAAGATGTCGTTATGTGGTCTAAAAAGGGTTGGAGTAGTAGGGGAAGACTAGGAAACTCAATTGAGACTAGGACACAAAGAGTACACTCTTCAAAAAAAAAAAAAAAAAATGAAGTCTAGGAGAAAAACAAGCAAAGAGGACCAAATGTACTAGTGGCCATGTTAAAAATGGCCTTAACAAACTTAGTGTCAACAAAGAGAAAAAGAAAAAAACCTTTAGTAAGATTTTGAATGGCCTCTAGGTGGACCCCATGTGGGACCCAAGTAGAATTGAGCAAACTTTAGAGCATGCTTTTAGAGGAATTCTTTCCACAAAGTAACCAACAAGGGTATAGTTTTCAAGGCATTTTCAAGCATTCTTAAAATCATGAGTAGAAAAAATAAACATTCTTGCTCTACATGAACCACCTACCCTAAAGATGTCATGATGTGGTCTAAAAAGGGCTGGAGTAGTAGGGGAAGACTAGGAAACTCAATCAAGACTAGGACTCAAAGAGTACAGTCTTCAAAAATAAAGTATCAAGTCTAGGGGAAAAACAAGAAAAGAGGACCAGATGTACTAATGGCCATGTTAAAAATGGCCTTAACAAACTTAGTGTCAACAAAGAGAAAAAGAAAAAAACCTTTAGTAAGATTTTGAATGGCCTCTGTGTGGACCCCATGTGGGACCTAGGTAGAATTGAGCCAACTTTAGAGCATGCTTTTAGAGGGAATTCTTTCCACAAAGTAACCAACAAGGGTATAGTTTTCAAGCCATTTGCAAGCATTCTTAAAATCATGAGTAGACAAAATAACATTGGGAGTAGAAACATTACCTCATAAACTACCTTTACGTCAATATGAATTTATGCAAGCATTTGGGAGCCATTTTTTGAGCATCCAAGCTAGTGACCCTAGCATCAAGTGTAAGGCTAGAATGGCTAGTGACCATTTAAAGAGAAAAAACCACTTGAAGATGAAGGAACTAAGAAAACTTGTAGTAAATGCAAAGATCTCTTGCTCCAAACAATAGTATGACAGAAGGGTGACAAGAATAGTGGATTGACACAAATAGGCACCATCTTATGTAATAGTTTGATACAGATGCTCTACATTTGTTTGATTTTATATTTCACACTAAGTTTGGGAAGATTATTTGTATTGAAAAAAATTATATATGTATGACAAACATGGGATTTTTTAATTAAAGATATTCATGGCATTGATTTTAAATAATACAAAATAATTTAGCTTCAACTAATGTTTGCAAATTAATTATTTATAAAGAGTATAATATAGTTTATGTTAATGCCCTTTAAAGACGGTTTCGTAGAGCCTCATTTAGAATATAGTTTACTTTCAAACCCACTAGCTTTGGTAATCCTCCTACCTAGAAAGAGAAAAATAATGATATTAGAAATCTTGGGAAGAACATACTAGTAGTGAGGAAAGAATGAGGACTACGACAAAACCTAGCACCCCATCCATAGCTTTAGCTTTGGCTTTGTTGGTGGCCACTAATCAAGTTTTGAGATTTATTTAGTTTCAAATGAGACAAGTACCAATGTTATTGCTTTTTGGCCAGGGTCCTCTTAGACATGCCGCTATCACCATTAAATTTCACAAGCTCCCCAAGTAAGTCATGCCTTTGTTTAAAATTGTCGCCTTACTTTTTCTTCCACCACCCTAATTTAAATATTCAAATTTGATGGTCATTTTGACTATAACCAATGAGAGTTCGTAGCTATTAAATTTGACGATAATTTGAGTGTCATTGACTAGAGTTCATCGCTATTAAATTTGATAGTCATTTGACCATCATTAGCTTACATTCTATAATATTAAATTTGACATCTATTTGATTATCATAGTTTTTTTGTTGAATTAAATGATTGTCACTACAAAAATTTGATATGTTAAAACCGATGGCCATCTAGCTGTCATATTCAATGTTAATGTTAAATTTGAGGATTTGATCATCACTGGGCATAATTTTACTATATTAAATTTGACTATCATATCCCTTTTCGTCTAAATTTCATGGCCATTTGATTGTCACCACTAATACATTTTATTATTAAAATTAATGGTCATCTAATGGTCATTGCCAACAT
Organism: Cunninghamia lanceolata; assembly: GCA_027924645.1. Classification (NCBI taxonomy): domain Eukaryota; kingdom Viridiplantae; phylum Streptophyta; class Pinopsida; order Cupressales; family Cupressaceae; genus Cunninghamia; species Cunninghamia lanceolata. The sequence continues at coordinate 476,215 of BSBN01001049.1, forward strand.
AATATAGGGTGAAATTTACTGTCCATTTGGCTATCAAATCTAAAATTTGATGTCCATTTGGCCATCACATCTAAAATTGATTTGATTAAATTTGGCATTCATTTGGCTATCACATCTAAAATTTAACTGATTGAATTTGACATTTATTTGGCCAATATTTGAAACTTGATGTTTATTTGATCATCACATCTGAAATGTACTTAATTAAATTTGACATCCATTTGGTCATCACATCAAAAATTTAGTTAACTAAATTTGACGTTTGTTTGACCGTCACATCTAAAATATATTGGATTGAATTTGATATCCATTTGGCTTTCCAATGTGGAATTTATTTGATTAAATTTGGCATTCATTTGGCCATCACATTTGAATTTCACTTGATTAAATTTAGTGTCATTTGACCATCAGATTGGAAATATGATAAAATAAATTTGATGCTCATTTGACTGTCATGTCAAAATATGAATGGTTAAATTTGACACCCATATAACCATCACTTTGTCTATACGAAAATGGAAGATGACTTGAAGTGAAGTTAAAATTTTATAGCATCAAAAAGCATGTATATTGAAATGTTTATCAAAGGTCTCCCAAAACTCAAACATGAGTCATAGGTTAAGAAGACTAAAATTGTGAAAAACTAGGAATTAATGGATGTTGGGTTATACATGGGAGTGTTAAAATAATTAAATGCCATCATTGGTAGTCTAGATTAAGTAGATTCCAACTCAATTAATAGGTGCTAAATTAGTGGAGATTATTCAGTTCTCCCTATTTGTGGCATGATTAGAACAGTCTAATTTCATTTCAACTTATTTGCATACAGCAGGTTTAGACCTCAACTTCATAAAAATACAAGCAAGTCATTCTAATAGAAAAACAGTTCATCTGTAAATTTTCCCTCTTCTTTGCCTACAATTTTTGTCATAGGTTTCCTACACTTCTGCAGGCTCATATTTTGAAATTTAAAGGCAAGCATTATAAATGTTTAGGAATCCTTTCGTATGCCTTGATGTAAAGAACTTTCATATTATGGATGGAATTTTTACAAATTCTGGTATACAAAAAGTAATTTTCCAGTCAGTAAGAAAAAAGGCTATAGAAGCGAATTTTTTTCTGTACACACAGTCCCTCTTCTAACTCACAACAACACAACCAAAAGAAAAAGTAACGACACCATTACACCAACTAATATTGCTTTTCAAATTGGGATTTATGTCTGATGTAATTGGGTAATACTAATGGTGTATTTTCAACGGCCTCTTGTTGGGCAATGTCAATTCGAATCCTGTAACTTCTAAAAAGACATGATACAAATTGCAGAATTAAAATAGAAAAGCCACATGTTTTCTTCCTTTTGGTAAACTGTATTTCTTGCACAGCGGCAGAATATTGATTAAAAATATTAGGCAAAATATCTAAAAACTGTGACTACGTGCAAATTCACCACTCACTCAAGACGAAATTACTCATTTAATAAATGGACTAATTTTTTTTTTCTCTAAACTTTAGTTAGGTTGTCTTCATTTTTTAATTGGTCGCTTAAATTCTGCAGTATTAAATTTCATAATTTCATTCCTCCCATTTGGACGTCCAATCAACAATGCATATCATTGAATTTCAGTGTGACAGCTGAATGCACGTCAACTTTATTTTCATGATTTTCGCTGTGACGGTTACGTACACGTCAAATTTATGTTCGTCGTTTCCGTTGTGACGGGTAAATAAACGTCAATTTTATGCTTTCAAGTTTCTCTGTAACTGGTAAATGCACGTCAAATTTATCATCTAGTTTTGCCAGTGGCAAATTCGAGGATCAATTTGACGTGCATTTACCCGTCACAACAAAAACCACGTTCATAAATTTGACGTGTATTGGCCAGTCACAGCGAACACCATGAGCATAAATTTGTCGTGCATTTACCCATCGTAGCGAAAACAATAGGCATAAATTTGACTAGCATTTACCCATCATAGCGAAAATAGTGATCGTAAATTTAATGTGCATCTCCCCATCACATCAAAAAAACTTAGCATAAATTTGACGTGTATTGACCCGTCACAGTGGAAACCATGAGCATAAATTTGACATGCATTTACCCATCGCAACGAAAACATTAGGCATAAATTTGATGTGCATTTACCCGTCACAGCGAAAACTGTGATCATGAATTGGACGTGCATCTACCTGTCAAAGAGAAAATACGAGCATAAATTTGACGTCTATTGACCAGTCACAGTGAAAACCATGTGCAGAAATTTGTCGTGCATTTACCCGTCAAAACGAAATTGATGATTGTAAATTTGACGTGTGTTTAACCATTACATCGTAAATGTTGAGCATAAATTTGACGTGTAGTTACCAATCAGAGCGAAAATCTAAGCATAAATTTGACGTGCGTTCGACCGTCAGATGAAAAAATGTTGAGCCTAAATTTGACATGACTTCGGCCGTCGCAGAGAAACAATGTACCTAAAGTTTGTGTGCATTCGGCCGTCACAGTAAAAATGAAATGCCGAAATTTGACGTACATTCAACCGTCACACTGCAAATGTGAGAATAAGTTTTGACCGTCGTGGAGTTTGAGAATTTTATATAGTCCGCCTTATTCTTCAGACGAGTTTAAACACGTTGTTCAAAATTTCCAACATGCAATCCCATCTTCATCTCAGAGTATAGTATCCAAACAACGGAAGTTCTTACTGGTCCAAACAATATAAACAGTAGGACAACAAATCAATGAATTTAACTTGAACAAACAAGGTTCTACTACAATGGGCTTGTCATATTGCAATCATACCACTTGTTTCTCATTCTATAATTTCCTCACACTTAAGTATTCCAATTGCAGTTGTAGTTCCTACAAAAGGAGCCTTTGTGCCTCGAATGAGTCCTTTCAAAGGAAAAAGCTGCCATGAATTTGGTCCAGAGATGAACAAAATAGAGTCTTTCGCTACCTGGCTAAATTGGCCGATTCCTTGAAATGGAGGAGGTTGGGATTCATATGGTTCTGGACTAAAGGAAGGCACAGTGAGTGTGATAATTAGTAATTAATTACAAATTGGTTTCCTTTCGTAAATCTCTTCCAGATTACAAAGTGGTGACTGTTGATGCACATAACACTCTACTCCAGAATTGTTAATCCATATTGAATACTCTACATGAAAAGCTAATTTTTCCATTTTCTGGCAATATTACATGCTATGAGATTGCACACTTCAACAATGATCTGTGAAACGCTGAGACATTGTCCTAACATTAACCAACTAAGGATATCTTTAGGTCAATTTTGCACACTTTCAAAAACACTCTTAAACTACCTTTAATGAATGTCAAATGGTATATAAAATGTAAAGGATAACATAATATCATAGTAGTCGCTGCATTGATCTAAAAATATAAATATAAATGTAATTTAATTATTTAGATTTGAATTCAATTTTTTTAAAATAAGAAATTAAATAATAATGTGTTAATTGTATTAAAAAAAATATTTTACTTTCATCTAAAATCATCTAAAAGAATTTATATAAAAAGTATTCTGCGACTCTAAATGACTTACTATTTTGTGTCAGCTCTCTCTTTACCAAGACTTTCATTACAAGATTCTTTTAAAAAAATCCTTATTGTAATTTAAAATTTAACTTTTCAAAGAGATTTATTTAAAATATAATTTAAAGAATATTTAATATATAATTTAAAGAAAATTTAAAATAATTTAATTGTATATCAAAAATGTTAAATTTGGCTTTGTAATGTATTTTTGTCTTTAAGTGTAAAAATGAGATTTAAAAAAATGGAAAATTTGAGAAATGGCACAAAAAATGTGAAGGGTTGTGATTATGAAAGATTAACGAGGTTTTTGTGTGTAATTCTACTATGCATAAAACAAAGATATAATCATGCACAATTTGACGTCTAGGTGACAAATAAATCAAGAATAATGATGAACAATTTGACATCCGTTTGCCTGTTGTAGTCGAGTTTCAGGATTTTTATGTTAGATTTGATGTCCATTGGCAATCACTCACAATTTTTGGATCTGATGTATTTCTGGAATTGATAAGTATTAAAAATAGTTTCCAAAACTTTTACAAATAAATAACATGTTTCAGATTCAACCCTAAATATATTATAAATTTGGAAATACCACATGTACATGGCTCCAAAGGTTCTAGAAAGTTGGTAAAATAAATCAATAATGGAAAGGTTAGTCATATTATTCATTATACTACTAACTTTCCAAAGGAGCTCCAGTGGAGATAGGTTCTAGAGCTCATATGAAGAAATGTAAAACCTTGAATGAGTAAAATTGATATTTTCAACACCTCCAAATTAATTAGTCGATAGGCTTTATTGTGTGGGCATTTGCCCATGTCTCAGTTTTTCTCACACCACTTTTTCCTTTTTTGTAGTTTATAAATGCACAAATCTCAAGTGGATTGTATTTTAGATTGCCTATATTTAGAGCAAGAAAAATGATGAATTTCAATGACTTCATGGAGATAAGAAGCCATTTTATCCTACTCACCTTCCCAAACCATGGATTGTTGCGCAACAAATGCACAAATCTCAAGTAGATTGTATTTTAGATTGCCTCTATTTAGAGCAAGAAAAATGATGAATTTCAATAACTTCATGGAGATAAGAAGCCATTTTATCCTACGCGCCTTCCCAAACCATGGATTGTTGTGCAACTTCAGATGAATTCATTTCCCCCACAAAACAATGGATTGTTGCGCAACTTCAGATGAATTCATTTTCCCCCACAAAATTATTTCTTTTGAAAAGGCCATCCTTTCTTCGATTTTGTTGGAGGCCTTGCTCACTCATGCTAGATTAGTTTTCAAAGCTCAAATATATCCTCACTATGTTGTTAATCTCTTGCTTATATGATGGATAGTAGTAGTGGCTTTGGATTAAGTAATAGCAAAACAAGTTGATGCAGAAACCTCTGGAGGTCATAACTTTTGACCCGGGGGTCTGTTGGAGCTAAAATTTAGTGGGCAAATGCATCTTGAAGAGTTTATTAAAAATCCCATTGAATTGGTAAATTCAGTAGGCCGCCATTTTGACACATTTTCGGGAACTTATCCGATCATCTAGGGCCTCAAAATGAGGTTTTAATATTTTTTTCAGGAATTTTCAAGTTGTTTTTGTTAGTGTGAATAGAGTTACTTTGCTATCTAGCTCTTAGCTTGTTCTCCACCTTAGTTCTTTTCACACTAGGTTAAGCTTGCTTAGGGACTTTTTCACTTTATCCCACATTGGTTGTGTATTGAGTCTTTTGGGTGGAATATCATATATATACCCACCTCTTGCTCTCATATGAGTACACCATTCTATTGTAATGCTTTGCATTCTCTTGAGTTGAATATAGTTTATTTAGCTCATATCTGATTTCTATTTTGCTTTCTCTCAATCACTTGCATGCTTGGGTAGAAATCTAACATGGTATCAGAGCGGTTGTGAGTTGTAGGTTAGCATTTTTTTTAGAAATCTAAGAGTGTAGAGTTGTTTTTCGAAGCACATGAGTATGCTCTTCTCTTGCATCTTCAGATGATCTGGAGAAACAGAAAAGTGTAGAGAAAACTCTAGTTTGTGAGTTGTGGGTTTCGAAGCACATGAGTATGCTCTTCTCTTGCATCTTCAGATGATCTGGAGAAACATGAAAGTGTGGAGAAAACTCTAGTCTCTGGGGGGTTCATATTTTGACTTGCCAGTTGCAAGTTTTTTTCATAGCTTCCTCAAGACTCTTTGAGCTAAAATCTAACAATCAGCTTACATTTTATTTATTCTGATCAATCTTGCAGATTGCAGCATGCCTTTGTTTGTCTTAGGTAGCTAATTCGGTCTTTGCATGCTATTTTTTGGTGCAAAACATGTTTTTTTCAATTAGAGTCATATTTTTTGTAGATCACAGAGAAAAATGCCTTCTGGGTTTTGTTCATAGCACCGAAAAACTATCTGGGTATCTATTAGTTTTTGCATACAGCTTATATATTTTGTAGAAACAATGTCAGAAAGCTACAGCAAAACCCCTCTCCATTGGCGTTTTGGAAATTGTAGTTCAACTTTCAAAGGCCGTAACTCAGGCTCCCGATCTCGGATTTGCGAGCTTCTTTTTTTGATTTTGGCTAATTTTTCGTGCTTTACATGTTGGTACAATCATTTTTTGATTTCAATTTACAAATTTTTCAGTAATCTCATATTCTCACACGTGACATTGCATAGTTCTCGTTTTTGGGAACTTCGGAGGATCATAACTTTCACATACGACCTCGTATCGAGGCGATTCTTTTTTTGAAAGTGCATGATTTTTTGAGTAGATCATAGTGGTACTATTTATTTATCTAAGTATTGTGCCAAAGTTATAGTTTTTAGCATATGCTCTTTGTGAGGATTTTGCAATGCATTGAAATCAAGACCACTTAGTATTTCTTGTTAGTGGCAACTGTAAATGCACTAAATATAAAGTGCCAAATCAAATTTTCTTGGGGGTTTCTTTGATTGAGTGGAAAATGGGGTGTCTTATGTGCTCTCTTTGAGTTACATCTTTTATGGGGTTATTGTAATCATTTTGGGGGTTCATCATGGATATCGGTTATTTCCATCCTTCTGTTGTTAAGTTAACCTCAGAGAACTATTTGTCTTAGAAACAAGGGATATAGAATCATTGCCTTGAGAAAGATCTATTGCCCCATCTCTTTGGACTCATTCTTGAGCCAAGTGACTATGAACAGAAGAATGCATGGTTTAACAATAATGACATGGTCTATGGACTACTATGTATTACTATTTCTGAGGATATTCTACATCACATAGAGCACACTGAGTGCCCTTTCACTGCTTGGACCATCATCCAGCAGTTGTATGGAGACTTTGGATCTTCATCTAAGAGTGATGTTTCCTTGGATGACCAGGCTCTGGTGGATGATACTAAGTCTTCTTTTACCCTATCTTGTGTGACATACATTGATACCCCATCTTCAGATACAACACTTGTTGCTTCATTAGATTCCAGAGAGGCTTCTTCGAGGGCTTCTAGTGATTCTTTGCAACAGGATCATATTTGTCTTCTGTATTCACTTCATTGGGACCAATTTCTACCAGACATCTCTTATTTGTTTATGGAGTCCCACATTACAGATTTGGGAGACACTATTGATTTCATTCATCTTCTCTTTGATGGAGTTGATTCTTCTTCAAATGTTTTGAGGGCACATTTAGACCCTCTTGTTCCTTCTTTGCCTACATTTGCTTCTATAGTGACAGTTTCTGTAGATACTCATGAGTCCACACATTCGACTTAGTCATCATTCATGTTGACATCCTCTACAGAAGTACCAGATTCTCATTGGTCCAGTTGTCTTACCGATGGTGAGCACCATACATCCATGGTTACTGTACCTGAATCTTCTATGGTACCTGATCCATATCAGTATTTGTCACAGTTTGGCATTGGCTTAGAGATCATTGGGCAACATTTGGAGAAGGTTTCCTTGTCTTCAGAGAAGATATCATCTTCTGAGATTGTTCTTCATCCTCCTATTCAATCATAGTTTGGTAGTGGATTGGAGACATTTGAGCAGTTTTCAGGAGCATCATTGTTGTCTTTGGATCATGTGCAAAGTTCAAAGACATTTATCCTTCTTCCTTCATATTCCTTTCAGGAATGGGAAGAAATCCTGCATATATTATTGGTCTTGTTTCTTCCTAAGGGGAGGAACGTTGTTCGACGATCATGGATCATTTTCAACATTCATTTTCGGGCATCTACCATCAGTGCAGGACACTCTACATTGGGGGACTACTTGGCCTCTCTTCTTTTCCTCTCATGGGGGAGTTTTTTCTCACTGGGTTTTCTCCTTCCTTTTCTATTTGAGGGGTTTCTTTGTACATGGGTACCTCATCAAGCCTTGTTGCCGGGACCCATCTTTGCATTTTGTCAACATTTCCCCCTAAGTTGCCCTTAAGAGGGGGTGTTAGTGTTGATAACTGAGGGGGGGTGAATCAGTTATCCTAATAATTTCTTTTTTCTGAACTTTCTTATTAATCAATGCAACATTAATTCAAACAAGCAAACATAACCATGAAATGGAGATACACATGACACAATATTTTTGACGTGGAAACCCTATTAAGGGAGAAAACCACGAGGTGATTAACCCAAAGATTGTTCTCTGATAGAAGAATAAGGAAATACAAAATGACACTTGCCAATTAGGACTTACAGCCCGAGCACACTGCTCACAGAGAGGCACACTGCCTACAAGAGACTCACTGTCTACAAAAGAGTGTTATACAATACTTGAACTGATTGGTAGCATCCACATATGCTGGAGTTCAGTTCTGGTTAGGCTCAGTACACTGATCTACTACACTTCATCTTCCCTCTTCTCTTATGCTGCTTTCCTTTCATATACCAGACATTCCTTAGTGTTTCTGCTCTGCTCTACTTTTTTTTTGCATATCACATCACACCATGACACTTCTCACAACTAAATCCATCCTACATATATATCCACACAGGTGATTTCATTTTCTTTCTAGTCGGCACCTGGAACAGTCAATCTTTTCACAAAAACTGTTCTATCGGCTGAATCCTTGCACATCAAGTAATGCAGATCAAGCATATATTTGTAGAAATCATTAATCATGTCAGCCAAACATAATTCATGTCTTCATAACCTTTACCACCATCAGAAACACATCTGAAAAATAGTTTGATGTTCTGTCAGTTAGTTCTTGCTCTATTCACACTGTCACTCAGGAGCCCAATACTCAAGTATTCATATCTTTTACCTCATCTATCACCGAAGGCTAAAACCTTGGAATCTATCACTGAAGGTAGTTCTCTTGACTTCCCCAAATCCGTACTTCACCAAGATACTTCCTCTGAGAGATCCGGACCTATCTGTCAGACCTTGCCACATGCTCTGTTCTTGTTTACCGGACCACCACATTCTTCATTCTGACTTCCAGTAGAGACACACCATGTCCTGCGGATGTGTGAGATGAACTTTGTTGCCATCAATGACAACAATCATGAATCCATATAGTGTCTCTTGCCAACAATCTCCCCCTTTGGCATTGATGGCAACACCTAGTAAAAAATGACTAAGTGTTTACACTATGCTCCCCCTTTGCTGATGCTCCATTTTTTATATATACATTTTTCAGAGCTCCCCCTTAGTTGGATTCCTCATTTTTCACTACTCCTCACTCCCCCTTTGACATCAATGGCAAAGGGTAGGGTCTGCACACCAAAATTTTCAAAAAAATTACTATACTTAACTGCATATTACATACTCACATAAACTGAAGAATGTCTGCAAAGGATGTCTTCAATTGGACGAGTTCTATAGCCCAACTTTGCTTCATTCTATCCAAAATTGAAATGTGACCGCTCAACAAAAATGCAAAAGCTTCTGCCCTCTTAAGGTCTGTCGGATCATTGGTTTGGGCGGTGGTTTGAGCATCATTTATGGCCTCATGCATGGCCTCTAACTTAGGGACAATGATCCTCCTAAGTTCACCCATTTGGCTGATCATGTTCTTCCTCTCCTTCTCAAAATTTTTTATTGCATTTGAGATTGCAATAGACTGACACTCTTGATTTGCTATAGAGGATGAGAGAGGATCAAAACTTTGAGACAAGCTTAGTAGTTTGTCCTCTTGCTCTTTTATTTTCTTCTCAATCTCCACTGTTACCTTGGACCAGGAGATACAAAATTTGTATATTTCACCACCATCCTTAAGAGCATTTTCTAAGCTCTTTATCCCAATGTTCATGTTTCTCCTATCATTAATAATCAAACCCTGTACCTCGAAGAACCTTTTATCCAAAAACTCCTTTCAGACCTTTTCTTCAGCTGATTTTTTTAGAGAATCAAAATGTGTACTAACACTGCTGACTAACTCACAGTCTTCCATATGAGACTTTAGGAGTTTTTCGTTGGCCTTAGCATTAGCAAATGAAGCTATCTTCATTATCTGTACCAGAGAAAGAGAATCAAAATTGAATGGACCTTGTAGAAGCTCCGGTTCATCAATCTCCATTGTTTCTTTGTTCAGGAATTCTTGGACATTTTGTGCAGTGTCTCTTGCCAGAGACAGATGTTTCTTCTCTTCTGCAATCTTGGAGCTATCCTTTTGAGTTTTCTCTCCTCCTACATTCTCACCACTAGCAGTTGTGGTCTTTTCTGTTGAGGTCTTCTCTCCTTCTACAACCTTAGCACTATCATCTTCTTTTTCTTTTACCTCTGCTTCTTTCTCCTGTGATTTTTCTTCTCCTTTAGATCCAGAGACTATAGGGGAAACCGGAGGAGAAATGTTAGTCTGTTCAGGGCCCACCTCTTCTGTCATTTTCTCAGTAGTTTCTTCTGCAACACTTGTGGTTGAGGGATCAGTACCCAAGTCCTCTATAATAGGAAGATTAAATCTTTTGAAGGCTTTCCAGAGAATCTCTTAAGTGTCCTTGGCTACCTTGTCAGTCTTACCAAGCATGAGCTGATTCATCCTTGCTTTGCTCTTGAACTCATCCTTGCAATCCTTGAATACCATATTCATTGTCTTGGAATCGATTGAAGGATATAGCTGAATAGTTATTTGTTCCCAGATCTCAAGGTCTTTAGCCATGGCGTTGTTCTTTCTTATTTCTAACTCCTTTTCAAGGCTCTTGGGAATAAGAGATATAATTTCAATGAAGGCCTTATTATATATGTTCAGGTACTTGACTGTAGCTTCCTACAGGATCTTTTGGTTAGCCTCATTGTAATCATCATAAAATTTGGCCATTGGTTGAAGGTTTCCATCCACAGTGACTGATTTTATTACACTTTCTAAAGTTAGGGTGGGCTTTTCAACAAATTCCTCTGCCATTTCTTCCTTGTCTTGTCCTGTGGTAGGTTTACCGGATGATTCCTTCTTCTTCTTTAGTTCCCTTATCTCCTCATCTGATTCGGTTTCCTCATCATCTTTTAGGCTAACATATGACCTTGTTGCCTTTTTCTTTGTTCTCTTTTCTCCTTTTCCAGATGTCTGGACTTCCGGTTTTGAGCTTTTAGCAGGGACAGGTGCTGGTTTCTTTGATGATCTGGTCTGGGTGGAAGTTTCTACCGGAGCACTTTTCTTGCTTCCCTTTTCTGCTTCTTTCTTCTCTTCCTCGGCTTTTTGTCTCTTTTCTCGGTTGGCATCAAGTGCCTCCTTTGAGATGCCAAAACCTTGGGCAATATGTTCTACTTCTTTTCTCACCTTTCTTTTCATCTCCGGTTCTCTGAGTTCCACATGAATTTTTACACTCAGCTCCTCAAAGGTTCCAAACCTCTCTGCCTTTGGATCTTTAGGTTGACTTAGCATGTGTTGAACATGTAGCTCCATAATCTATTCATCAACTTCATACCCCATGGGCATGATCCAGACTGTCCTTGGCTCTACTGCCTCCATTAGGCATTGGTCAGTGTCTACCATGAAGCACACTGTATCCTTGTATTTCTCAACCACTGATTTAGGGATTCTTTCTCTGATTTGCATTGTATTCTGAAATTGCTTAAAGTAACCCCACAGAGCTATATTCCTTGCCTTTGCATCCCCAAGATCATGCAAGTAATCCCTGATTTGAATTGCTACAGGTTTGTCATTTTGCCATGACCATCCATTTGATCTAGGCAGCTCATTCATGAAGTAGAAAAATAAACATAGTATCAGTCCACCATATTTAAAGGAGTTTTTCTTGTCCTTTTTGATCTTCTGTATGTTTTCCATTAGTTGGCTCAACAGAAGTTCATAGAGATCATAATCTACATTCTTTCTTAGCATCTCATAGGCTGTGTATACTGTAGTTCCAGTTACTGAATTCTCCCTACTGGAATGATATATCTTGTATCCTATTATCATAGATGCATACTTGATATCCGGGTCAGTAATATCTTCAATGGTCATTACCCTTTTATCAAATTTTGATCTGGTGGCCTCAGTTACAATGTTGTTTTTGACAGATTGGAGGACAGGTATTCCTCTGGAGGAGTGTAAACGAGTTACTGCCCTAATTGCTTCCTTGGTGATTTTGCAAGGTCTGTTCAGCCATAGAAAGTTGTCATGTACCCTACTCAATACATACCGGACCCATTCATCTTCTTCAAAGCAGGGGAAATGAATGAACTGATCAAAGTGTTTTTCCCGGATGCCCTTATACTGAGGTTTGATCTCAAAAGAATCATCTATTAACTGCTTGTGGTATATGTCTCTTAGTTTGAATTCCCCAAATTCTTCAATGTTTGCTTGTATATAAACCCTAATATCTTCGTTGTGCAAAATGCCATGCGGAACACTAGAGAAGGCTCCTAGGGGATCTACCTCCAAGGATTTGTATGGATGTTTCTTGAATGTGAGGCAAGGTCTATCAGAGATCTTTACAATATTCGGAGTACCCATTATCAAGAAATCTTACTGAGAGATATCAAGAACGAAGAATACCTTTTGCACTGATTAGGGCACACACGTTGAAATCCAGATTGAGTTGTATGAAGAATCATCTTGGTCTTTGGGAGAAGTAGTTGCAGAGCTCCTTTTCTCTTTTCTTCGAATGTGCAAATGTGTGAATGACAAACAAGTGAACTCTTTTATTTCCAAAAAGCCCTAATTCTTACCCTGTAATAAATGCACAACCTAATTCATTCCGGTTTGCCTTGTTTTCCTTGTTCAAGGAGGAAGAAACTCATTCGGATCATTATGATTCCATTGTGATCAATGTTAGTGATGAATCATCACATCCACTTGTCCTTCTAATCATCTTATGTATCCGTAGATCAAGCTGTATCAATTTGGATTCATACCGGGCCAATCTTGTGAGAGACCTGTTTTACCGGAAGACTTGCTTAACTGGACCAATTCTGAAGGAATTGAATTTTTTTAAATTTTCCTACGGATCTCTTAGATCTTTACCTGACCTTCTTTAGATATTTCTCTAGAACCCCTTTGATCCGCAGCTTCTCATGTGCCAATTTCAGGCACCATTTGACTGGCTGGGGGAACAAGGTTTTCTTTGTGTCTCCCCCTGAGCCAGAGCTCACTTTTCAATTTTTGGAAGGAATATCAGCACCAAAGTCTGGTGCGGATCCAACCTCTACATTCTCTGTATTTTTCTTCACCCAAATCTTATTCATCTCGCTTCTAACTTCATCCGCATTAACCTTTTGTTTACCCTTATCTTGATTCTGATTATGCTATACCGGACCTCTTTTGTCCTGATTCTTATTTCTACAGAATTTTACAATATGACCGGATCTATTACAAATATGGCAAATAACATTTCTTTGCATATTTGATTGATATCCTCTTGATCTGCATTGACTAGCCATATGCCCTATTCTATTGCATGCAAAACATCTACCATTGAATAATTTGTTCATTTGTCTATTTCTGCATTCATGAGATTTGTGACCATACCTTTTGCAATTGAAACACTGTCCGGAGAAGGATGAATTAGTCTAACTCGTTCTCTTTCTACACTAATTAGCTTTGTGACCAAAATGATTGCAGCTGTGACAGTATCCATTGAAGGATGGATATCTTTGAGCATTGGGCTGTCTTACCGGAGGTCTTCTAGGCCTATTCCTTAGATTTTCTAGTCCAAAATTCTTCTGACTGGATCTGGAGCTTTCTCCTTTCTCATATCCCAAACCATACTTGTCATCTGCCCTCTTTTGACTTCCAAGAAGAACTTCAAGTTGAGCAGAACTTATCTTGAATTTCTCTTTATATTCATTTGCTGATTGAAGATCCCTTTTAAGAGAGACAATTTGATCCTCAAGTTTTTCTTCATTTTCTTTAGCATCTTCCAGATCAGATTCAAGATGTCTGATAATTCTATCCATTTGGTGGCAATCTTCTGATTTCTCCTTGAGAGATTGTCTTAGATTATCTTCAGTTTTTCTTTTCTCTTCAATCTCTTGAGTAAACTTTATGACTCCTGATTCCATTTCATGTCTTACCATAATGACTTCTTTTGATAACTTTTCACATAACTTGGTTTTTTTAGTCAGCTCTTCATTTGCATCATTAGCTTCACCTTGTCTTGCCAATTGCTAAAGCAGCTCCTTTCTCTTTTTCATAGAGAGACTTAATTTGTCTTTTAGTTCTCTCATGAAATCATCAGCCTATTTGAGTCTTTCCTTTAATTCATTAACTTCAGAGTTTGACTGTTCAAGGTCCTCAAGGGCAGTCTTGAGTTGCTCCTTTAAACCATATGCATCCATTTGGATTCCTAGATCTTCCTCGAGCTATTAGACTCTATTAGGAGGAACTTGGCTCTGATACCAATTGTTGATAACTGAGAGGGGGGGTGAATCAGTTATCCTAATAATTTCTTCTTTTTGAACTTTCTTATTAATCAATGTAGCATTAATTCAAACAAGCAAACATAACCATGAAATGGAGATACACATGACACAATATTTTTGACGTGGAAACCCTGTTAAGGGAGAAAACCATGGGGTGATTAACCCAAAGATTATTCTCTGTTAGAAGAATAAGGAAATACAAAATGGCACTTGCCAATTAGGGCTTATAGCCCGAGTACACTGCTCACAGAGAGGCACACTGCCTACAAGAGACTCACTGTCTACAAAAGAGTGTTATACAATACTTGAACTGATTGGTAGCATCCACATATGTTGGAGTTCAGTTCCGGTTAGGCTCAGTACACTAATCTGCTACACTTCATCTTCCCTCTTCTCTTATGCTGCTTTCCTTTCATATATCGGACCTTCCTTACTGTTTCTGCTCTACTTTTTTTTTTTCGCATATCACATCACACCATGACACTTCTCACAACTAAATCCATCCTACATATATATCCACACAGGTGATTTCATTTTCTTTCTAGTCGGCACCCAGAACAGTCAATCTTTTCACAAACTCTATTCTGTCAGTTGAATCCTTGCACATCAAGTAATGTGGATCAAGCATATACTTGTAGAAATCATTGATCATGTCAGCCAAACATAATTCATGTCTTCATAACCTTTACCACCATCAGAAACATATCCAGAAAATAGTCTGATGTTCTGTCAGTCAGTTCTTCCTCTGTTCACACTGTCACTTAGGAGCCTGGTACTCAAGTATTCATATCTTTTACCTCATCTATCACTGGAGGCTAAAACCTTGGAATCTATCACTGAAGGTAGTCCTCTTGACTTCCCAAATCTACACTTCACCAAGATACTTCCTCTGAGAGATTCGGACTTGTCTGTCGGACCTTGCCACATGCTCTGTTCTTGTTTACCGGACCACCACATTCTTCATTCTGACTTCTGGTAGAGACACACCATGTCCTGCAGATGTGTGGGATGAACTTTGTTGCCATCAATGACAACAATCGTGAATCCATATAGTGTCTCTTGCCAACAGTTAGTGTGAACAAGGTTACTTTGCTATCTAGCTCTTTCTTAGCTTGTTCTCCACCTTAGCTCTTTTCACACTAGGTTAAGCTTACTTAGGGACTTTTTCACTTTATCCCACATTGGTTGTGTATTGAGTCTCTTGGGTGGAATATCATATATATACCTACCTCTTGCTCTCATATGAGCACACCATTCTATTGTAATGCTTTGCATTCTCTTGAGTTGAATATAGTTTATTTAGCTCATATCTGATTTCTATTTTGCTTTATCTCAATCACTTGCATGCTTGGGTAGAAATCTAATAGTTTTTTCTAGTTAGTTTTCAAGTTTTACATGCAATTAGATTAGAAAGTGGACAATTAGTCATCTTTTAGTTAGTAAAAACTAACTAAAAGATGACTAATTGTCCACTTTCTAATCTAATTGCATGTAAAACTTGAAAACTAACTAGAAAAAACAACTTGAAAATTCCTGAAAAAAAATTAAAACCTCATTTTGAGGCCCTAGATGATCGGATAAGTTCCCAAAAATGTGTCAAAACGGTGGCCTACCAAATTTACCAATTCAGTGGGATTTTTAATAAACTTTTCAAGATGCATCTGCCCACCAAATTTCAGCTCCAACGGACCCCCGAGTCAAAAGTTATGGCCTTCAGAAGTTTCTGCATCACAAGTGAAAGTTGTGAGGATTCAAAATCTAAAGTTTCTAGATTGGAATGCAATATTGAAATAGTTGGGTTGAAGAATGAGTCCAAAAGTTTGGATTTTGATGAAGATGGCGATTGTGATGGTGGTAGTGGTAGTATATGTAAGTCACTGATTGAGTAGGACATGGTAGCCCAAGCTTATAGGTACTATCTTGGGTTGTGTTTGTTTGGGCTTGTGGCTATGATAAATATTCAATACCTATTTTTTGGGTGCTCTAGAGAAGGAGGAGGGGAGGAGGATGCCACATTGTGTGTGGGAAAAGTGGGCTCAATTGGGTTGTGTGGGTGTTGTGGTTGGTGGGGTGTTTTGGAGGAGAAGGAAGGCATACTTTTCTTTTCATGATATGGAGTTAAGTAGAAGCAGGGCAGATGATGCAGGCAAGAGGGCCTAGAAGGCTAAAAGGTCGAAACAAAGAGTTCATTGCCTATGTACATTTCATAATATAAGAGGTAATTATTGCTTGTAGCTTTCTTATATGTAGGCTTGCGCAGCTTGTGGGTTTTTTTTACATTTGAATGGTATAGTGCTCAAACCCATTCAAAGTTTTATTGTTTAGATGCCTTTTTCTGCTTACAAATATGTTACAAGGGGAAATAGAAAAACTTATAAAGCCCTCAAATTACCTCTTTTTTATTCTAGCAATACCGAGAAAACATTTTCATAGAGACTGTGCTATGCAGTGGAGATATGGAGTCACCTGAATGTCAACCATGGTCATTAGAGCACTTGAGATTTTCTATATTGTCCCTATGAAATTGAAGATCATTGTCCTTCTCTTTCCCTTGGTAGGATGAGGAGTTGTTCTTGTCTCTGCTACCATCATTGACATTTCTGCCTTGGGGGTGGTCAACATCATCTATGAGGTACAACAAAAAGAATAGTGAGGTTGAATATAATTATGAAATCATGCTC
This sequence comes from Cunninghamia lanceolata, assembly GCA_027924645.1. NCBI lineage: Eukaryota > Viridiplantae > Streptophyta > Pinopsida > Cupressales > Cupressaceae > Cunninghamia > Cunninghamia lanceolata. Next base: position 493,242 of record BSBN01001049.1, read on the forward strand.
AATCAAAGGAAACAATAGGTGAACAATCCAAAACCCTAAATAGAACACAACTTGAATAGAATAATCATTCACAAGCTAAAACACAAGGGAGGAGTAGGCAAAAAGGAAAAGGGTAACGAGAGCTTTCCATTTGTCTATGTGAAAACAATAACCTATATAATACATTTCATTAGCTTCTCAAGGTTACTATCCTTTTTCATGCTTCATATGAAGTGTTGGGTGAAATAATTGACTTCTCCATTGACAACATGAACAACTCCATTCAATCAATTTAAGGAATACTCTTTTTACAAGTGTCAGTTGTAATTCCTACTAAAATGTGTAGCAAATTCTCAAGATATGGAAGCAACCCTCACTCTTGCTTGTAAAAATGGTCATCCACAATTACTACTTTGAATGGACTTGGCAGGTAAACATGATGATGAGGGGTTTCTATTTCAGATTTAGATTCACATAGAGTGAGTACCTTCTCCTTTAGCTACATATCATGGCATCATGGATATCCTCTTAAGCCAACACATCACAACTCAAACAATATCAAGGAAATAGAAAATCTACTGAATAACATGAGATGCCATGGCTATGCAATTGTTATTAGCTTATCTGGAAGTCTCAGGGTGAGTGTAGGACCATAATGGGCCAAACAATACAAAATGTTAAAATTGAATGAGTTATCTGCATAATTTGAAAATAAGGTAGTAATAAAAGTTATAAGAAATTGAATGTAGTTTATTGTATACTACTTTTTCAAAAAAAATTTAAAATTAGTTTGGTGAAAGCTAAATATTCTAATGAGGCACTACTAATTTTTTTAGAAAAATGTAAAAATTAGGTGTCATTCCGGCCATCTAAGTATGAGCAAAAGAAAATATTTTTCCTCCAAGATTTAAATTTAAGTAAAGGACACATGAGAATATGTGATGCATATTTTTTATTTTTTAATAAATAAATAATTATTTATGATTTTTTACTATGATTTTTAAAAATATAAAAAAACAATGTTCTGGCCCACCTAACTTGGTTAAAAAATATGAAATTTAAAACTTTTTTTCAACCTATAGCCAATAAAGCCTAGAATTTGACACACCTTTTGGATTTAAAAAAGGATGAATAATTTGAAAGTTATTGATGCAGATCAAGGTTCAGGGGCTTTGACAAGATACTGAACCAGGTAGCTAAAACAAAACAACACACAATGATGAACATAAATGTCCTTTATTTGCTTGAGATCAATACGTTCTAGTAGGAGTACAATGGTCTTCACACATGCTCTAGCCTAAGTCTTACAATCATTCCAGTGGTCATATCAAACTATCTTAGCCTTCCTATAAAAACCTAAAACAATCTGCCTTCAAATCTAGAATCTACAGAAGAAGCTACAATAGAAGCCAAAAACTCACTATGGAGAAGATTGCCCCCCAAAAGCATGAAATTTCACTTTTAAATGCAAAAGAGGCGGCCACCACAAATCCCCACGTGTCATCCTCTTACTGGCTCTCTAGATCAGTCACACATGCAGGTAAACCATTTTTGTCACTTTCTAGGTACTTTTAGGTGGTGCAACAAAAAATGTGACCCATCAGGATATTGCGAGATTTTGGGGTTCATTGACATATTGTAGGATTTCAGGGGTCATCTGCATATTGCGGGATTTCATGGGTCATTGACATATTGTGGGATTTAGGGGCATATGCAGGATTTCAGAGATTGTCTACATGTGCAGGATTTCAAGGATCATCTACATATGCATGATTTCAAGGGTCATCTACATATATCCCAATGGTAAGGAAAGTTCCACATATCTTATTGACACTCAAAGTTTCACCTAAGCATAACTTTCTCAATTTTGCTCAGAATCTCACCAAACTTGAAATTTTGGACACCCATTTGGCTCCTTAACAAGATGAAGTCATCACTTAGACATGAACCAACTGGTATTTCTTAGAAAACTTGATCATCAACTCTTGCAACACAATAAGAAGGTAAACAAACAAGCAAGAAAATAAAGAAATGTTTTTTTGGTTGATGAGGATTGCTCGTGCACTTGGATGCTCCTACATCAGACATGTTGGGTAACTTAAATATTCCATGAGTTAGAAACTCATGAACATTTTGGCAAGTTTGGAACCAAAATTGCATACGTGGCTAGCTCTACAGCACTCAGCCAAGCAGCTTCATCTACAACATTGTATCGAACCAAGTATTCCATGCAGTCCTTTCCTTTGGTCTTCTTAGCCACTCGAGAGTTAATCACTTTGTCTACTTCTTCCATCTTCTTTACAGGTAACTGATCTAACCATCCTTGTGCATTAGGCAAATGTGAGTGTGTACTTCCTTGTAAGTTTGTCTCTCCTTCATGGAACTTATACAAATTAGAAATATTGAAAATAGGAGATATGTCTATCCTTGTTGGTAGCTCAATCTCATAGGCATTGGATGGGAACTTCTTCAACACCTTGCATGGGCCTATTTTCTTAAATTTAAACTTATTATATGCTGTGGAAACCTTTCTTTCCTCAAATGTGTCAAAACTAAGTTAGGTCTACCTAGAACTCTTGTTCTCTCATATGCATATCAACATGTTCTTTGTATTCATTAACAATCTTCTCCAACTTTTCCTTCACTTCCTTGTGAACCTCATGAATGTATTCTACAAAATCCTCTGCTACAACACTCTTCCTATTCAAATCTACACTATCTCTTAGCTCATCAACACCTCTATACCCATAAACTATTTGGAACGGGCTCTTTCCTACACTTCTATTCTCTAAATTATTGTAAGAAAATTTTTCTTGTGCCAAGATAAGATCCCATTGATGTGGTTTGTCTCCCACCAAACATCTTAATAGGTTTACCAAACTTTTGTTCACAACCTCAGTTTGTCCATCAGTCTACCCATCACTCTGAGGACAATAGGATGAACTGGATCATAATTCAGTGCCCATCATTTTCCACAATGTACGTCAAAATTGTTAAATGCACAAGACAACTGAGAGGGGGGTGAATCAGTTGTATCAGAAATTTCAAACCCTCATAAACATATTCACATCCACATCAGTTCACTTAAACTCTTAATCTGTTATGATGATTAAACATGAGAAGCAAATAACATAAACTTTAACACATCAACACCATACACCAAAGAACACTAGATTTTACGTGGAAAACCCTAAAAGGGAAAAACCATGGTGAGGATTAACTCACAATATAATGTAGTAACTATTGGGAATTAAGGTGTCTCAACCTTGGTAATTCTTTACATTTGTAATATTTGTATTTATTATTCATTGCCTATGTTGTATATAATTAGAAATTCCACTTTGTCATATTGAGGGATGTGGCACGGTGATGTGTCAATCCTACATGGATTATGACAACTTGGTATTTTGTCCTCACATGAGGAGATAGGCATCCCACTGAGTGGTAGGAATATTTTGCCATGTGTTGGTATCTTCTATGTTGTGTAAGGAATGTTTGACCGAAACGGTTATGACGGATTCCTATGACGAATCTATGACATGTAAGAGTCGAGAATAGAAGGTTGTAAGGAAGGTAATGACATGTGTCATGAAGCATATTTGAATGAGGTATATTTGGGTGCCCCAAGGTGGAATATGATGTGTTGTAAGAGAATATGCTATTTATAGCATGTTTATGATAGATTCTTTTACAGCTGTAAGTTGTAACTGCTATGACAGATTCTATGACGGTTGTAAGTGTCGTAAGAGCATCTGTCATAGCCCATTTTGGAAAGTGGTGACCTCTTTGGGATGGGAACTATGGACAAGTGTTAGACACATTCTACAATGTTGACCAGGTGTCTCTAGGTGTGGGTTTTGGTCCAAGATGCCATATTGGATGCCCATTCCAAGAAAGGTCCAAAAGTGCCTTGTATGTTCTATTTAAATAGGTGTTTGGAGATGGAGTTTGTATCACAGGTTTACAGGTACTGTTATGCTGCCAGATTGACTCTAGACACAAGTGTTGAAGACCATTGAAGCTTGCATTGCAAGTGTATTGTAAACATTCTTTCAGATTTGTTAATACATTGTGCAGGTTTCTGAGTGTAGGGTTTTTCACCCGATAAGAGTTTTCCCCATCGTAAATCTATGTCTCTCTTCTTCTATCTTCTTTCTAGCTGTTGTGTTTTTCTACAATATCTCATATTAATGGTTTAACATTGCTGTAATAGTTAGGATAAATTTGAATTTGCATAGCCCTCTCCTCAATAGATTCATGTAGGAAGCGTTTCCGCACACCTAGCTTCCTTTCAGTTGGTATCAAAGCTTGATCACCTTTGGTCCTAGTTGTTGGGTAGGGGTTTTTTGAGCTAATCTTAGGTTAAGTGGGAGTCTGTGTAGAGCAATCTATATCTTATTGCAACAAGGAGATGGCAGGCACATCAAGAAGGTTTGAAGTAGAGAAGTTCAATAGCAATAATTTCAAGCTATGGAAGCTCAAGATGGAAGACTTGTTAGTTGACCGAGACCTTTGGGATAGTGTGAATAGAACTAAACCAACTGCAATGTCACAAGATGACTAGGATCAAAAGGATCAGAAGGCAAAGGGTCTCATAAGACTTAGTCTTGCCGATTCTGTGTTGTTAAATGTCCATGAAGAGACCACTGCAAAACTCCTTTGGAAGAAGTTGGGGGATGTGTATCAAGCCAAATCCTTTGTCAATAAACTTTTCCTGAGAAAGAAGTTGTATTCTCTTTGAATGGAGGATGGAGGATCTGTGGCTGAACATATGAATGCCTTTAACATGCTGGTTGCACAATTGACATCTATTGGTGTAAAGATGGAGGAGGAGGATCAGTGTATGACCCTACTTTGTTCTCTGCCAGACTCATGGGATCATCTTATCATGGTAATTGGAAGCACCACATCCACATTCAAAATGGAAGAGGTGGTTTCTTCACTGTTATCTGAAGAGATGCGGAGAAAGTCTTCTGAGGCAGCCAAAGAAGCCCTTGCAGTTCGTGGAAGACCCAAGGAGAAAGCGAAGAAGAAGGACAAGAAAGATGAGAAGGGTAGATCCAAATCTCGTGGGAGATCTAAATCTCCTGGAAAGTCCAAGGCTCTTTGTTGGAACTGTGGCAAGACCGGGCATCTCCGAAAGGAATGCAAAGAGGAGAAGAAGAAAAAGAAGAAAGCTCCTAATTTAGATTCTAACAAATCACAAGATGACAGTGATGCCTTCATCACAGCACTGATAACCCATGCATGTGATGATGTGTGGCTAATCGACTCTGGTGCATCATTCCACATGACCTCACATCAAGACTGGTTCACTAAGTATGAGGAGTTCGATGGTGGAAAGGTGTATCTAGTTGATGACTGTCATCTGAAGATCGTTGGTCATGGAAGAGTCTCTATCCAATTCCCTGATGGTTGAGTGAAGGGGATCTTTGGGGTTATGTACATCCTAGGCTTAGCACGGAACCTGCTTTCTGTAAGTAGTTTGAATGATGCAGGTGTGTAGGTTGTCTTTTCGAAAGAAGGATGCAAGATGACTAGAGGATCTATGGTACTTGCTAAGGGTACTCGGAGAGGTACTCTGTTTCAGCTGGAAGCATGCATTGCACAATGCAATAGTTCTTCTAACTCAAGGAAGAGGGCAGCAGTCACTTCATCCCCACCATCTGAACAAGCAGTGAAGAAATATGTTGTTTCTATTTCTGATGGTTGTAATCGTGCATTGGAAGTTAAGCTTCCTGTAGAAAAGACAATGTTATGGCATAAGAGATTTGGCCACATTGGTGAGAAGGGTCTGCGTACCCTGAAAAATAAAAAACCTCGTTGAGGAGTTAGATGATTGTAATCTTGAGTTTGACTTTTGCAAACATTGCATTTATGGAAAACAAAACCATGTTCAGTTTTACTCGAGTTCTCATAAGTCTTCTGGTGTGTTGGACTTCATTCATTCTGATGTGTTTGGTCTTGTTAATGTTCCTTCATTATCAAAATCTATATACTTTGTATCTTTTATAGATGATTACAGTAGAAGGACATGGATTTATTTTCTCAGAAGCAAATCTAAAGTCTATGGCAAGTTTAAGGAGTTTAAAGCCTTTGCTGAAAATTAGACTGGTAAAAAGATTAAATGTTTGAGAACTAACAATGGTGGTGAGTTCTGTTCTACAGAATTTGATAAGTATTGCAAGGAACTTGGGATTGAAAGACATAAGACAACTCCATACACACCGCAGAAAAATGGAGTTGCAGAGAGGATGAATAGGACACTGATGGAGAAGGCTAGGAGTATGCTTAGTGGAGCTGGTCTAGAACAAAAGTTTTACGCTGAAGCTGTTGCCACTACTTGCTATTTGGTAAACAGATCTCCTACATCAGCTCTTGTTGGAAAGACACCTATGGAGGTGTGGTCTGGTAGAAATCCTTCAGTAAGGCATCTTCATGTTTTTGGTTGTGAGGCATATGCACATGTGCCTAGGGAGAAGCGGTCAAAGTTGGAGAACAAAGCTGTTAAGTGTATCTTCATTGGCTATGGGGTTAGTGTGAAAGGATACAAGCTTTGGGATCCTATGGCTAAAAAAGTGTTGTATAGTAGAAGTGTCATCTTTAGAGAGCTTACACCTTCTTCCACTGTTTTGCAGCTAGAAGAAAAAGAAAAGAAAGAGGATGTTGTTCAGTTTCCTCTCACCCCTAAGAAGACTGAATGGAAAGACAATGTTGGACCTGATGATGAGGAGAGCTCTAGCAGCTCTGAAAGCTCAGAAGAAGAAGAAGTTGAACCTCAACCTCAGCTCTTGAGGAGGTCTACACAGATAAGGAAGCAACCTAAAAGGTTTGGTTTTACATTGCTTGATTCTAGTTGTGCTTATGCTTTTCTCACTAATAGTGATGAACCTAGAATTGTATCAGAGGCTTTGGATATGAAGGATGTAGGTTTCTGGAAGGAGGCCATGGAGGAAGAAATGACTTCTTTGGAAAAAAATCAAACTTGGGACTTGGTGCCTTTGCCTCTTGGACGAAAACCCGTTGGATGCAAATGGGTGTTCAAGAAGAAGATTGGTGCATATGGTAGTGTTGGGAAGTGTAAGGCCAGATTGGTTGCGAAGGGGTATTCACAAGTGGAGGGTATAGATTATGGTGAGATCTTCTCTCCTATTGCAAAGCTGAGATCCATTCGATTCCTGTTGTCTCTCGCAGCAGCTTATGACTTGGAGGTAGAATAGATGGATGCAAAGACAGCTTTCCTTCATGGTGACTTGGAGGAGGAAATCTACATGTCACAGCCAGAGCATTACATGGTAAAAGGTAAAGAAAATTTGGTTTGCAAACTTAAGAAATCTTTATATGGTTTGAAGCAATCCCCTAGGAGATGGTACATGAAGTTTGATGACTTTGTGTTGTCAATTGGATTTGTGAGATCAAAATCGGATCACTGTGTTTATTATAAGTTTGATGGTGATCGTATTCTCATTGTTGCACTGTATGTTGATGATATGTTGCTCATTGGGAAGGGTAAGAATATGATTTCTGATTTTAAATCTCAATTGTCAGCTTAGTTTGAAATGAAAGATTTAGGGGCATCCAGGTACATTCTAGGAATGGAAATCAGAAGAGACAGAACTAACATAAAACTTTGGTTAAGTCAGAGTAAGTATGTTAAGACCGTGTTGGACAGATTCAGCATGGGAGATTGTAGACCATTGTGTGTTCTCATTTCCTTGGGGACAAAGTTGTCTGTTGAGGATTGTCCAAAATCTCCTAGTGAGGTGGAGGAGATGAGCAGAGTACCTTATGCTAGTGTTGTTGGCAGTTTGATGTATGCTATGGTCTGTACAAGACCAGACATTGCCCAAGCACTGGGAGTCCTTAGTCGATTTATGGCTAATCCTGGACGAGTTCATTGGGATGCAGTTAAGCGAGTGTTCAGATATTTGAGGGGTACTTCTGAGTATTCCATTTGCTATCATGGTAATGTTTTGGGACCTCTACATTCTATTGATATCCATGGATTTGTGGATTCAGATTGGGTAGGTGATATAGACAGTAGGAGATCCACCAGTGCTTATGTTTTTACATTGTTTGGTGGTGCTATTAGTTGGATGAGTAAGCGACAACCTGTTGTTGCTTTGTCCATGACAGAAGCTGAGTATATGGCAGAAATTCATGCTTGTAAGGAATCCATTTGGCTTAAGAGATTGTGTTCTGATATTGGTGTTGATGCGAGTCAGATCACGATCAGTTATGACAGTCAGAGTGCAATTTACCTTGCAAAGAATCTAACTTTCTACATTAGAACGAAGCACATTTATGTTCAGTTTCACTTTGTGAGGGATATGATTGAGGATGGAAAGGTAAATTTGGAGAAGGTAGATACTTTGAAGAATCTTGCAGATGCATTGATGAAGCCAGTGAGCACAGAGAAGTTTAGATGGTGTTCGAAGTCTATGGGCCTCTCGGCCTATAGCAGTTAAATCTTGTTTTTCTATTGGCTCTTACAAGGTGTTTGACAAGTGGGAGAATGTTGGGAATTAAGGTGTCTCAACCTTGATAATTCTTTGCATTTGTAATGTTTGTATTTATTATTCATTGCCTATGTTGTATATAATTGGAAATTCCACTTTGTCATATTGAGGGATGTGGCACGGTGATGTGTCAATCCTACATGGATTATGACAACTTGGTATTTTATGCTCATATGAGGAGATAGGCATCCCACTTAGTGGTAGGAATATTTTTCTATGTGTCAGCATCTTCTATGTTGTGTAAGGAATGTTTGACCAAAACGGTTATGAAGGATTCCTATGACGAATCTATGACATGTAAGAGTCGAGAATAGAAGGTTGTAAGGCAGGTAATGACATGTGTCATGAAGCATCTTTGAATGAGGCATATTTGGGTGCCCCAAGGTGGAATATGATGTGTTGTAAGAGAATATTCTATTTATAGCATGTTTATGATAGATTCTCTTACATCTGTAAGTTATAACTGCTATGACAGATTCTATGACGGTCGTAAGTGTCGTAAGAGCATCTGTCATAGCCCATTTTGGAAAGTGGTGACCTCTTTGGGATAAGAGCTGTGGACAAGTGTCATACACATTCTACAATGTTGACCAGGTGTCCCTAGGTGTGGGTTTTGGTCCAAGATGCCATATTGGATGCCCATTCCAAGAAAGGTCCAAAATTGCCTTGTATGTTCTATTTAAACAGGTGCTTGGAGATGGAGTTTGTATCACAGGTTTACAGGTACTATTATGCTTCCAGATTGACTCCAGACATGAGTGTCAAAGACCATTGAAGCTTGCATTGCAAGTGTATTGTAAACATTCTTTCAGATTTGTTAATACATTGTGCAGGTTTCTGAGTGTGGGGTTTTTCACCCGATAAGGGTTTTCCCCACCGTAAATCTCCGTGTCTCTTCTTTTGTCTTCTTTCTGGATCTTGTGTTTTGCTGCAATATCTCATGTTAATGGTTTAACATTTCTGTAATAGTTAGGATAAATTTGAATTTGCATAGCCCTCTCCTCAATAGATTCATGTAGGAAGCATTTCCGCACACCTAGCTTCCTTTCAGTAATAATACTGAGTTACAAAAGGCTCACTACCTAAAAGAATTCTCACTACAGGAGACTCATTTCCCACTAAGAAATAAAGAAAGAAGAGAATGATGGCTCACTTCCAGCATTTGAACTGATATAATTGAATCTGACCTATGCAAGAGATTCAGTTCCAATGAAGCTCAATATACACAACATGCACAACATCTTCACATCATCACCAAAAATTGTAGACGCCTTCTGCTCACTACATCTAGTAGCCTAACACATGAAAACCCTTGTTGTCCTAATCAAATTCACAACACAACATCATATCCCCCATGCGCACATGAATCCACTACTCCTTGACACTTATTTATACCATTATTAATCATTAAAACATTCTCCAAGGTCGGCAACACAACTTAACCCATAAAATTCAAATTAGGTCTGGACCTAAACATCCCCGTGGAGGAAGGGAATGAGTTTAGACCACATCATTCCCTAGCATGAACCTAAATCTACTCTAACATGCTTCAACATGCTTTCACAATCACCAAAGCATAATTAGAATTAGTGAAAACAACCAAGTCAGCCAAACTTGTGTTAACACAAAGAAATTTTAAGCACACGCTTCCTCAAAGATAAACACACCTTGCAGATCTTACACAAAGCTTTAACATAATCTAGAAATATCCATGAACAACTTGAAGTCACCTAGAAAGTAACACATTCAACCAGAATAACTTTCACCTGAAGGAGGTTCACAATTTGCTTACAAACAACACTATCGAACTCTGCTACACAAGAAATTGCTTTTTGGAGCACCAAATCACAAACCTTTTTAATAGAAGATGGGTAAGGACCTTATAAGCAGATATCTAAAACTACAACACCTGAAACCATTCCGTGAAGAAATGCAGAGCAAAATACTTTCTCCTAGACACACTAGAAACACTGTCGACACTGTCTTCAAACTGGTGAACATAACTTTTACTGCATAGTGATCCATAGTCCCAAATTCTAGATCTAGCACCTTCAAACACTTCTCAACAACATATCCAAACCGTACACTCATATCTCCAACATAGAAGAAATGTGGAGCAAAAACTCAAACAGTATTCTGTAAACCAGAAGCCTTCTTCAACACATTATTTCTAATATTAATCAAATTTTCTCAAAAGCACTTGGAAACTCAGCAAGAGGAACATATTATTAACACCTTGTTCTTCAAGGAAATCATATCATCATTAATTCAACAACTTAATCAAATAACAATAGTAACAGTAGAGAACACAGTTGACACCAATGACAACACAAACATGTTGACATCAATGACAACACCGATTAGCACATTTCAGCACTTCTTCAAGGCAATCACATCATCATTAATTCAGAAACTTAATAAAATATCAATAGTAATAGTAGAGAACATAGTTGACACCAATGACAACACAAACATGTTGACATCAATGACAACAACAATTAGCACATACTTGCAACAATCTCTCCCTTTGTCATTGATGGCAACATATGATGTGAAAAACCATCATGACACAACTCTGCACTAATCTCACTCTCTCCCTTTCTTTTATACATCTTAATCTATTTTTCTCCTTTTGTTTTTCACATGAACTCTCTTCCCCTTTGACATCAATGGCAAAGGGTGATGTATCTTTTTCAAGATTTCTCCTGATTATGATACTACACATACTTACATTGTTTTCACTCCCAAAGATACTCAAATGTATCCTTAGGAAGAGCCTTAGTGAATATGTCAACAACCTGATCCTTTGTAGGCACATACTTAAGCTTCACTTCATTCTCTACAACCTTGTCTCTCAGAAAGTGATACCTAATTGAAATATCCTTTGTCCTTGAATGCATCACCAGATTCTTTGAAGTGTTAAAGGTACTTGTATTATCACAGAAGATAGGAATTGGCTCATCATACACAACTTTGATATCTTTCAATATTTGTCTCAACCATAACACATGTGTGCAACATAATGCTGTAGCAATATACTCTGCCTCTGTAGTAGATAAAGACATTAAATTTGTTGAATACTGAGAGGGGGGTGAATTAGTATTCTTAAATTTAAACAATTAAACCAAATACAAAGTTTAATAATCAGATAGCAAAGTAACCACATAAATACAAGCCACAAAAACATGACACATAGACACCAAATTTTTACGTGGAAAACCCAAAAAGGGAAAAACCATAGAGAGGATTAGCTCTTAATATATATTGCAATCTTTTACAAATAATGATGTTCAGGCTTGGTCACTCCACGGGCCTAGAACATGCTGGCTCACTACCATGAAGTACATCTAGGTCTAGCAAGCTCACTGCCACAACCCTAAACCTAAAAAGATTACAATGAGGGCTATTAAAGCCTACTAATTGCTTATAGCCAGGCTCACTACCAAGTACAAGTGAAATTGTATAAGGAATATGAATACTGCAACAACATATATCTGAATGCCAGGGTGCAATCATTTAGCAACTAAATACTGAGTCTTGAGTCTTCATCATTACTGATCTTCTATCTTTACTCTACTATTCTGATACTCGCATCAATCACATTTAATTTACTTCTTCGTACACTTCATATTCGCACAACCCTCACCAAACACTGAATTTGATCCCATATATATTGGCAACACTTAAGATCTTCATATTAGGTCAGAATACTCAGATGAAGCATATAATTGATAAACTTGTAGCTTGTTAGCCAATACATAGCTAACCCAAATAACATTTGAAACATCTTCTCATATGTCAGCTCCAACTATAGAACCACTTAGGATAAAGTTCTAATAAATGGAACTTACCACACATAAATCAAACTATCATGTCGGCCTCAAACTTAGATTGCTATTGGTTCAGTTCAACTTTTAGATCACAACTTTCACTGTGGACCACATGGCTTTCTCAAAATCATGTCAAAGACTTCTCAGACATCACCCATCATACCTTCAAGACCATAGAGAAAAATATTCCATTGCGACAGAATGTAGACCATCAGAACTTAGACTTTGTCATAGTCAAACTCTGTCAAACACTATAGCGATACTCAGTAGCTTGCAACTATCTTTCCGGTGGACTTTAGATCTTACAACTCTAGATTTAGACACTTCATACAAGTGTTTACAACACATCAAAACCACATAACAAAATATGCACTTGCATAGGAATGTGGACCCTTTTACTTTGCACTGTACACTGTTCTTATCTTACTTCTATTCATCCAGACTTAGACATTTTCTACAAATGACTTCCAGAGGAAGTCATGACCTGAACACTAGAATATATCATCATCAAGTAGCTATGAGTCATCATACTTGAACTAAATTTTCTGGTCTTCATCTATGGAGGCACACTGATTCACTTTCTATCCCTTACCCTGAACACTGACCATACTTAGTCATTTTGGCCTTCTGGTCTTGAATACTCTTGTGCCTTGTTACCAAATCAAGTTGATCTTCCAAAAAGATGTCTTCTTGTCATACTGATGTACCCTCTTTACCTTATTGCCATCAATGACAACATACCAGTCTTTTTCGTAACAGTGTCTCTTGCCAACAATCTCCCCCTTTGACATTGATGGCAACACTTAGTGAAAAATGCTTGACTGCCTTGACTGCTCCCCCTTTCTATATACACTCTATATTCCTTCTCCCCCTGAGATGTTTGCCCATTTTTCACTAATCTTTTTCTCCCCCTTTGACATCAATGGCAAATGTGTAGGTTTCAGAATCAAAAACTGTCAAAACTAAAAAAATTACTATGCTCTGCCGCATATGTATAAGTACAATCTTCAACTTTATTTTACATGTGTTGGAGGATATCATTGAAAATGTTCTTAATTTGGGCCAGCTCACCATCCCATCTTTTCCTAGCATAGTCCAAAATTTGAATATGACCACTGACTAAAAAAATTACAACATCTACCTTTTGAAGATCAGAGGGTGTGTCAGATTGTAAAGCCAGTTGTGCTTCAGCTGCTAGATTGAACATAGAATCGAGCTTAGGATAGGTTACTCTTCTTAGCTGACACATCTTATTTATGATTTTATCCCTCTCACTTATTAGATCATTCAAGTCATCATGAAGGTTGATGACTTGACTTTCCTTGGTGCTAACTGATTCTATCACCGGATCATATGCCTTAGAAGTGTTCACCAGTTTCTGCTCCAACTCCTTGATCTTTTCTTCTATTTTCTTTGTGACTTCTAGCCAAAATAAGCAAAAATTTTATATATCACCAGATTCCTTAATGGCACTTTGAACACATTTTATCCTATTATGTAGCTAGACTTTGTCATTACCTATCATTTCCTTTAACTCATTCAATCTTTTCTCATCAAACTCTTGCTTAACTTTTATTTTTACAGATTTCTCAAAGGATTCAAAATGTTTACTTACAGAGTTTATAAGTCCTTTGAGTTGGTTTTTTGATGACATAGATGTGTCCTTTCGGACATTTGGCATCAGTTTCTCCAAAATACTAGATGCCTCACTATCCTCCATGTGAGATTTCAACATTTCCTCTCTTGCTTTTGCCTGTGCAATTAACACCAATTTGAGTTTTTGAACAGGGGACATTATGTCCAAGTTTATTGGACCATGTAGAAACTCAGGCTCAACTAAAACTTGTTTCTCTTTCTCTAAAAGTTCTTTAACTGATTCCACAGTGTCTCTTGGTGTAGTAGAGACTTCTTTTAAGCTCTGCTCTGGATCATCTAGATCCATGTCCTTATTAGAGTCCTCCTATTCTGGTGAAGGATTTTCCTTTACTTGTTCCTTAGTCTTCTCCTTGTCAACTTTATCTTTAACTTGATGTTTTGCAGATAATCTTGTTTCAGCAGGAACTACTTTCTCCTCAATCACTTTGACACCTTTATCTATTTCTTGATCGAGATTTATTTGCGGAATAGATGTATCATTTCTAGCATCTATTTCTTCATTATCATAGATGGTATGGACATTATATTTCTTTAGTGTCTCCAAACTGATCTCTTCAATCTCCTTGACCACTTTGTCAATTTCTCCTAACATTAGTGAGTTCATTCTTTTCTTGGTTCTGAATGCATCCTTGATTTCTTTGGAGATTTTGGCTTTTTCTTCAGGAGTAATCTCCGGACACAGCTGTGTTAGTGTATGTTGTCTTAGCTCAATGTCCTTAGCCATAGCCATTTCCTTTCTTGCAGTCATTATGCTTGCCAGGGTATGTGGAAGATCATCAACTATTTCAATTAGGGCCTTGTTGTAGATGTTTAGATATTCTACAATAGCAGTCTCAATGATCCTCTTATCTGGATCAGAATATTCATTATACAGTTGTGCAATTGGTTTTAGATTGCCATCCACTGATATGGCTTTGAGCACATCATCAAGACTTATAGTTTCTTCCTCTATCAAAGGCACATCTTGTTTTTGTCTTTTTGTAGTCTTACCCTTACCGGAGGGTTTCTTTTTGCTAGTTCTAGAGGCCTATGTAACCTCAGCTTTCATCTTTTTCACTTCTTCATCAGACTCTGTTTCTTCTTCATCAATTTTTCCTATACTGGCATACATCCTTCTACCTTTTATTTTATGTCTCTTTGTCCCTTTGTTAGTGGATTTCTTAGACAGTTGTTCCACACTTGCAGATAGTGTGGAACCGGAGAAGGTAGTAGAGCTTCTTGTAGACCTTTGAGGTGCTTCAAGCTTTTCTTGCTTCCTTTTAGATTCCTTCGGACCCTTAGCCGGTTCACTTTCTTTCTTTTCTCTTGATTCCCTTTCTGCTTGACCTTTTTCTCTTGCTTCTTTGACTTGTTCCTTAGTGAAGCCATATTTTAATGCAACTTCTTCTACCTCCTTCCTCACCTTCTTGGAGATTTTAGGTTTTCTGAGTTCAACATGGAGTTTCACAGATAACTCTTCATACATTCCAAACCTTTCTTCTTTGTTGTTCTTAGGTTTGTTCAGCATGTGTTGAACATAGTTATCTAATATTTGTCCATCCACTTCATAACCCATTGGCATTATCTAGACTGTCCTAGGCTTAACAGCGTCCATCAAGCATTGATCTTTTTTAACCATAAAACATATGGTATCCTTATACTTCTCAACAATTTTCTTAGGAATTCTTTCTCTTGAATGCATCATGATTTGAAAATTCTTGAAGTACCCCCATAGGGCCACCTTTTGCTCATCATGGCTTCTAATGCTACTTAAATGATTTCTAATTTGGACAGCTACCGGTTTGCTAGTTAACTAGAACAGATTCTTCATTTTTGGCAACTCATTCATAAAATAGAAGAATAGACAGATGATCAATGTACTGAATTTGGATGGATAGTTTTTTCTTTCCTTGATTTTCTTTAGATTCTCTAGCAGTTGGATTCTCCACGGTTCTCACACAAATCATACTCAACATTCTCTTTGACCATTTAATATGTAGTGTATATTGCAATACCAGAGACAGAGTTTTCCCAGTTTGAGAAATAGATTTTGTAGCCTATGACCATAGAAGCAAATCTTACTACATGGTCTGTGATGTCATTTATTGTTAATGCCCTCTTGTCAAATTAGGCTTCGATAGCCTCTATAACAGTTTGGTTCTTCACATTTTTTAGCAAGGGCACACCTTTGGTGTAATTTAACCCCGTTACTACCCTAATCACTTCCTTGGTGATTTTGAAGGGCTGCCCTAACTACATGAATTCATCGTGAATTCGATATAGGATATACTAAACTCATTCATCCTCTATGAATGAAGGAAAATTGACATACTAGATGAATTTTTTCTCTTCTAAGACTTTGTATTCTTCCTTTAGATCAAATTGATCATTGCTTAAATACTTTAGGTATAAATCTAAGAGTTTGTCACCGCCAAGCTCATCTAGTGCAACATGGATATATGCCCTAATGTCTTCCACATACAAAACTTTGTATGGTATTTTCGAAAAAGCACCCATTGGATCAACTTCAGTTTCTTCAAAGGGATGTTTCTTAAATTTGGGTCTTGGTCGCTCAGTAACATCAACAACTTGTGGGGTTGCCATTATAATGATTCAATAAGGTTCCAACAGTAAATACCTTGTTGTGCCGAATTAGGGCTTTCTTCACTTGGATTGCTCTGAGCACTTTAAATCTCTGTTGTCACTTGAAATTTTCTTCAATCTCTCTTGGATATCAGATAGCTTGAATGCAAAGTGAGTTATAATGCAAAAGAGTTTTCTTTTTATCCTCCACACTTGACCTAAATCGTCATAAATGCTCATTCCCAAAAACTACATGTCTTCTTTGTTAGATACAGTCGGTCAAGATTGCTTCACAATGTATCACACTGATTTATTTTCTTCCAGAGTTTCTTCCATAAGATCTATCATATGATTGTGTTCATCATATCTTCGTGCTAAATTCCAGCACTAACTATCTAGCTGGGGGATTTGGATTTTCAACACTGCTCCCCCTGAGCTAGAGCACCCAATTTACTTCCCAAAGGAAGTATCTACACTAGATGATGGTGTGGATCTATCCTCTTCTTTAATTACTTCTTTCTTGATCCAGATCTTGTCCATTTCCTTCTTGGTTTCAACTGGATCAATCTTTTACTTTCCCTTACCATTCCTCTTCTCTATTTTCCTTTCTTCAACATAGTAATTTCTCTTCACATTCTTGCTTCTACAAAATCTTGCAATATGTCCAAATTTGTTGCAATTGAAGCACACAATGTTTCCTTGTCCTTGATTCCTTCCTCTGAATGAATTCATCCTTGATCCGCATTGATTAGCCATGTGTCCAAATCTATTGCATGCAAAACACTTTTCATTGAATGATTGACTATTCCTTGCATTGTAAGACCCATTTCTTACCAGATTTCTATATTCATTTGATTTGTGACCAATTTTCTTACAATTGAAACATTGACTAGAGAATGATGGAACATTCCGATTTTGAGTAGATTTATGACCAAACTTATTGCACTTAAAACAATGACCATTGAAAGATCAATACCTTTGAGCATTTGGCTGTCTGACTGGAGGTCTTCTAAGTCTTCTTCTTTGGTTTCTGAATTGGTTCCCTAGATGTTTTGTTTTAACCCAGTGTTGGTTTGACCAGATTTTGAACTTTCTCCCTTTTCAAATCCCAAACCTTGCTTTTCATCAACACTCTTTTGACTAGCAATCATCTCATCAAGCTTTGAAGAACTTAACTTGAACTTTTCTTCATAGCTCTTGGCTTTTTCCAAGTCTGCTTTTAGACTCACAATTTATTTTTCAAGTTTGGCACAATCTTCTGATTTTCTTTTCATCATTAAATTCAGATCTTCTTCTGCTTTTGTTCTTTCTATAACTTCTACTTCCAAGTCATTCAGAGTTTCATCTACTGATATCAATTGATCATTAACTTATTTGTATTTGTCTTTGAATTTATTAACTTGTTCTTTTAATCTTGAGATGCATTCATCAGCTTTTTGTAAGTTGTCCTTTAGATCCCTGACTTTTGCTTTAGATTGTTCTAGATCAATAAGAGTTGCTTCTAGTTCCTTGTTGCTTTCATAATTTCCAAATCTTCTTGATGCCATGATTATAGTACCCCAGATCTTCCTTAGGCTGTTAGGCCTTTTCCAAGGAACCTTGCTCTGATACCAATTGTTGAATATTGAGAAGGGAGGGTGAATCAATATTCTTAAATTTAAACATTTAAACCAAATACAAATTTTAATAATCAGATATAGCAAAGTAACCACATAAATATAAGCCATAAAAACATGACACATAGACACTAGATTTTTATGTGGAAAACCCAAAAAGGGAAAAACCATGGAGAGGATTAGCTTTCAATATATATTTCAATCTTTTACAAATAATGATGTTCAAGCTTGGTCACTCCACGAGCCTAGAACATGCTGGTTCACTGCCATGAAGTACAACTAGGTCTAGCAGGCTCACTGCCACAACCATAAACCTAGAAAGATTACAATGAGGGCTATTAAACCCTACTGATTGCTTATATATGGGTTCACTACCAAGTATAAGTGAAATTGTATAAGGAATAAGAATACTGCAACAACATCTATCTGTATACTAGGGTGCAGTCATTTAGCAACTAAATACTGAGTCTTGAGTCTTCATCATTATTGATCTTCTATCTCTGCTTTGCTATTCTGATACTCACATCAATCACATTTACAATACTTCTTCACATACTTCATATTCACACAACCCTCACCAAACACTAAATTTGATCCCATATATATTGGCAACACTTAAGATCTTCATATTAGGTCGGCATACTCAGATGAAGCATATAGTTGATAAACTTGTAGCTTGTTAGCCAAATACATAGCGGACCAAAATAACATTTGAAACATCTTCTCATATGTTAGCTCCAACTATAGAACCACTAGGATAAAGTTCTAATCAATGGAACTTACTACATACAAATCAAACTATCATGTCAGCGTCAAACTTAGACTGCTATTAGTTCAGTTCAACTGTTAGATCACAACTTTCATTGTAGACCACATGGCTTTCTCAAAATCATGTCAAAGACTCCTTAGACATCACCCATCATATCTTCAGAGCTGCAGAGCAAAATTTTCTATAGCGGAAGAATGTGGACCATCAGAACTTAGACTTTATCACAGTCAAACTTTGTCAAACACTATAGCGATACTCAATAGCTTGTAACTATCTTTTTGGTGGACTTCAGATCTTACAACTCTAGATTTAGACACTTCATACAAGTGTTTACAACACCTCAAAACTGCATAACAAAATATGCATTTGTGAAGGAATGCAGACTCTTTTACTTTGCATTGTACAATATTCCTGTCTTACTTCTGTTCATCCAGACTGACATTTTCTACAAATGACTTATGAAGGAACTCATGACCTGAACACTAGAATATATCATCATCAAGTAGCTATGAGACATCATACCTAAAAATGCATTTGCTAGTCTTCATCTACAGAGGCATACTGATTCACTTTCTGTCCCTTACCCTGAACACTGACCATACTTAGTCATTTTGGTCTGCCAATCTTGAATACTCTTGTGCCTTGTTTCCAAATCAAGTTGATCTTCTAGAAAGATGTCTTCTTGTCATACTGATATACCCTCTTTACCTTGTTTCCATCAATGACAACATACCAGTCTTCTTCATAGTAGTGTCTCTGGCCAACATAATCATGTTTCTTGCTTTGCCAAGACACAACTCTATCTCCAAGAAAGAATGCACCACCACTTGTACTTTTCCTGTCATCTACAAATCTGGCCCAATCTGCATCTATGTAGGCACTTACGGTAAAGTCATTATTCTTAGGATACCACAAACCATGATGTAGAGTGCCCTTCATATATCTGAATATCCTCTTCACCACCATGACATGTGACTCTCTAGGATCTTCTTGAAATCTTTCCATAAGACAAACTGCATGCATGATATCCAGTCTGGTAGCAGTTAGATATAGCAGTCCTCCAATCATTGATCTATATTTGATTTGATCAGCCTTAGGGGGTTCATCATTCTTTCTCAGCTTGCAACTAGTTGTCATGGGGGTACAAACTAGTTTAGAATCTTCCATTCCAAACTTCTTTAGCAATTCCTTAACATACTTTGATTGTGAAATGAAAATGCCCTTATCTGTCTAATTAATTTGTAGCCCATGGAAGAAGTTCATCTCTCCACACATTTACATCTCAAATTCTTTTTGCATGTCATTTGCAAAGTCCTTACACATACCTTCATTTCCACCGAAGATTATATCATCTACATAGACTTCAACAATCAGGATTTGATATTTGCTTATCTTGATGTACAAATTACTATTTGTAGACCCCTTACTGAATCCCTACTGCAACAAATACATGTCTAACCTTGCATACTAAGCTCTGGGATCTTCCTTCAGTCCATACAATGCCTTCTTCAATTTGCATACCATATCCGATTTGTCTGACAATTGAAATCCATTCAGTTGCTCTATGTATACTTCCTCTTCCAACTCACCATTCAAAAAAGAAAACTTCACATCCATTTGATACACTTTGAAATCCTTATGTGTTGCATATGCCAGAAATATTCTAATAGCCTCCATTCTTGCCACCAGAGCATAAGTTTCTTTATAGCCTATTCCTTCCACTTCTGAGTAGCCTTTACACACAAGTCTTGCCTTGTTCCTTACCACTTCTCCATTCTCATTCAATTTGTTCCTGAATACCCACTTAGTTCTAATCATATTCTTATTATCTAGTCTTGGGACAAGTTCCCAAGTTTGATTCTTCTCAATCTACATTAGTTCTTCTTCCATAGGCTTGACCCAATACTCATCTTTGCATGCCTCCACCACTGTTTTAGGTTCAACTTTAGAAATTAAGCATAGGTTTACTTATTCTTCAATAGCTCTGCTTCTTGTCAATACACCTCTGCTCTTATCACCAATGATCTGCTCTTCAGTGTGATGCCTCTACACATACTTGGGTGTTCTAGGGATTCTTTCTGGAGCTTCTTGTTCTTCAGCTTGCAATCTTTTTTCTATGGTTTCTACTTCTTCTCCAGTTTGTACTACCTTTTTAACAACATTTTCTTCTTCTCCGTAAGAGGACCCATCTGAGTCTGATACATATCCATTAACTTCTAAAATCTTTTGTGCGTCTTCATCCACCTTAGCGTTAGCACTTTCAATAATCTTTCTTAGCCTCTTGTTATAACATTGGTAAGCTTTACTTTTGTTAGAGTGCCTAAAGAAAATGCCTTCATCACACCTTGCATCAATCTTTCCTAGTTCTTCATCTCTTCTGATATAACATTTTCTTCCAAAAACCTTGAAATATTTAACAGTAGGAATCCTTCCATAACATAGCTCATAGGGAGTCTTTGTGTCATTTGCTTTTACGTGTATTCTATTCTATATGTAGACAGAAGTAAGGATTGCTTCTCTCAAGTAGACCTCTCATAGGTTTGCTTCTTTTATGATTGTCCTTGCAACTTCTAGAACATCCACATTCTTTCTTTCAACCACTCCATTCTGTTGAGGGGTTCTAGGAGCAAATAAATGACTCTTTATCCCATGATTCTCACAAAACATGTTAAACTTATTAGAATTAAATTCTCCACCTCTATCAAACCTCAAACATTTGATTTTCATATCTAATTCATTCTCAACCATTACTTTAAAAGCTTTAAACTTATCTAGGGCTTCTAATTTTTCCTTAAGAAAAGTGACCTATGTCATTCTAGAGAAATCATCAATAAATAATATAAAATACCTGTCACCTTGAAAACTCCTTACTCTAGTAGGACCACATAAATCTACATGCACCAATTCCAATAGTATGGTAGATGACCGATCCTTTCTTTTGAAGCTTCTTATTTGCTTTCCTAATTGACATTCCTTATAGAAAACATTAGAGGGTTTTGTAATCTTTCGCAGATCTCTCACAGCTTGAACTAAACTTATCCTTACCAAGCTATCAAAATTAATGTGATGCAATCTCCTATGCTAGAACCAACTCTCATTGTTCTGAGTCATAATGTAGTAACTAACACCACCTTTGAGATGATAAACATTTCCACCTATCCTCTTTCCAATAGAAATTATTGTTTCGAAGCTTTTTTTGATCTCACAACCATCATCCTGAAACATAAAATTGTAACCCTTACTACACATATGCCCAATACTCAAGAGATTATGCTTTAAACCTTTGACATAAAGAACATCATCAGTGTTATGCTTTCCATCAAAACTGATTGAACCTTTTCCACAAATCTTAACAGCTTCATTACCACCAAACCTAACTACTCCACCATCAAATTTTTCAAGTTTAACAAACTTACTCTTATCACCTATCTTATGATTTGAGAATCCACTATCAATGACCCAGTCATCCTTTTCACTCTTAGCATGAAAGGTAGACACTACAGTGCCTTTAGGGTTAGCACTTGCTTCTAGACCCTTTTCCTTTACACAACTTCCAAGGTTAGCAGAACCAGTTTCATCTCTTAGGGCAATAAATAAGCATTCATTATTATCATCCTCATGATCAGATTCATCATCAGAAATACTTGAATCTTCTCTAACATAGTAACTTTTCTCGACTATCCTTCATCTTTTCTCCCTAATCTTAATTCTCAGAGCTCTATCTGAACATCTTGAAGCATAATGACCTATCTTTCCACAACTGAAACACTTAAAGGGAAACTTACCACTGAACTTTCCAATACCCTTTTTCATTCTTCTCAAAAAGTTAGCTTCCACTTCATCAAAGTCTTTCAGATCTGATTCAATAGTCTTCTTTTATTTGCTAGCTTTGAAAGTAGTCTCATCCTTTGTAGTTCCACTAGTTGTGCCAAACTCTCTTATTTCAAAAGCAGTTAGGGTGCCAAATAACTGATCTTTGGTAAACTGATTCAAATTCTGTAATTCTTCAACAATAGAAACCTTATGACTGTAAGCTTTAGGAAGAGTTCTGAGTACCTTCAATATCACTTCTTTATCATCCATATTTCTTCCATGTCCTTTGATTCCATTGACAACTTCATCCACCTTTTGTAAGTAGCTTGTAATGTTTTCATCTCTAAACATTCACATGGTCTCAAATGTAAGCTTCAAATTCTGCATTTTAAATAGCTTGTTTTACCTTATAATCTCCTTCATAAACACTTTCCAACTTTTTCCAAATTGCATTAGTAGTTTTCAAATTCACAACCTTTATCAATTTAGAATTAGTAAGACCACTTAAGTGAACATGCTTTGTCTTACCATCAATTTTGGATTCTTTGGCTTCATCTTTAGTATTTATACCATTCTAATGTACAATGTAATTAGACTTGATGCTTTTCCAGACATCATAACCAAGAGCAACTAGAAAGGCTTCCATCCTTACTTTCTAGAGTGCATAGTCAGATCTGTCAAACAAGGGAATCTGCTTCTTGTGCACCATCCCAAATCTACCTTAAGCTATTAAGCTTTCTTCAAAGGAACCTCGCTCTAATACCAATTGTTAAATGCACAAGACAACTAAGAGGGGGGGTGAATTAGTTGTATTAGAAATTTCAAAATCTCATAAACATATTCACATCCACATTAGTTCACTTAAACCCTTAATCTGTTATGATGATTAAACATGAGAAGAAGATAACAAAAACTTAAACACATCAACACCATACACCAAAGAATACCAAATTTTATGTGGAAAACCCTAAAAGGGAAAAAACATGGTGAGGATTAGCTCACATAATAATGTAGTAACAATACCAAATTACAGAAGGCTCACTACTTGAAAGAATACTCACTGTAGGGGACTCACTATCCAAGTGGACTTACTGCCCACAGAGAAAGAAATAAAGAAGAGAAGGATGGTTCAATGTCATCATTTGAACTGATATAATTGCATCTGACCTATGCATGAGATTTAGTTCAAATGAAGCTTAATATATACCACAACATACACAACATCTTCACAACATCATTGAAAATTATAGACACCTTCTACTCATTGCATCTGGTAGCCTAACACATGAAAGCCCTTGCTGCCCTGATCAAATTCATATCACAACATCATATACCCCATGCGCACATGAATCCATGACTCCTTGACACTTATTTATTCCATCATCAATCATGAAAATATTCTCCAAGGTCGGCAACACAACTTAACCCATAAAATTCAAATTAGGCCTGGACCTAAACATCCCCGCAGAGGAAGAGAATGAATGTAGACCACATCATGCCTTAGAATGGACCTAAATCCACTCTAACATGCTTCAAAATACTTTCATAATCACCAAAGCATAATCAAAATTAGTGAAAATAACCAAGTCAGCCAAACTTGTGTTAACACCAAGAACTTTTAAGCACACATTTCCTCATAGATAAACACACCTTGTGGATCTTGCACAAAGCTTTAACATAATATAGAAACATCCACAAACAACTTGAAGTCACCTGGAAACCAGCAAATTCAACCACAACAACTTTCATGTGAATGAGGTTCACAATCTGCTTACAAACAACACTGTCAAACTCTGCTACACAAGAAATTGCTTTTCGGAGCACCAAATCAAAAACCTTTTGGATAGAAGATAGATAAGGACCTTATAAGAATATATCCAGAACCACAACACCTAAAACCATGTTGTGGAGAAATGCAGAGAAAAATACTTTCTCCTAGACACACTACAAACACTGTTAGACATGTTAGATCTAGGGCACACAACTGAGAGGGGGGGGTGAATCAGTTGTGCAGAAACTTGCTTCACTTCAAACACTTGATTCTTCTTTAGTTAACAACATATTAATTAACCATTCATGAGAGCATGAAACATAAAGCATAAACACCGGAGCAGATAAACATCAACACATTAGACACCAAGATTTTGACATGTAAAACCTGGTTAAGGGAAAAACCACGTGGTGATTAACCCAAGGATTATTCTCTGTTAGAAGAATAAGAAAAATGGATGGCACATGCCAATCAGGGCTCACTGCCTGAGTACACTGTTCACAAGGAGGCACACTACCTACAAAGAGACACACTATCTACAAAGTGATAAGAATCACAAACTTGAATTGGAGAATGACATCTTTACCAGCCTGGATCAGTTCCATTTATGCCCAAAACTTCTGCTCTGCTTTTCGTGCTCCTCTTTGCTACCACATTCTCATCATGCCAAGACACACTCCAAAATGAATTCACAATCCCTTATTTATACAAGGCATCGACTTAGGAACAATCATCTAAGTTGGCAAACACCTATAAGATTATCCGCAAGACGTGTAATACATTCGGTCAGCCAAACTGAACAAGAGCATCTTCATCCAGAAGAATATCTTCAATTTCAAGCTCTACCACTGATGCGGACCAACAACACAACCTCAACATCATTCAAGAACCTTCACAAGCTTGCCTGAATGACCAGGTACATCCACACTTCCTTTACTTCTCAGAATCTCTTTTCTTCTTCATCTGGAACTTCAGGAACATAGTCTACCACCACTGTCATAATGCAAAAGGTACTTTTGGACCTCCAAACTATATAAAAATCAAGATGACACATCACAAGGACATCCCAAACACTTCTTCCAATCTGCAAAATAGGATAATTCAATACCGGATCTCACCAGACTTTTCTGTGACCCTCTGTCACCTCTGAACACCTGCCGGAACCGGTTTCACACAAACAGCCTTAACTTCTTTAGTTCTTTATGCGGACCTCTAAAATCTTAACTGGAGCATCTTAAGACTCATATCTACAAACCCTTTAATCCGTATCCTCTGATCCTCAACCTATATAGTACTTTTTCCTTCTTCTCATCATTGTTCTTCACTATTCCAGATGGAGACTGATTTCCTCAATAACAACATCACACAACTCATCCAATCCTTCTTACCAATGCGATATGAGTATGTTGGCATCAATGACAACACTGGTTAACCTCATACTTGCAACAATCTCCCCCTTTGTCATTGATGGCAACATATGATGTGAAAAACCATCAAGACAAGAATTTCTCCTTTCTGTCATAGCTCCCCCTATCAGCAACATGTCTTCTCTTCCTTTACTGCTCCCCCTTGATCATCAACCACTTGTTTTTCACATGTCTTCTCTCCCCCTTTGACATCAATGGCAAAGGGCTCATACTTGCAATTCCAACACATCAAAATCATACTAGCTGCTCCCCCTTAGTAGCAGCTCCACAACATCAATCTGGATCACAAGATATGTCTGTGATATCCACTAGACTAATGCACAACAGTGCATCCTAATGCATCACCGGAGGGGCCATGACCCCTAACTTTTCCCTGAGATACTCAAAGGAATCCTTGGGAAGAGGTTTAGTAAAGATATCTACAATCTGATCCTTTGAAGGTACATACTCCAATCTGACTTCATCCTTGTTCACTTGCTCTCTCAAAAAATAACACTTGATAGATATGTGCTTGGTCTTAGAATGCAACACCAGATTCTTAGAAATATTTATTGCACTTGAATTATCACAGAAAATTGTGATAGGCTCCTCATATTCTACTTTAATGTCTCTTAGCATTTGCTTCATCCATAAAATTTGAGTGCAATTGCCTGCTGCAGCAATGTATTCTGCTTCAGTTGTAGACAAGGATATTGCATCTTGTTTCTTGCTTAGCCAAGAAACCAATCTTTTTCCCAAAAAGAATGCTCCACCACTGGTACTCTTCCGGTCATCCACATCTCCTACCCAATCTGCATCTATGTAAGCATGAAGAGAGAAATCATGATCTCTAGGATACCACAAACCATACTCAATTGTTCCTTTTAGGTACCTAAAAATTCTTTTGATTGCCATAACATGAGATTCTCTAGGGTCAGCCTGCAATCTTGCCACAAGACCAACAACCTGCATTATATCTGGTCTAGTCTGAGTGAGATACAATAATCCTCTAATCATTGATCTGTACTTGGTTTGATCTGTCTTAGGAGAGTCATCATCTTTGTTCAACTT
The DNA here is from genome assembly GCA_027924645.1 of Cunninghamia lanceolata. Lineage (NCBI taxonomy): Eukaryota > Viridiplantae > Streptophyta > Pinopsida > Cupressales > Cupressaceae > Cunninghamia > Cunninghamia lanceolata. The sequence continues at coordinate 520,234 of BSBN01001049.1, forward strand.
ACATCCGGTTGCCATAGGAGTGTTCATTGGCTTTGAATCTTCCATTCCAAATTTCCTCAACAATTCTTTCACATATTTGGTCTGAGAGATAAAGATACCTTTCTTTGTCTGAGTAATTTGCAGACCCAAGAAGAAATTCATTTCACCAAGCATTGACATTTCAAACTCACTTTTCATTTGATTTGCAAAGGTTTTACACAAACTATCTCTTCCTCCAAAAATGATATCATCAACAAATACTTCAACAATCAAGATGTTTTCATTATCTATTTGGAAATATAGAATACTGTCAGCAGTGCCTTTGTTGAAACCAATCTGCACAAGATGCTTATCCAACCTTTCATACCATGCTCTTGGGGCTTGCTTCAATCCATACAATGCTTTCTTCAACTTGCAGACCATATCATCATGATCAGACAATTGAAATCCATTTGGTTGTCCAATGTATACTTCTTCTTCCAAATCACCATTTAGGAAGGCAGACTTGACATCCATCTGATATACCTTGAAGTCTTTGAAGGAAGCATATGCAAGAAATAATTTGACTACTTCAATTCTTGCTACCGGAGCAAAGGTTTCTTCAAAATCAATTCCCTCTATTTGAGAGTAGCCTTTGCAAACCAATCTGGCTTTGTTTCTGATTACTTTACCAACGTCATTTAGTTTGTTACGGAAGACCCATTTGGTTCCAATCACATTCTTGTTTCTAGGTCTAGGAACAAGATCCCAAGTGTGATTTTTTTTAATTTGCATCAACTCTTCCTCCATTGCTTTGGTCCAGTTTTCATCATTGCAAGCTTCATTTATTGTCTTAGGTTCAATCTTTGAAATCAGACAGTATTCATTTGAATTTTGAGCAATTCTCCTCCTTGTTTGTACCCCTTTGCTTTTTTCACCTATGATCTGATCTTCAGAGTGATTTAAAGTTACATACCTTGGAAATTTGGGAGTCTTTTGCACTGCTATTTCTTGACCAGGTTCATTCAGACAAACCTCTTCTTCCTGATTTACCGGATCAGTCTGAATCTGACTTTCAGGAAGGGATTGAGTACCTTGAATTAGAACACCATCCTGATCATCTTCATCATATTCATAAAACCTTGAGGGCTTCTCAATTCCTTCATCAACCTTCACATTTGTACTTTCTATCATCTTTTTTAGTCTCTTATTGTAACATCAGTATGCTTTGATTTGAGTGGAGTAACCCAAGAAAATTCCTTCATCACTTCTAGCATCAAACTTTCCTAGATCTTCATCTCTTTTGATGTAACACTTGCTACCAAATACTCTGAAATATCTCACAGTAGGAGTTATACCAAACCACAGTTCATAGGGAGTCTTACCGGTATTGCTTCTGATTTGAACTCGATTAAGAGTGTAGACTGCAGTGCTGACAGCTTCTCTCCAAAACATCTGAGGAACATTTGCTTCCATCATCATTGTCCTGGATGCTTCCTGAATGGTCTGGTTCTTTCTCTCTACTACTCCATTCTGCTGTGGAGTCCTAGGAGCAGACAACTGTCTCTTTATACCATGCTTCTCCCAAAAGTCTATGAAATCACCGGATGTCAATTCACCACCTCTATCAGACCTTAGACATTTCAGTTTCAATCTAGTTTGATTCTCTACCATAGCTTTGAAGATTTTGAACTTCTCAAAGGCTTCTGATTTTTCTTTTAGAAAGGTGACCCACATCATCCGGGAATGGTCATCAATCAGTAACATGAAATATCTATCTCCTTCCATACTCTGGATTCTTGTCGGACCACATAGATCAGTATGAACTAACTCCAATAATCTGGTAGAGGACTGATCCTTTCTTTTGAAAGAGACTCTGCTTTGTTTACCCAGTTGACATTCTTTGCACAAACTATTTGTAGGTTTCACCAATTTTGGAAGATCTCTTACAGCCTAGGTGTTTCTTATCTTGATGATGTTATCAAAATTTACATGACACATCCTTCTATGCCATAACCAACTCTGATCAATTTGAACAAACAAACAACTTTTATTAGAACCGACTAGATGGAAGATATTACCTTTTGTTTGAGTACCGGATGCAATCTCAGTTCCAGAGCTTTCAAAGATCCTGCATCTTCCATTTTTAAACTGGAGATCATACCCTTTGTCTACTAACTGTCCAACACTAAGGAGATTGTGCTTCAATCCTTCAATATAGAGCACATTACTAGTTTTGCTCTTTCCATCAAAAGAAATAGTTCCCCTACCTCTGATTCTACCAGCAGAATTATCACCAAACTTTACCATTCCTCCTTCATACCTTTCCAAATCTAAGAACTTGTTTTTGTCACCTATCATATGGTGAGAGCAACCACTGTCAATAACCCAATCATCCTTTTCTTCAACTTGGGCAGCCAAAGCTCTTTCTACAATCTTATGTTTGACAAATTCAGAGGACATTGGATCTTCTTCCTTGATGGCAATAAACACCCATTCATTTCTAGATTTGTTTCCTCTTTTTGATTCATCATCTGTTACTCCTTCATTATCATCTTCTTCATGAACATAATAGTAGTTCTTTTGGAACCTTTGTCTATTAGAATTTGACCTTGCAGATCTTTCCAAACATCTTGAAGCAAAATGACCAATCTTATTGCAGTTGAAGCACTTAAAGGGTAATTTTCCTTCATACTTACCAGATCCTCTTGGCAGTCTCTTTGCAATGAGAGCTTCAAGATGAGCTGTTTCTGCTTCTTCCTCTTCCATATCTCTTCTTGCTTGATCATACTATGACAGCTTTCTTGAAGAGTTTTCTCCTGGATCAAATCTTTGTTTTCCTTTCACATATGCACTAGCTTTGAATGCAGATTCAGTCTTGGGGAGATCATCTCCAAACTCGGTCATTTCAAATGCAGCCAGTTTGCTAGCCAATTGTTCTCTTGTGACAGTTGTATGGGCTCTAAATTCATCAATGGCAACAACCTTCATTTTGTAGGCAGCAGGAAGGGATCTAAGAATTTTGCAAACAATCTCATTTTCATCCAGAGTTCCACCAGCATTCCTAATTCCACACACTAGCTCATTTACTCTTGGCATAAAGGTAGTGATGTTTTCATCATCTCTCATCTTCAATCTTTTAAATTTCCCTTTGAGACTTTGCAGCCTTGCACTCTTAACAAACTCATCTCCTTCATGCAGAAGTTCCAGTTTAGTCCAGATCTCATAGGCAATTGGCAGGTCAATAACATTTGAGAGCTCTAAGTCAGTTAAAGCGCTTAGAAGAGCCTCTTTGGTCCGCAGATTATTTTTAGCATTTGTGATTTCATTTAGAGTTGCTAGACCACCCTGTGGAGGTACATATGGTTTTGTGACCATGGACAAGTATGCTTTTCCCATACACTCCAAGTGACATTTCATGCGACCTTTCCAGAGAGAGAAGTTGGTTCCATCAAACTTCGGACTATCCTTCTTATACGACGACATCCTGGATCTCCTCAAGCGGTTAAGCTCCTTTTAGAGGAACTTGGCTCTTATACCAATTGTTAGATCTAGGGCACACAACTAAGAGGGGGGGTGAATCAGTTGTGCAGAAACTTGCTTCACTTCAAACACTTGATTCTTCTTTAGTTAACAGCATATTAATTAACCATTCATGAGAGCATAAAACATAAAGCATAAACACCGGAGCAGATAAACATCAACACATTAGACACCAAGATTTTGACGTGGAAAACCTGGTTAAGGGAAAAACCACGGGGTGATTAACCCAAGGATTATTCTATGTTAGAAGAATAAGAAAAATGGATGGCACATGCCAATCAGGGCTTATTGCCTAAGCACACTGCTCACAAGGAGGCACACTACCTACAAAGAGACACACTGTCTACAAAGTGATAAGAATCACAAACTTGAACTGGAGAATGACATCTTTACCATGCCTAGATCAGTTCCATTTACGCCCAAAACTTCTGCTCTGCTTTTCACGCTCCTCTTTGCTACCACACACTCATCATGCCAAGACACACTCCAAAATGAATTCACAATCCCTTATTTATACAAGGCATCGACTTAGGAACAATCATCTAAGTCGGCAAACACCTATAAGATTATCCGCAAGACATGTAATACATCCGGTCGGCCAAACTGAATAAGAACATCTTCATCTGGAAGAATGTCTTCAATTCTGGGCTCTACCACTAATGCGGACCGACAACACAACCTCAACATCATTCAAGAACCTTCACAAGCTTGCCTAAATGACCAGGTACATCCGCACTTCCTTTACTTCTCAGAATCTCTTTTCTTCTTCATCCAGAACTTCAGGAACACAGTCTACCACCATTGTCATAATGCAAAAGGTACTTCTAGACCTCCAAACTATATGCAGATCGAGATGACACATCACAAGGACATCCCAAACACTTCTTCCAATCCACAGAATAGGATAATTCAATACCAAATCTCACCGGACCTTTCTGTGACCCTCTGTCACCTCTGAACACCTGCCGGAACTAGTTTCACACAAACAACCATTACTTCTTCAGTTCTTTATGTGGACCTCTGAAATCTTAACTAGAGCATCTTAAGACTCATATCTACAAACCCTTTAATCCGCATCCTCTGATCCTCAACCTATACGGTACTTTTGCCTTCTTCTCATCATTGTTCTTCACTGTTCCGGATGGAGACTGATTTCATCAATAACAACAGCACACAACTCATCCAATCCTTCTTACCAATGCAATATGAGTATGTTGACATTAATGACAACACTGGTTAACCTCATACTTGCAACAAGACACTGTC